>LLKO01000020.1:44606-177155 GCA_001513895.1 Graphilbum fragrans
GCCTGAGCATATATCGACGCTTGACGTCGTTAATAATTTGGGCGTCGTTTACAAGGGTCAAGGCCGATACGACGACGCAACGGCCATGTACAAACGAGCTCTTCAAGGCTACGAGAAAGCATTCAATAAGCCTGAAGTGCACACTTCTGTTTCCGCTTTAAATGTACTGGGAAATTTAGGACTTTTGATGCAGACACTAGGCAAGGTCGCGGAAGCTCGAGCATACTACGATCGCGAGGAAGCTGGCGTCTTGCTTGTTTTTGGACGGGGAAGCGAGAGACATCAAAAAATTCTGTCAAGTGTTCAAGGCCTACGCCAATGATTGTATGTTTGTTGTTCCTATCATATCAAAATACCTATGTACTCTCGGCTTGGGGGTTGGCTGGGATTTCCATTAGCTTGAATATGCAACGGGGGATTATATGTCACGGGAGCTGTTTTGATTTGTATTGCAAATGTCGGATTTGGGGGCTATAGATATTCTAGAGGCGTTTACATATAATAAATAATAGTATCAATGCAAAAACTAGGCTTTGATTAGGTTCTTAGTAAGGAAATAGGGATGAGTGGTGTTAGTGTTTTACGGAGGCTCAACCTTTCATTATAAGCAAGACAAGGAAATGACGGCGCAGAACAAAAAATTCTAGCAATTGACAATAACAGCATTCATACAAGAACTAAGGCGCATCCGAGGGTTTTGTAGGCTCCTATTAACGGCAACGGCCAGCCAAAGGTGGCCGCTGTTCAACCTTGTTTGCACCCATACACACAAACGACTCCTCGCTAATGGCATGCCTCGGAGAGAGGGCAGCCTGAAGGCGCCCAGTGGCTGATCGTGGCTTGCGGCTACTGCTGCTACCACCCTGCCCGCGCTGATGCCTCGTCGTGCTCGTAGTAGTACCAGCCGCAGCTGCTTTAGCTGCAGACTGCGACACTGAGGTCCGACGGCGTGGTTGGGCATACTGAGGCCAGACAGAGCTACTGGAGGGGGCGCGGAGAGGGGGAAACGGAGCAATGGACGGGAGACGGGAGGACCCAAAAGATGTGCCAGCACTGGTACGACTCTGCGACGAAGAAGTGGGAGACAAATACGATGGGTTGGCTTCGATGCGGCTGCGGAAGCTCGCCAAGTGTCCAGGATCTGCTCGTCGTCCAGCCGCTGCAGTGGACGTCTTGGACGCACTGGTCGGGAGAGCCCGCTTCTGTAGTCTTGTCCGGCGGTCCAGCCGCTGGGACGAAGATGAAGAAGGGGACGCGGTGGCAGCAGCCAATGGGTCTCCTCGCTGGCGCCGAGAAACGGCAGCAGGTTGGAGCGGAGATGGCATGGCCGGTGCCATTACGGACTGCGGCATGACCATCGGCTTAGATACGGGCATGGGAGCGGTGGTTATGGTACCCAAAGGTCTGGCATTTGGACCCTCGCTGACTTTTAGGGAAGGTATTGGGGGTGAAGGGCGGTTGAAAGGAGCAACCGCCTTGGACGCCACCCGGTATACTGCCTCCCATCCGTGGTTTTGGGCATCACTGTAGTCTCCGTGCTGGGGGTAGCGCCGATGCCGATTATTCTGACGAGATACACGCCCCTGAGAGTCAAACCGGGGATGAGAAGGGTGGCTCTGGACGGGAGCAGGCATGTCCGGCATTTGCATGAGGGGCAGCGGCCCGTAGCCTTGGTTTGGCCGACGCAGACGATGGCACTTGGATGAACAAGGCCGCTCGATTATCTGTTGCCTCACTACGGTATGGCAGGCTCGTGAGCGAGGTCCATTACCCATGACAATATAGGCGAGAGGGGGCCAGCAGCCATCGCCACTAGGCTGCTGGTGTGCTCTAGGGCATGGATATAATGTGCTATCGCTGTGGCAGCAGTTATAGACGTTGACCTCCTGGACACACATCTTGGCTAGGAAATATCCTGACAGGAGGAGGTTAGCGTCAGAGGTCTACGACTAGAGTCTGGGAGGGTCGGGATTTCCAAGAACGCTGTTTGGCGGCTTGATGTGTCCTGTTGGGAGTGAGCACGTACCTACGGTTGCAGAACAAAAAACCTTGATAAAAAGACTAAGTTCTACAGTGCGATACTGAAAATTATGAAATGTGAATCCGGAACATAACGTTGCCATCGGCTAGAGCACGGCCTTTTATAGAGCAGCTGAGAAGGCTGATCAACAATTGCTCAGTCGATCCCTGCAAAAGATATTCACGCACAGTTGTTGGGTAGTTCATGCACTATTGTTTATACACACAGTTAAAACCATCTGTCTGCGATGTGTGCTTCTATTTTGTGCCGTTGTAGGTTTCTTTGTTCATAACTGAAAGGAGAGCAGACTTGAGCAGAACCTATTTGACAAAGCACGTGAATTTTCATAGTTATTCATAGAATATCTCTTCAATAAAGACGCTGTCCTCCCGCTGAAATTGTTCATTTACAAGACATAAAAGAGCGGCTTTTTGGCGAACATGTTCAAAAAGTATAAATGGACGGCCTAGGACGACTTACAGACACTTATAAGGAACTCTTTGTAGGCTTCATCCAGGCGAACTAGAGCAATTACTAGTTTAGGGGCTATATAAGCTGCGGTTGTCCGCATTGTATTGTAGGTCCAAGACAGGTCTTTGCAGAGTTCGCACAGCCGCCTTTGCACTGCGTTTACCGTTTGCTTGAACGGCTGAAGCAGTTGACCTGATTCGCCTCATCGTTTCCATCTACAAAGAGAGAAGGACAATGGCCGCGTACACTGCAACTGAATTGCAGCATGGACATGACGGCGACTGGGCAGTGCAAGACATCATTTACTTGCATAGAATTGAGACCCTGATGGTGCTCCAGGGTTCTTTGCATGGAGTGGCCCGAGCAAACGCAAAGGACTGCGGGACCGAGATTATGGGACACCGTGTAGACCTCTCGAGGATGGCGGAGACGAACCTCGAGTATCGAGACCGTGTGTTGACGCAAGAGGAGATGAAAGTGGCCTGTCCCAAGGAAATCGCCGCAGCGCGTCGTTATGACCAACTGGAGTACTGGAGGCGGATCTGGGCCGACCGGATCGAGCAGCACAAGGCCGAGGAAGCAGCAAGACAGGCTGCCCTCTTGTTTTACATGCAGGGCCAAAATAGTGTCCCAGACCAGGTTCCGAAACAGGCCCCAGGCCGGGCCTCAGGTCAGGCCCCAGACCAGAACATAGAGCAGATCTCTGACCAAGGTACGTACTACAGCGAGGAGAGTCTTCCCTTTGTTTGGACCCCGGAGGTCGAGCAGAACCCGTACAAGTGGCATTTCACGCTAGCAGGTCTGCCCGTAGCTCCTCCGCAGCCTCATCGCGAGAACCACCTGCCGCCCAACGCAGAGGTGACCATGAATTGCAACTGCATGCGCCGGCCGAATCACTTGCGCTGTGCCTACTGTCAGGGCGACGCCGTTGCCTACGCCGTAGATCAGCACCTCATCTGATAGAACAATGAGCTAGAAAAAGGAAAACAAAAGGCACCTCCCCCCTTTTCAACCATAGGAGGAATGAAGGGCAGCTGGCTCTCCTCCTTGTTCCGTAATCATAGACAAAAAACATGGGGCGCTTAATTTCTTTTGGCACATTCTATAAGCCCATGCATTCCTGAATTGCTTATTCCTTACACGGGATGCACTACCGGAGACGAAAAATAACGTTTCATGGTTCAATTTTCTTAATCCCGGGATTCTTCTTCTCCCAAACCTTTGTATATAAATTTGTTTAGAACAATGCTATCTAACCTATGTAACCGTAAATGTCGCGTCCCACATTGGGGACCGAACCGGCCCATTCCATCCCTTGAAAGTAGTGAAAATAGAAAACAATGTCATTGTCTTGGTGTGCCAGCAAATAAAGCCAGTACACAAACCGTGGTTATCCGGACTGCAGACTCAAATTTAGTTCAGGCCGAGGATGCTCAGCAGAGAGCTGATGAGAGGGCCCAGGATGGGGAGGTCCTCAGCAATCTTCAGCAGAGCCTCAACGACAGCAGAGAGGGTGGAACCCAGAGTGGTCAGGATGCCAGACAGCAGCGAGCCGAGGTCTGAAGCAAGCGTTTTGTTAGCAAGATTGATAAAACCAGCTACATTGTAGGGTCCACAACAGGGAATACATACCGCCCGAGGTAGCAATGACCTTGATCAGGTTCAAAACACCACCCAGCAGCTTGAAGACGAGGCCGACAATGTTGAGCAGCTCCTGGGACAGGTTGGTGTCCTTGCCGAGGGTGTCGAGGAGAGACAGGATGTCAGAAACAATCTTCTTGAGGGCAGCCACCAGCTTGGTCAGGCCACTGGAGATGGTGGCAGCCTCAACCTGGGGCTTGCCGCTCTTGATGGCCACAGAGACGTTGGCAGCTAAGCAACGAGTTAGAGGTTGTCTCTGAATCTAGTAGTCGGATTGGAAAACTCACAGATCTCAGCCACGAGCTCAATAGCGGCGTTGATCTCCCCGGCAATTTGGTCGGCAGAGAGGTTCGGCACAATAGTGCGGGCATCGACAGCCTGGACATCGCGCTTGGCAACGGCAGCGACAGAGCCCTCCTTGCCGGGGGCAGCAATGACGCCCGCCACGAAGACGAAAGCGCTGGCAATGGTAGAGAAACGCATGGTTGCGGTAGAAGAAGTCTTGGAAAGAAGTGTTGGAACAAAAAAGCGTTGGAAGGAGTGTAATAGAGTGAGAGGTCGTTGGATGATGAGAAGAATAGAAGGAAAGTTCCAGGAGGAAGAGACGGAAAGGGCAGCCTTATATACACGATTTGGGAACCACCCATTCTTCCCCATCCTCCTCCCTCTCCTCACCCCCCCTCCCTAAGTTGGACAACTCATCTCTTGTCTAATTGCACCTGCACGCCCCCTCCTCAAGTATGAGTCGGAACCTCCTTTCTGGTTTGGGCTGGTCCCCCGCCATGGATTTGTGAGGAATCCTAGTCCCCGTCATGGCTGCGTTCTCCGTAGCCCGTCCGCAGGTCCAGCCCATTTAACACACCCAACTCATCACACGCCGTCTCGTAAGACCAATTTAGGATGTCTTCCTCGGGCATGCAAGACATACAACCAGGCTTAGCTGGCGGGCCACTGGGAAGCAACACACAACAGAGCTAAGGGAGAGAGGTCCGGCGTGCTACAGGACGAAATATTAGGCATACTCCGAGCCTAGGGAATGACCTAGTCTCTCGAGAGAAAGACAGAGAGCGTGAGAGAGCAGCCTCTTCTGGCCCGGCGACGAGCACGACGATCGTCCCATGCTCTCCACCTCATGGGTCCCTCGGCTGTTTCTCCCTTTTTCTTGTGTTGAGACAGACGCTGTTTCTTTGCGCATTCCTCGATCTCGGCGAACGCCGCTGATCCCATCTCCATCCATTTTGGCCCTTTGCCCCCGGTCAGATTCTGCGAGTAGCTATATCCTCACGAGTATGTACGTGCTCTCCGAAAAATGTACAAACGTGGCTGGATGAAAGGTGCCGGGCCATGGCAAGCTCCGCTCCTCCTCCTCTTCCTCTTCTCCCTTCCATCCCACCCATGCGTCGTGACGGTTAGCTTGAGATGTAAAGCAGGTTTGTGGCTTATATTGCGTATACACTCGTATAGGTCGCCTGGGCGTATCGTACACTGTACTTCGTATCGTAAGGTGCTCTTTTATTGTCCATGCAAGGCCACAGGAGCAAACTGGCGAAAGGGAGGCGCCCAGTTCAGCTCCCCTCTCAAACAACGGCTGGCGGTGCCGACTAGACTAGGTTGTGTCATTTCATTGTGTCTCACTATGTCCCAATGGTGCCAACTGGGGCCAAATGGTGCCAGTCGGTCCCAATGTGTGAGCCTGCCGCTCGTTTTGTCCACTCGCTAATTCACGTTCACGTTTTTATTGTAATTTTGCTACTTGGTCGGCTCGGATTCTCCTTGATCAGCTCCGTTCACGCTTCTAAGTCAGAATGCCAGCGAACATGCCCTGGGCTTCCGATCGCCTGGAGTTAGGATGATGCTTAAACGTAGCTAGCTCTCACTAGACGTTTAATAGATATAGACTTAGTCCCCCCACAAAAGGTAGCGAGCCGCAGCGTCGCAGTTGGCCAACTAGCACTTGCCCTGGACCAGCTTTGCAACACCATCCCGCGGCATGTTGATCTTGTTAGCTCGAAGCGCCTGCACAGGAACGGCTGGCGATCGACACTGCACTCTGAAGCCCCTGCGTCGTCTCCATCCGCCTGTTGGCCCGGGACCATTTCCTTCTGGTCCCCTTGATTTTCTGGCTCCTTTCTCGTTGTGTGGCCCCTGCACTGGCCCTGCCAGCATTCTTTGCCAGCCTTGCCGTCTTCTGTCCAACGTGTTGGCACCTTCAACCTTCATTTCCCCTCCCCTCCTATGTCCGACGTATAGTACACATTTAGGAAAGCCGTCATAAAATGGTCTAGGTGCATCGGCGCCTCTGTCTCTCCCTCGGCACTTGATACCCGGAAAAGATGTCTCTCCCGTCAACGTAAACAATGGCTGAATGCTGTTTATTGAGGCCACTTACACAATAAACAATAGACGCCAGACACGAAACACATCATCCAAGACACTCCGTAGGGGTCTAGCCATGCGGAATGCATGTGACTAACTGCTGTGGTAACTGTTGGGGATGCAACTGCCTTGGATTTTGGCATCCTCAAAAAAGCAAGGAGGACTGGTTCTTGCTTGGCTAGGTTCGGAGGTGTAACCATCGTGATATCTGCTGCACCTACGGAACCGATGCTCGATGTCGTGCAGGAAACTAAGGCGTCATACTCCGCCAATGGTGCCATCTTCCAAGACCGAACGGCACGTAGTATCCTTAATTCTGCATCATTCCAGGCCTGGCCAAGTCCGTGTCGGCGAGACCCTCCCCCTCATTCCATGCATGTTGAAGAACAAAGGCAAGGAGTGGCTCGTGAGAGGCGGTCGTCCAGGAGGGTTTGGGGCAAGATCGCTGGGCGCAACTAAGCAACATTGGGATGTGCCCACGGGAAGAATGCAGTAGGCCCTTGGCTCCTGGCGTGCGATGGCGGGACAAACGTGCGGACTAACAGGGCCAGCTGCTTGCGACGTTTTTCTTCATGCCTTCTCTGGCTTTCTCTTTCATGGGCTTTCCTTGGCCGCCATGGCGTGACGAGCCTTCTTCCAGGACAATCTCTCTCAAGACTACTTGCTTGCTGCCCTCTCCATGACCACCTCTGCCTTGCGGGAATGGAAAAAAAGAAGAGACAAGGAAAATCGCAGCTAGAGCGGACATCCTCGTCGACGCGAACTGTCTCCATATCCACTCCCATCTCCACTGCCCATTATCTACATCTGAACTCCGTAGATGCGTTCACGTGGAATGGCCATCGCTGCCCTCGCCATTCATTTCATCTTTGCATGAATGCTCCGAAAGCAATAGTGGCTCGCATCCACATCTAGCCAGGGAGCACTCTGCACGTGAACTTCGGAAGATATCGGTCTCTCGGCAACAGCGTTCTCAGCTGGCATTTACGGCGTTGTTGTGCTGATGCAGTGTCGTACGGTTTTCTTGGTTCTGTGTGCAGTATGCAGTGGTTCTCTAGCCCTCTTGCATTCGCACGAACGACTCGTGACTGTCTCGCGATCTCACCATCTCACCATCTCACTCTGGAACCTCTGGGCCCCGCTTGATGCTGTCGTCTCGGTCTTGCCTCCTTCCACAATCAGGTTAGAGGCTCCAACTATCTTCGGCTGCTGCGCCCGGGCCGAATGTTCGTAAGGTGCTAGGTGGATATCGGCGAGTCCTGTGGGGTCGGGACGTATGTAAAGCTGAATGAAGAGTGACAAGACAAGGCCAACACAAGATGGGCAAACGCCGAGCCAGCTTTTGGGATTGAGCTCAACCCGTTGACGGCAAGAGACAACCGCCTGTGTGGTGTAGACTCTTTTTTGTTGGGTTCGTTGTATCGTCGCCACAACCGAACGACCGAGTCTTTGAAGTCTAGCTGGGTTCAGTCGTCCAGCTCACGGCCAAAGTCAACCAGCCGCAGCTTGGAGGCGTCTCTGGGATGGAATTGTGCTACTTTGGAGCGCACGAGAAAGCGGACAGCGGCTGATTCGCGAGAGGTGGTCACATACGACGCCAGACTGTCGCCGCCTGCATTGGAGAGCGCGTTGAGCAGCTCTTCGGTCAGGTCTTGCATCTCGGCCCCCGCTGCTGCTGCTTCATGCCATTCCCCCTCGCCGCCATTTTCGTCGTCGTTCTCGTCGTTCTCGTTGTTCTCGTCATCATCGTTTTCGTCAGCGCCGTCACCTCCGCCTCCTCGTCGTGGCCTGGGTCCCCAGATGTCGTCGATGCGCCTCTGTCGCTTATCCTGTGCTGCCTTGCTGATGCTGCTGCTTCTTCGGGTGCTCTTTTCGCCAGAGCCCTTGTCTTTTCCTTTGCTCCTGGGCTTGCCTTGCGTGCTGAAGCCTGCTGCCAGATCGTCGGCCTGGACGTCCATCATGCCGCCGACCACAGGACCTCCAAGCTCCTCGGCCGCCAGCATCGGCCCTAGCCGGTCGTGGATGAACTGCTTCAGCGCCTGGAGCAGAGCGGCCATGTCTGCGTCGTAGGTGCGCTTCTTGTCCTTGAGCTCATCGAGCTTTTCCTGGTGCCGCTCCTCTGGGGTCATTTCGAGGCGGGTTTCCAGGCCACTGCGCAGCGAAGCCACTCTGGCTTCCAGGGCACGCTGCAGCAACTTCTGGTCATTGAGATAGGCCGTTTCTAGCTCTAGCTGCTTGCGCGCCTTGTCGAGTGCTGGTCCCTGTGCTGCCAAATATGCTTGCGAATCGGCCAGGACCTGGTACGTCTTGCGCATGGCCAAGAGAGCCGGCAGCACGGAGTCTGGGAACGGCAGAAACGGCTCAGCGGCTGCCACCTCGCTATAGGCCGTCTGCATAATGCCGAGCGAGGCAGCCGGCGACGAGGGAGGGGCAACACGCGCGCCCTGGCGCAGCTGGAAACTGTTAGCCTGGTATGTCATCCATTTCCGCCTCTGCACCCCAACACGGGGAGCCGGGAGGCCCAGAGCCTGATCCCAAGCATGAACTAGAAGTAACAATGCCCGGGGAAGTATAAATCGTAGATGGCATAGCGTCAAACAGCGAAACGGGGAAAAAAGAAAGGGAAGCTCGGCTGAGTGCTACAGCAGCACATTACACACCTCGTTCAGCTCATCCTCGCTCTTGTGGACGGCTCGCTGCAGCTCTCGAATCGACTGCTGGACAAAGGCCCCGTGCACGTCGTCGGGGGCCATCGACCGCGGCTCTTGCCGCATGGCTGCCAGACGAGAGCAAGAAAGCAGTTTGCGGCACTGGAAAGGGAAAAAAAAGCTCCAAGCTCCAGGGGTTCCTGTGATCTACAGGAGTCGTCGGAAGTGAGAGCAGGGCCCGGCCGGCCGGAAACGACTGTGGGTGCGAGGGACCCAGAGGGTCTCTATGGATCTTAGGAATCCCAGGAGCCCCAAGGCCGTGGCTGTCAAATAACCGTGTTGTCGGCGGCCCTGTCTTTGCTGTCGTGGTCTTGTTTTTTGTTTTTTTGACGCCGTCTCCGTCTTTTGCAGCCAAGGCTCTGTTGTCCGGCCGAGACAGCGGCCGCGTGCAATTTGGTCCAGATAAAGGATGCAGGCCCACTCAGGAGTCTGATTATTGGCAATATGCTCTGGAGACGCCTGTGCCACTCTCGCTTGTTCCTGTGTGTCGCTTGTCTGGTCCGTGATACTAAAGTTAGTTGGTGCCAACGCGTACAACAGCTAGCGAGCAGTTACGTGATACTGCGAAACAGCAAGTTACATAGTGCTAGGTGCTCGCTGATAGTGTGTTTGCGGGCGCGCGGACTCAGTCCATGTACCCAGTGTGAGTCGCGTCCATTCGGACTGGGCACGCTTCTTAGCACTGTGACACCACAGGAAGACCCACCCTCATCTCGGCACCCATTGGCTGCAGCCCCTCTCCCCCAGGAAAGCAAAAAGAGACCACATCTTACTAAGTCGGCACGGCGCCCAACGACAGGCAGCAAAAGATTCTCGCACAAGTTTCAGCAGCCCTTTCTTCATCCCCCCTCGCCTCCCTCCCAAACCCATCTCGAGACAACGCGCAACCCCCCTTTCCGGTTTCTCCCTTCACGGCCCTTGGACCTCTCTGTTCATTTCCACGGCCAGCACAGCTCTTCTTTTTGCCCTTGCATAACCTCCTGGAGTCTCCGTTTTCTGATCCGCAGCTGCCCTTGTTTTAGTTGTGGGCCGTTTTCCTTTACTCCTCGCAACGCCCATTTTCTGCTCTTTCCTCCTCCCTTCACCCTTTTCCACGTCTTTTCGTGTTGTCTGTCCTCCCGCTCCTTCTTGCGTTGAGCGCCGCGTCTTGCCGATCGCAGTTGCCCGCTTGACGCCTGTCTCCTGTGTTTCCACTTGTTTGGTTCTTCCGGACAGCTGATCAGAAGACACGAACAGAACAAATCGAGGTTTGTGTGTGTAAGGTTCTGTCCATTTTGTCCCATCGACAAACCCATCCCATCTGCGGCATCGCAGTATTATCCAGGCCTGGGCCATCGAGACACGCGGCGTGTGTTTCCTGTTTACTTTGCATAGCAAAAGTGGCAAGAATTGGTTTTGCGCGTGAGCAAAAAAGCCTAAAGGAAAAAAAGAAGGTTTGAGAAACGAGGTTCTCCTGCTTCTCCCCATCACCATTTTTCATCTTCTTTCTGCTCTCGTCCATCCTTCTCCATCATCGCCATCCCATTCTCTCGAACACGCTTCTTTTTTTCTCTCTCTCTCTCACAACTCCTACTTCTCTTTCTCTCTCATTTCCGCTCCACAACTCGACATCGCCTCTTTCTCACGCTCTCACGCCTCTTCCTCGCCCTTCCAGTCCACCACTCACTTCTCTCTCCTTTCATCCAGCTCTTGGCCTGATTAGGACTCAAGAGCTACTGCGTGAGCTGTGTTTTTTTCGGTCACTTCACAAGTCGCTCTTTGCCACCAAAAGACAGAAAGCAGAAGGCTCCCAGTCCAACCCAATCCAATCCAATCCAGCCCAATCTAGTCCATTACGCGACTTTACTCACACCTCTTTTCCTCGACCCTCCGATCCGATCTCTTCTTTCACTCTCCGACCCCGACCCTTTTTACTGTTCTACCCAGCCAAGCAGACTTCCCACCCGGCCCCGACCTGCCACTACACCTGCCCGTTTTCTTTGCGAAAACTCCCTCGAGGTGTAGATAGGCAGCGATTTTATCCGTTGAACAATATAACTGCGAGTTTTTATTGAAAGACTTGAAAGAGCCAGAATCAAACGGCTTTCCTCTGTCGTAACACTACGCGGGTGACAATACAGCAACCTCCAGCCCCCCAACCAACACATCATGTCGGCCTCTCCGCAACACACTTCGACCAAGCGCCCCCTCGAGGAGGTCTCATCCCCCTCGAGAACCGGCGACCAGCCTGATGCAAAGCGTCCTGCGCTTGACAAGGTGGTCCGCAACGACGGCGAGATCAAAGAGAGCAACGGCCTGCCTGCCATTCCGCCGGTGGTGGCCTCGTCGACCGACTCGAACGGCACGAACAAGACAAACGGCGACAAGAAGGACACCAAGGAAAGCGACTCTCCGGCAGCTGAGACGGCCGATGGCAAGCGTGGCTCCGTCAGCGTCAATGGAAGCGCAGCACAGACACAGGGCGGCGCCGCCGCTAACGCCCACGACGAGAGCGCGTGGATTCACATCCGGGCCGTGATTTCGAGCCCCGAAGCTGCCACGATTATTGGCAAGGGTGGCGAGAATGTTAGCAAGATCCGCCAGATCTCCAACGCCAAATGCACTGTCAGCGACTATCAGAAGGGTGCCGTCGAGCGCATTCTCACTGTGAGCGGCGTTGTTGAGGCCGCGGCTAAGGTGCGTGCTCCTTAAGTAGTATTTGTCTGGGCGCTTTTTCTCGTATCAAACTAACATAGTAGGCATTCGGTCTCATTATTCGCACTCTCAACAACGAGCCGCTGGGCGAGCCGTCCAACGCCCACTCCAAGACCTACCCGCTAAGACTTTTGATCCCGCACATTCTAATCGGCTCTATCATTGGCAAGGGTGGTTCCCGTATCAAGGAAATCCAGGAAGCCTCGGGAGCCCGCCTGAATGCCTCCGACGCTTGCCTGCCGCTCTCGTCGGAGCGGTCTCTGGTTGTAATGGGTGTCGCTGATGCCGTGCACATTGCGACGTACTATGTCGGCAGCACGTTGCTGGAGCAGCTGAACGAGCGATTTGGCGGCCCTTCGGCGTCGGCCTATGCTGCCCGTGGTGGTGGCCCAGTTGGTGTCATTCCTGGCGGCATGCAGGTGGTGCCCTACCTTCCTCAGCCGGCGGGCGGCAATTATGGCCGTGCCGAGAACTACAACCGCAGACAGGACTCGCGGTCTCACAACATCCCCCCCCAGCCCTACGGAGCGCCTTACGGAGCGCCGTCGGCCCACGGCCCTGGTCCCGCTGTTCCGATGTACCCCCAGGCTGCTGGAGGCTACGGCGCTCAGCTGCCACCGCACGCTGCGGCTCACCACGGCCCTCAGCCGCACGGTGGTCCCCACGGTGGTCCTCACGGCCAGCCGATGCACCCCGGCCCCAGCGGCCATGCCGCTATGGGTGGTGCGGCACCGCTGACCCAGCAGATTTTCATCCCCAACGACATGGTTGGCGCGATCATTGGCAAGGGCGGCCAGAAGATCAATGAGATCCGCCAGATCTCGGGTAGTGTCATCAAGATCAACGAGCCCCAGGACAACAGCAACGAGCGCCTCGTTACCATCACTGGAACGGAGGAGTGCAACCGCATGGCTTTGTACATGCTGTACTCTCGTCTTGGTAAGTTGAGCACAGCCGAAACGAGTAGTGTGATCTAGCTGCTAACCACCCGAATGCCAATTATAGAGAGCGAAAAGCACCGTGCTTAAATGCCCATCCGGCATCCGTTCACAGCGCTGCCCCGGCCGCACCTCCTGCTGGGAGCCGGCATCGCTCTCTTTTAAGCCCGTCTTTGCACTTGCATTGCGACGTCTTCTGGCAGATCACGGTTTTTCGTGGCCGTGAATCCCTCTCACTACCATACATACACCTTTCATTCATGGTGGTTGTTCGCTACATCCTTTTCTTTATTTCGCTCATTTTATGTTGTCTTTGTTCTCTTACTCTCTGAGACTTGGAGTTTATGGAAGGAAAGTTAGGTTCTTGTTGTTTTATCGGCTGCCATTGGCAGCAGCTCTACCAAGAGATTACCTTTACATGCTAGATCCTGGAAGTTGTTGGCGGGATTCCAATTTCAGTAGCACAAACCTTTCTACCTTGCACAGCCTACCTAAAATATTTCTGAACTCTTTTCTCTCCCTCGCCCTCCTTTCTCTATCTCTTCGGCTCCTCTCTCTGTCTCTCCCGCACTCTCTCCTCTTGCACGTCTTGGCTGTGCTGTGATAGGAAACGCAGCCAAGAATTTCCACGGCTTGGCATGCTAAGCTGCCTCATGACATCTACCGCCCTTTTGCCTCGCACATTGTCGTACTCTTGTATCTTCCAGGCCCATGCTTTTGATACGCCGTACATGGTCACCCGCTTCCTCCTTGCAAACCTATTGTGCAATCTCTCATTCCCATCCACTCAGTGCTAATCGCCTTGCTTGAAGCAATGTGTACACCATCTCCAGCTCATATGTATTGTGCACTGTGTGGCTGTATGTTGATGTATCTTCACTCTCTCCTACCCTTGATTTTTGCCCATCTTTTCATGTCTTATGACTTTGCCCCGTCTTATGAACGGTGAAGAATACGGTAGGCCAATGATGACACGACTAATAGACGAGTGCACTAGGCTCTTTACCACCTCGAAAGGACTAGTTTAAGTGGCCAAGGCCTACATTAAACGAGCATATGTAAGTATGGAAGGTAGGTATAAACCATTTGGTATACTAGATTCGATCGAGAAAAATAAAACCCAATTGTTCATTTACTGCCTGTGCAAACTTGTGCGAGTAGAGATATCGTAAGAACTACCTTGACATAGAGACAATCGATAAGAAACCTTTCTGCAACCAATTCGTCGTACATCCGGTCATTTTCGTTCCATATTTGTTACTTGTTCATATAGTAGCCAATCATGGCCCTTCATTTCATAGCAGGAAAGACTCAAACGCGGCCTGCATTTACTTCGGGCTAGTTCCGTAGACGTAACTACAGTGGTCAGTTAAAATGACAGAGACAGGAAGAGAAATATATGGTCTTACTTGTTCCACATCCGGCCTAAGAAGCCAGCAGCAGGGCGCTGATCATGCATGCTCTGGCGGCGAGCGACCTGTTCGGGGTTGTCAGACCGCTTTTGCTGCTGCAGCGAAGCAAAGAGACCCGATGAGGGCTGGGAGAGAGAAGCAGGTTAGCTCCATTGTGGTACGCATGATAAGGCGACATGGACGTGATTGAGGAAGCACTTACTCTTCTGGTTGCGGGCGAGGTGGCCGGAGTGGTAGCCGAAGCTGCCGACGACGTAGAGTCGGAGCGCTGCTTTGTATCGATGGAGCTCATGATGGATGTAGATGATGTGAGAATATACCGTTTGCAAGAATAAGAGACGATAAGTTGATAGAGTCCAAGATATAGGGATGAAGACGGGAAGAACGAGAGAAGGGGGAAAGTGATAAGAGGATCAAAGGAGGGGAAGTACGACGTATTTGTAAAGGAGGGGAGGAGCGCCTCCAAGCAGCTCTCGTATGATCTAACTATAGTGACGGTGTATCTTCTCCCAAGTACATGATACAAGCAAACAGTGGCCCCCAAAAAGATATGACTCGCCTTTGTGTCCGCGGACGAATATCGGTCGCCGGTTATTACGGGCCTCCCCTCGTGTTACTGGCGCAACATGAAAGTTCTGGGCCTTGTAGCAACGCCTACCACTAGCAAACAAGGGAGACCAGGATGGTGGAAGCAAAGCGCTTCTTTGTCGATCATGAACCATCTATGATCCAACAAGCAACAAAGAAGAAGAGGGGCGATTTGCACCAGGCGTTTGGTAGCCTATCTTCCTATGAGCCTCCCGAGCCTGTGTACCCCACTGCCTCTATGCATACCTCGTACTGGATATGCAGAACTACGCCGTGGGTCTAGGCGTTGGATGAAAAAGGCTTCGACAGATGTCGCCCCAAACATTGCCCACTGGCCATCGGGCCACAGCAGAATCAAACCACATGTATCCTGTACAATGGCTGGCCACGCACCATTAATATAGTACGGTCCCAAGGATGCGCCCGGCCGTGTGTGGCCTACAGAAAACCACCAAAAATACAGCCAACCAGGTCTTCTGCGTTGTGGCGCTTATAAAGGCAGCGCTCGTTAGCTGCACATTGTGCGGTCGTGCGTGCGCGGACGGACGAAAGAGCATGCACCCCCCAGTCCACCGTAAGTTGTAAAGTGAGACTAACGTATCTCTCCAAAGGTGCTATTGGAGCAAAGATAGACGGCGGGAAGAAGGGGTTAGGCTTGCTGTGCTAAACAGGCCTCGTGATGCATGACGTTGCTGATGCTTTTTTGTGGCTGCTTTTCCAGGCTCTCAAAGTGGGGAAGCCGCACCTGTAAAACCGGTGTAAGTGCGCTAAGCCAAGAGCAGTCGCACTGGATGCAAGCACGAAGTAGAGTCCGTATGGAGTATAGAGTACACACGACAGTTTTGAATTGAGAGATGGAGGGTTGAGAGATGTCAAGTACAATAGGGCGAGCTCGTTCACGTAAGATAGGAGAGAAACTACAACAAGAGACTGTTTTTTCGCAATGTACGCTGCGATTCTCCAGATAGAACGATGGTAATTGCTGCAACTAACGACTACGAGTACATCTTGAGCTATGACGCACTGTCTCCTGATGATCGCTCTGAATATCGAGGATTGTCCAGGCACACTGTATGCCGACGTCGTAAGATACAGTTTGCACAAGCTCTGCACAAAACGTAACAGACCAACAGCTCTCCCCTTACAGCATCATTGGCCAATGGGGGCTCTCAGGCGGGTGCCCCACTATAGTTCGTGCAGCACCCAGCCCACTCAACGCGTCTTCTAGTGCTACCGCGTCGCGCTGCTGCCATCGTTCCTGGACGTCTACGAGAAGGTTTTATTTCGCTGCCGCCGCAATATCTGTCTTCTGCTCGCACAGGCACTTCATTTCTCTCTCCCAAAACGCAAACAAGCTCTTTCCACTGCACAATGACCACGGATACGACAGCAGCGCCTACTCCTTCGTCTCCCGTTGTTCCTATCATCACTTCTCCTCCTACTTCGCCTCCTGCAAAACGAGTCAAGACTATGGCTTCCGAGACTACCCAGACCACGGCCATTCTGGCTGCTCCCCCGGCCCCGGCCCCGGCCGCTACGACCGGCTTCCTCATCCAGAAGCTCTCGGCTGATGCCAAGCTGCCCACCCGCGGTAGTGCTTTTGCTGCTGGCTACGATCTCTACGCGGCTCGGCCGACGACCATTCCGGCTCGCGGCAAGGCCCTCGTCGACACTGATATTGCCATGGCCGTGCCCCCCGGAACCTACGGCCGCGTGGCCCCGCGCTCCGGCCTCGCCGCTAAGCACTTTATCGACACCGGCGCCGGCGTGATTGACGCCGACTACCGCGGCCACGTGCGCGTGCTGCTCTTCAACCACGGCCCCGAAAACTTTGCCGTGGCGGCGGGCGACCGCGTGGCGCAGCTGGTGCTGGAGCGCATTGTGACGCCCGACGTGGTGGAGGTGGCGTCGCTGGAGGCGAGCGAGCGCGGCGCGGGCGGATTTGGCAGCACGGGCGGATTTGGCTCCGTGGTGACGGCCACTGAGACGACGACGGCAGCGGCACCCGCTCCGGGGGCATCGGCCTAGGCGGTGGCGGCATGAGAATGCGAGAATCACACATGTACGAATACCAAGAGACATACGAGAGAGATAGACACGGCGTCAGGCTAGGAACCTTGGCTATTACGGCAGGGACGGGACGTTATATATGCCGCGGAATAAGACGAACCAATGAGGGCGTTAGTACCGAATACCGGCATGAATGAGTCGAGACGTTGTCCTAATTGTCCATACCGCGCACGAGGTGCACACGAAGTAATTCTACGTTCTCGAGGAAGTGTAAATTGAAGCCAGTACGCCGCTCTTTTCCCAAGTTCTAAAACAAAACAATCAACACCTGTAATGCCCAGTCAAGGCAGATCTATCCATGCAATGCACGCGAGGTCTGTCCCGCGTGTCGTTCTGTGCTGTGCCTTTGGTTCCTCTTTTGTGTTGAATCAAACCCCTTGCCCGGTCTTTTTTTGGTTTCATCTGCTCCAGGTCCCCTCACATCGTCACTGCTCGGAATTCAATCGCGGGGAACTTGAGCGAAGGCACATTGCGCACCAGCCGCAGCTCAGCCGCCCGTGACTTGAGCAGATGCAGTGCCTTGGCACGCTCTTCCTCGCCCACGATGCCGTTCCGTGCCAGCGTCTCCTCGGCACGCTGCATCTCGACGCCCATGCCAGCGCACGTCTTGGACAGCACCTCGTGCATACTAGCCAGGACCTTTTCGGCGGCTCGCGCGAGCGGCAGATCCACCGCTGCCACATCGTCGTCGCTGAGCCACGAGGCGCGTTCCCGCAGCCCGGGCGTTTGCGAGGCGGCTTCACGCATGCGAACAACCATCAAAGCCCCAAACATGTCGCCCGTGCCGCTAAAGTAGCAATCGATGGACGGGAAGACGATCTTGAAGGCGCGGGCCTGCCCGGTGGACGTCATGGACGAGCCGACGACGGACAGCGAGGACACGGGGTGGTCGGGGTGCGAAAGCGAGACGGAGGTGATGACGACGTGCGGCACTTTGTAGCGCTCGTGCAGCACCTGCACGGCTTCTTGCAGCGAGGTCATGCATGTGATCTTGACGTCAGAGAGGAGCCTACAGAAAGCATGTTAGGGCAAGGATTGGCTGCGTTTATTCCATTCTCACAGACGAGAACTTCTTACTCTGCTTCGAATTGGTTTGGCAGGATGAGGTCGGCATGAGGAAGCAACGTCTTGTAGGCCGGGACGACGTCCTGCGCTACGTAGAGTTTGCCGTTGTCGCCCATGACAGGGTCCAGCACCCAGAAGAAGCTGCCGGGGCTCGATGCTGCCCGCTTCTTCAGCTCCTCGGCAATACGGCCAACCACTTCGACAGCTGGTGCACCGGGTATGTAGCCCGAGAGCATCATGTCAAAGTTGTCCAGGTACGACTGCTTGAGCCCTTCGTACAGCTCCCAGATCTCCTCGGCAGATACCCGTGAGCCCCGCCACTGCCTGTAGCCCGTGTGGTTGGCTTGGATGGTGAGCATGGTGGCCTTGCCCAAGTCGGACTCAACCAAACGCGGAAATGGTAGACTCACTGAACTGCACCGTGTTGAGCGCTGCTACGTCGCATCCGAGAGATTGCATGGCAAAGACGGCGATCTTGTTGCCAACATGGCTGAACGAGTAGAAATCATTAGTTACTTGCGTCTTGCGCCTGTTTCCGATCTGTTTTCCCTTCCGGTCCCTAGAGGCACCACCGTCTCCATGCTCACCCAGACACAACCTAGCACAAGTCAGCCCATATTCCAGATGTGCCAATGGCCAGTGTTGGCAGCGCAAGCCAAAATCGCATCAAAGAGCTCTTACATGGCTGGCTATCGCCAATACCCGCGTTTCCGGGACGGGTAGATCTGCCGTCATAATTGGCCGTGAGAAGGGCGCGGTGGGGGTGAATGAAATTTGGGCAGATGGCTGGCTCTAGATGCAGCGGCAACTCTCGACGTCAGGCAATGAGCAGCGATGACGGCAACAAAACGTCCCCTGCTCTAGAATGCGCGCCGGGCAATGCGCAACGGGCCGTGCTTGCGCTGTGTTGTGGGAATGTCGAGGGTCGCAGACGGAGAACGGCTTTGCTGCGGCTAGACACGGTTCTAGCTGAAGGAGGAGAAAGGAGTCACCGGAGACAACCTGGAAGCCGCTGGAAGAGAGTCGGAGGGAGGGAATCGGGGCTCGGGGCTCGGAAGCCGTCGACGACAATGGGAAGAGTGTGGGCGGCGGGACAGAAGCGGGACGGAAGAGAGAGAAAGGGAGGGGAGAGTGACAAGACAAGAGTCGAGGGTGGAAACAATGGGAAAGCGTCGCACGACCGATAATCGACGATAGAAAAAAGAGAGAAAATGGTTGTCTGCTAAAGACACTATACGGACGATTACGGTTTGCCTAGCCTCTCGTTATCTATGCTCATGGGGCGTCTTAGTCGTTCAAGGAGTCATGGCCGCGGAGCTTCCAATTTTTTTTAGTTTTTAATTTTTTCAAAAAAAAGAGAAGAGATGGGCGAGGGAGAAGGAGGCGGGAAGCGGGAAAAAAACAACTAACCGCGAAAGCGCAAAACGCCGTCTATGCTGAGTTGTCAGGCGAAAGGCGAAAGGCGCTGACGTCCGTGGCTGTCCGCGCCTTATTAATTACTACAATACTAGAACCAAACAGATCGCAACAGTGGTTTACAGCTCTTTCCATTTTGTGCCTTTTGGGAGCCTATTAGCCTGCCTGTCTTTTTGGGGCAGGTGTGCCCCTCGCGTACAACTAAATACCCGTATCTTCTGCTACCCCGCTGAAAAGTATGAGTAATAGTAACGCCGAATGAACAGGCGTCGCTTGCCCCCCAAAAAGCCTTACTATATGGTGCTCACAAATCACGCCCGAGTTTGCCTTCAATTGATCGCAGTCGCATTCCTTGGCTCATTATACAGACATCGTCAAAAAAACATACACAAAGCTTCCCTGCCGTCTTCCTGGCCCACGCGAGCAGTTTCCTCCCGTTTTAGATGCTGTTTTGCTGTCCCCTTTGAAGCCCGCGTCTCTCAAATATGCTCATAATATATGCGAAAGGGCACGAACATGTCAAGACACCTGGCTTCGAGGCACACACGCATTGTTGCCATGCCGGCCACCCAAGCAATCGTAGTTCTGTTGCGCTTACTCGTCGTCGCCAATCTAAGCGCGTTAGTAGATGTCCAAGGGAAAGAAAGAGAAGACGGTGCACCACAAGCACAACAGAAAAGAGCGAGAACTCACCTTCGGTGCGAGGTAAAAGCGCAGATAGCTGCTGCCCGACAGAATGTACTCAACCAGCAGCGGCACCTCGTTGGACAGGCAGATCTTGACCTGGCTCGACAGGCCGGCGGCCTTGCAAAAGTTGACGAGGTACTTGAGCGAAAAGGTTAGCGAGACGGACTCGCTCAGCTCAATCTCAATGTTCTCGGACGGCTTCTCGACGTTGGTGTGGCTGCGCAGCGTCACGGCACCGTTGCCAATGTCGCCGTTGCTGGAAAACTTGACGCCGTCCTTGGACGCCTCGATGGTGACGGACTCGGACATGGCCATCAGATCAGTGCTGATGCGGCGGAACTCGGCGCTCGGCATAGTGATAGTGGCCGCGTACTCGGTCTCCGGGATGCCGAGGTGCTCCTGGTCAATGTCCATCAACTTGAGATCGTACTCGCTGATGCGGTCGTTCTCGGAGCTCTCAAACACCAGGTTCAGCGAGTCCGGCGAGTCCTCGGCCTTGAGCGTCAGAATGTCCTCGTTCTGCGCCGCCCGCAGCACCTTGGTCAGCGACGTCAGGTTCACGCCCAGCGCAATGTTGCGGTCGCAGCGGTACGGCGAGAAGCCCTCCGCCTTGAGCAGCATCGACACCAGCGCCACGTGGCTGCTGTCCATCGCCTGCAGCGCGATGCCCGAGTCGTTGCAGTCAAAGTTGCAGTCCTGCACCAGCTCCTTGATGGCATCCACCACCTACATAGTCAGTATATCGACGAGGACGAACTCAAGACACGAAGCAGACGCATCTGTCCACTCACCTTCTTCAGGATCGATGCCTGTTCCAATCGTGCCTCCAGCATCTTGAATTATGTGAAAGTCGGTGAGGGAAAAGAGAAAAGAGACGGTAAGAAGCCGTGTGCGAGAACAGGATGAGAGGCTCAAAAAGGGTTATGGAGAGCGGAAAGCGCACGGAAGCTCAGAAGTAGAGATGGAGATGGAGAGAGTACAGCTTTTGGGTGGGATGCAATAGACAGTAGAAAGTTGTGCTGAGAGTAGGAAAGTCCACCACGCACACACGACACGCTTAGGCAGATTTTATCATTTTATTTTCGCGTCGACGCGTCGGCGTAGGGCGCTTTAATTGAACCACTCAACGCGGGGTCCTCTGCTAGCCCCACGTAGGGGCAGCTATTGTGATTGGCGCGTTCATACAATTCGGCTCCTGCTGACAACCGTCAAGACACAGCTGGGACAAAATTACAATATATGCTGCGTGGCTATGTACGTATAGATACAAATGAAGATGTACACGGTAGTGGGCTGTCTCTGCAACAGAAACAAAGGAAACAAAGGAAACGAAAACAACAGAAAGCATAAATCTACAAAATACATAAAAAACGAGACAAAAACGAACGATATCCAACAGAAACGTACTCGAACAGGCTCCCACGCCAAAGAATGCTTGCCGTCCCATCCCTTTCCTAGGGGTTGTTTCCGTCTTTCTCAGTCTATGAATAGTTTGTACATAATAAGATGTGTGCGTGTATGGAGTTGCTTGGTGTCGATGTGCTGTAAGATAGCAGCGAGCAATGGGAAACATGAATAGCCATTAATAGTCATACTGGTGTTTGGTGTGTTGCATTGCCTATCCGGGTGGGAGGCTTGGATGTTGATTTCTGGGTCATTATATCGTCCAGAGGTGTGGGGGAGTGGTATTATATAGCTGTTAGACAGCTGGGCTGGGAGAGGCGGCCGCTTCGGCTTTCGCATTCGGCTTCGATGGAGTGGCTTCCGCCCGTCCTTTTGGCCGTAGGTTGATCACCATCTCCAGCTCTCGCAGCATGCCACGGCTAGCATCTGCCTGTTCCCGTGCTTCGGTGCGCCGCTCGCGCTCTTCCTTCATCTTGGCGATGCGCTCCTCGCGCGAAAGACCGCTCTTGCGGCGTTGAGATGCCGGCGGCAGCGACACGGCTTCGAACACGACTTCTTCGTCAGCTTCGGGATTGCACACCAGCGGCACTTCGCCTGTCAGTGCGCGCAGAGCGTCTTCGGCGGTGCCGCCGCCGTTGCTCTCGTCCACGGTGGTCAGGCCACTGAGCGAAATGGTCGGGGAAAGCAGGGCGCTGATTGACGAAAGCCTCTTCTCGTTACGGTCGATGCCCGACGCCAATGCTGATTTGCCCTCTTCCCAAGCCTGGGCCAGCAGCGTCAGGTCCTGGCCAATCGACTCGTACTGCGACATGAGATTTGGGCCTAGCTCCGTGATGTCGTCGGCTTCGTTGAGCGTCCGGTCGGATTCTTCACGCATCAGCGCCAGCTTCGCCTGCAAGCCGCGGATGCCTGAAGATAGGGAATTCAGCTTCCCCAGTTGCGAGCGCCACCGCTCTCGTCCCGGCGATAGGGGCACCTTTGGCTGTGCCATCATCGGGAACGTTTCTGCCTCGCTGAGGATGGCCCGCAGCCGGTCGTAGCAATGGGCGGTTGCTTCGTTGAGAGCACGCAGACCCTCGACGGCGGTCGTCCAGCGCAGAAAGTCGGATTCGTCGCCTTTCGCCTCCAGCGCCAGCAGCGCACACAAAAACATTTTGCGGATCGTGTGGAAGCGAGCAGCCACAATGTTGAGGGTGCGCAGAGAATCCGGGTCGTCAAATGCGCCGTCGGAGAATCCCTGCAGCGCGTCGGAGATGTCAAAGTCGCTAATGTCGTAGACGTGGTAGTACATCTCGAGGTCCAACTGCTCGGAAATGCCCTTGACCACCTCCATTGTCTGTTTGTATTTTGGCAGCGCGTCGGCAAAGAAGCCGCGGATCGCTTTGCGCAGTCGCATGCAGCGTCGGGACTGGCTCCGGTCGTCGATGCGGCTGATGGGAGGGAGCGGTGCGCTTCTGTGAAAAAACAAGTGGTTAGCAGCGGCCAGTTAAGAACCTAGCATATTAATCCAAGCCACTCACATTCTGTAGCCGCGCGAGACGAGCTCGACCTCTTTGATAAAGGCAATACCCGCACTGGCAGCACTGTCAAAGTCGTGTGAATGCGACACAAAGGCCCTGACTTCTAATAAAGCAGACCGCCGCACATATCGCAGCCACTGTTGCCGGATGTAGGCATTGCCAGCAACGAGCGCCACGGCAAAGAGAGCCAGGCCAACGAAGAAGCGCTTCTTGGTCATGTGCACGATGCCGCCGGTGTAAACCCAGCTGACAGCCCAGGATAGCACAAAGGCAGCAGCGACAGCCACCACGACTCCCGTCATGGACGGCACAACCTGCGCATCGGAACTTTTTGAGGGTCCTGCAGCGGGATCCTCGGTGCTGAGTCGAGACGCGTGCTGCCCTACTGTAGAGGGATCGAGGAGGTGTGAGGTGATGATGGTGTAGCGGAACTGCTCGATGAACTGGGTATTATCGGCCCGGCTGATCGTGGAGGTGATGACTCTCTGTAGACGGGTTAGCAGCGGAACAAGAGAAGCGACAAAAAGGAACAAGGCGACGAACAGAGTAGCGGTTGCTCATAGACGAATGCCGCCTTACATCGACACTGAGCGGACTGGGGATCTTGTTGCGGAAACGTTTCCTGACCATCGGCCGGCCGACTGGAGCAAAAGAGGGCGAAGGAGGGCTGGGCGGAGGCGTGTCGACGGCGCTCTGGTCTCGAGAGAGCAGCTGGTGCGCCGGCGTCACAGGGGTGACAGCACTGCCGCTGCCGGAGGTTGAGTTGCGGGCATTCTGGAAGGCGACAGACTGCAGAGACGAGGTCGAGGCGGAAGACATGGCAGCTGGGACCCAATCGGTAGGTTCGCCTTCTCCTTCATCTGGAAGAAAGGATGCTATGTTAGTTTTCGCGGCTCATCGAAAAGCCATCTTGGCACGTCGCACATTGTGTGCAGGCAAAGAAATGCCCACCCGCCGAGTCCAAGGAACAAAGAACACACCTCTTAGATAATCCGCGAGCGGCGTCTGGTCAAAGACCACAGATTCCATACGGGTTACCGAGGCGCCGTCGCATCCATGAGGACGCGCGGCGAAACCACAAGACTAGACCGCAGCCGGGCGCGAAAGAGGGCGAATGGGATGTCGAGGAGGCCAAGGTCGAGCAAGGCGGCCGGCTGGTTGAAGCGGAAGTCGAGACAGAAGCTTCTCTGACGCCGCAAGGGGAGGCAGGACACAAAGAATGAAGGCGCTCAAAAAAGAAGCGGGGAGATCTCGGACGTTGAGGAATGTAGATTAGCGTTTTGGGCGGCGGAATGGCGGCGAAACCGAAATGTCTGCGCAATGCTATGGCTGTGCCATGTGACGCGCGCGAGTGTGCGTTGTGTGTGATTGGATGTGCGGGTGACTTTCCGGAGCGGCGATCCAGACTGCAAAGCGTGCAACGACAGAGAGACACACCGTCGTCGTAGATACGTCGTATAGTGAATATGGGTCCTGAAATAAGGTCGCCAGGGTCCTCGGTTTGTCGCCCCTTTTTCGCTTGATGTTTCTTCAGACGAAAGTGGAAAGAGCACAAGTGCGCCGCTGAAGAATAGCCGCTCGTCGCTTCTCTCCTCGTATATGTTGCTGCATACGAAATACAGTAGCACTACTAAGGCCGAACTAAATCTTGCGGTAAAATTGCTGTCCTGTGCAGAAAAAGAGGAGAGAACAGCTTTCTCGTTTATTTACTTTTTCCAGCTGTTTTGTTTTTCTTTCATGCAGCCACGAATAGTTAAATGAGCACAGGCTGTCGCTAATGTGTCTAAGTGGGAGCCCGGGGCGCCGACGCCGCAGCAAAAACAACGCTGGCAGGGGTCTGCCAGCTGAAAGCGGTCTTCGAGAAACCCTGGCGAAGAAAGACAACCAGGGACAGTGCTGTTGGCAGAATCTTCCAGCGGCCGCCTTAGGCAGGCGGTGTGTGCAAAGGAGTATCAGGTAAGGGCGGAGCTTTGCAACCACTAGTGGGGCCGTCGGTGGCCTGCTGGCTGCAGCCAATCACAACGCGTGCTCGCTCCAAGCGAATGGTGGCTTTTGAGACAGAGCCACTGCAACCAGCGCAAACTTCTGTCCACCGAACATCCCAACCGCATCCGCCCGAACGCCTTGCCCTGCATCGTGGCCGCCCAGCTTTTGTTGAACTACTTGCTGGACAGAACGCACTCTCGTTTCCGAACAGTGTCGTTTTTCTGCCACCACGATGCCGACAGAACGCGACTTTCAGATTGGACCTCTTGTCCAGGAGTCTATTGTTCACAACACCAGGGTAAGATCGGAGAGACGGAAAGCATCAAGCATGGAAGAGCAAAGGACTAATGGAGTCTTGGCGTTTAGGCTCTTAACAACCTCCAGACCCTGACGGCCTCGTTATTCGGCGTCGGCGCCGGCATCCTCGGCCTCGAATCCTACGGCGGCTTCCTCTTTTACGTCGCCTTTTCTCTGCTCACCACCAGCCTTTTCCTTGCCTTCCGCGTGGCCTCCGCGACCCTGGCTCTGCGCGGCGCCGGCAAGTCTGTCGCGCTGCTGGACACCAGCCTCTTCTACCGCAGCTCTTTCGACTTCTGGACCAGCGGCATGTCCAACGGCCTAGCCGGCTATATCCTGACATGGACTCTCTTCTACGGCGTGGTCAGAGCATGACGAAAGCTGGGGTGGAAAGAGACGGGTATGGAAAGCGATTGGCTCCGTTTTGATCCCCGGGAATTGCAATTGCGTGGCGTATGGAGTCTGGGAATGCCGAGATGGTATTGGTTGTCTAGATTGTGCCGATTTACAAGGTACAAAAAGTGCAGTATATTCATGGTTATATTCACATATAATGGAAAGTGCTTGCTCTACAACTTGTCTAAATGAAACCAAAGTCCTCCCCGCTGTTGTTTATGACAACATATCCAATAGCTAGTCGGCAATCTCAACCACCTTGCCAATGAACCCGTCCAGCATAAACATCTCCTTGCTGGCTCCCTCGAGAATCACAATCTGGGAGCCCAGCTCAATCCACTCCCGCCCAAACAACAGCTCAAGCCGGACGTTGTAGCCTTGTATTGGCGGTTCGATGCCCTCCTGCATCTCGTGAGATCCAAAGATGTCGTCTTCGGCGGCTTCGTCTTCCTCGTTCTTGCTCGGCTTCGTCCCAAAGTACTCGTCGTCCGTTGTGGTGGTGCTCCATACCTTGGCGACTCTGGCCTGAGCTCGAACACTGGCCACGTAAAACGTCACCGGAGTGCCAACAGCCAGCGAGCCAATCTGAATATCATTGAAGAAAGCTGTCAGACCGCTCGCTGCCTGCAGCTGAAGCCCGCTATCGACCATGTGTTTGCTGGGTATGGCCAGGACCATGCCTCGGCGAGGTTTTAGGTCTGGCAGCGGAGCTCGCTCAAACACGTCGTCTCCGTGCATGCTCTTCTGGGGTGTGGGTGGCTCGATGACCAAGCCAACGGTGCCAACCTGGCCGGCCTCCAACGTCTCAACAGGCAGTCGAAGGTTGCGGATGCTGACAATTCGCGCATTGTGCCACTCACCCTTGAGAGCAGAGGCAGAAATGATGTTCTTGGCAGAGATCCGAGCCAGCTCAGATGCCGACGGGTGCGATGAAGAGAGGCCGTGGTGGCCAGGCGATGCTAGCGTCTGCTCGTTCTCCAACAGAATATCTCCAGGGTCCTCATCGGATGGGAACGGCCCCATGACCACTCGATCGCCGACCGTTAGGCGCCCGAATCGAAGATACCCCGACAAGACGTGGCCGGGATCTGTGACTTGTCCTGGACTGACAGAGGCATAGGAGGCCGGCCGGCTGAAACGGTCTTCGATGTGGAAGAGCGTGCCTGGCTGCTCTGGATTGAGCGCCTTGCCGATGTAGTCCTGGGCCGTCGGGAGTAAAGGCAGCGGCAATGCACTGAGAAGGGCATGCACCAGTCCAATGCCATCACCACTGACAGTGCTCGTCAGAATGACCGGCACGGTTTCGCGGAAGCAACCCGACTGCCCTATGCGAGCGAGAATTTTCTCAATGGCTTCGGTATCGGCCAATGGCACCGACCGGACATTCTCGGGAGCTTTCTGCCTCGACTGCAGGAGTTGCGGCACTCGTCTGGCTTGCTTCACCGCCATCCATATAGGAACGAGCGTTCGCTTCAGTGTTTCCTTATTCAGCAAGTCGGACTTGGTGAGGATGATGGCCAGTGGCAGATCAAGCTTCAGGCACAGGTCAAGATGGGCTTTTGCCAATGCAGCGCTGCTGATGCCTGAGGCTAAGCCGCCATCCTGCATCCCTGGAAGCTCAGACGAGCTACTGTCAAGACACAGCAATGTCCAGTGGGGCGCCCATCCAATCAGCCCGCGCAGTGTAGTCCGTCGAAATCGTGGATGGCCGGCAGAGTCGGAGATGAAAGCAAGCCGGCCATTCTTTGCGTAGTCGTGGATGCCAATCCATGATTCAATGTTCCGGTTCGCATAGTTGACAATGGTACAGTCATCATAACCAATCAGCTCCTGTGTGACTGTGCTCGTCAGACCCGATGCAAGTTCGTGTCGATGCTTGAGCGAGTTCAGACGGCTCTTTCCATGCCCATCATCCAGAGCACCCGTAGACAATGTTCCTAGCAGCGTGGACTTGCCAGATCCTGTTGGACCCGTCAAAGTCACTCGAAGTTGGTCGGAAGTTGCCGAGCCCAGCGTTGTCAATGGATCGCCCCCGCCAGTCTGCTTGGGTCCAGCTCTTCGTCCCGAGTCCAGTGCCCGCCCAGACCCTGTGCCAGACGTATTTAGATGCGGCTTGATATACACTTCTGCCACCCAGAGGTTGCCTCTCTGCTTTATTTGTCCCGGGTCAGAAGCGGACGTGGAAGAGCCAGTCGCATTGTCATCGTCACCATCACCATCCGCCCATTCGTACTCCCCTACAGACACCACACGCAGGACTTCCGAGACACAGCCGAGGCTCGCTGCCATCCAGCTGAGCGTCGCAATGCTTTGGTCGAGCTCGTCTCTGGTGATGCCGGTGAGCTCGCCGTCGTCTGCCACGCCAATTTCGTAAAGAGCCCCGCGCGACTCCTCCAGGCCGGGCGCCAGTTTTCCCAAGGTCACTGTCGCAGATGCAATGTCCGTGTCCTCGGGAAGCAGAGGCGCATTCACATCTTGTTGAGAGATGGACGCATGAGACGTCGTCGTCTGTCGCAGTCTCCAGAGAAGCTGCGTCGTCAGATGCTGGAAGCGGTCCTGTCTTGTTTGGTCGGCCGTCGATGAGCTAGCCACGCGCGCTTTCTGCAGGAACTTAGCGTTCAGAGCGGCCCTCGTCTCTAGCGAGCTCGAATTGTGTGGCGATCCAGCAACAGTCCGGTACGCTCGTCGGGGTCGGAGCAGCAAGTGAAGCTTGTATTCCACGGGCCCCTCTTGAGGCTCGGGGGGCAGTCTGGTGAGCCCATATGAGGACAGCAAGCTGTGTGCCGTTCCATCTGCCCCTAAGCTAGGCCTCTGGCTCAAAATGGCGCCGGTTGCGTCCTCGCCCTCAGAGTCTGTCAACGGTAGCCAGGGGGACGAAACACGAGGCGGATTTGGGTCGAATGTGAAGACGGACATCTTCACAACAGTCCTTGTTCGGGGATCCTATTCAAAGCCCTCTATAACTCAGCCGAAAAATCGGCCTCTTTATATTACTAAAACGGATGCTGTTATTCGACGGTGCATATGGAAAGCTGTCGAGACTATTCGAAGCGGCATTTTGGCTCAAGAATGTGTTCCAGGGGATTTGTTGGATATGTCGGAATTACACGTGGTCTAAATTCGAATCTTAAATGCCAACAGTAGTCGCAACTCGAAAGCCTGTTCTAGCGGGGAACTGTCATGGTGAGGACAAAAAGGGGCAAAGAAAAAGACCACCAACGTGAGGTGGAAGACAGATGGATCTTATAGCCATCGTTCACCGCAACACGAAGAGTCATCTGGCTTGCCGTCGCTAGCGGCACAACAGCACCTCTTCCAGCGCAGTACAGCTATTGGTTGTGGGGCGGCCACCTGCCATATTAGAGGGCGATTCTAGTTGCCTCTCGCCGCTAGCCTTCTGACGCTATTTGCTCCCCGTTGGGTCATCGGCACGAACGACAAAAATGAAAGACTTCCATCTATTATCTTGACGGAACCTCCCGAAATCTTATGATGTAGCCTATCACCCTAAGAATAGGAAAATCCCCGCGGATGTGTAACTAGCATAAAGGGAAGATGTGCGATTCGTCTTTCTTCTCTAATCATTAAGAAACACGTAGACACGTATATACACATTTCGTCGCTATGTCGACTTGAGCGCTCAAGTTTCTCTCAGAAGCGTCCCTACATTGGTCATCTGTTATGCTATCGGATTATGCTCCTCAACCGAAGCCTATCCCATAACATCCTCTTTTATGGGCATGTTTCGTCTCACCATATCTATGCCACTGTTTGCTGGCTTCTCTGATAGCTCTCTTTCCACCAGTGATGCTGCATTCGTGGGCTGTAGCTCGATGAGACATTAATGTGGACGCGATGCGAGTGCTTCTAGTATCATACATCAGCCACTTTAAGGAGGCTTGAAAAGATGTGGAAGAGCACCTCGATAGGTTCATATTACTGCCCGGTTTCTGGGCTCGAATTAGATGGTGGTATATTCGAAAGAGACTACTGCTATTATAGCGAAACCCAAAAACCACTACCAACGCGTATATACAATAATGGCTATGGCTTTTTTAGCTTCAAACCCCCCAAATATGAGACAGCACTGCTTTATATCGGTAAATAACACAAGAGCAGAAGATCAGACAGCCAAAACCGGGATGGTATCTTGAGATATCGCTAGCCTAATGGTGGAGAATAGGGAAAGGTTGGAGTTCATAAGGCTTGTAGTTATCAAAACTCTATGGTGCATTTGTGTAATATAATTCCTCAATTTTCAGCCCTACTTCTATAGCACTGCTTGGCATGACCTAATTGAGTTTTTATGCTGCTAGAACTCCGACCTTACTACTGTAATAATTGAAGTTCATTAAAGACCTATTAAATATAACAGAACAGATTAAAGCAAACTCAAAATCACAACAAAGAATAATATACCTAATATATCGCGATACAGAGTTTGCAAGCCCGGCCACTAACTTTTTCAAGAGCAACTAGAAAGTAGGAAAATAAGGTTAAGGGAAAATAATATTGTTAATCTTCACTCGGCTATAAAGAGCAAACTACAGAGCCACTTACTGAATCGACATGGGGCGCTGTCTTCCTTGAATATCAAGAGTGGCTTTGCTTCTGCTATATCCAAAATTAAGACTAGGCATAACATATTAGTCTTCCTATTAGTTCCTTTGCTTACCGCTTTTAAGATTGTTTTTGGCATGTTAAGCAGAAACAGAGCTGTGATGCAACGTGACTATCTGTGAGAAAATATACAGCGCTTATTTCATTACTCAAAATATGCGAAAGCCTTTGTGTTAGACTAGAACAGCCGAGTTTCGAAAATAAGCACCGCATCTACCCAATTCGCCTGAAGGCACGGAGGGCTAATAGAGAATAAGTCTGCCAATCACAAATGGAATTGAGAAGCCCTGCTTTAACACCCCTTTGTCAAGCTAGCAGTCCATGCCCGAGCATTATTCCCTATCCCTATGCTGGCATAGTCATAGTGCATGAGTAGGCACTTGTCATTAGTGAACCGAGGCAGAAGCCTCGGTTTGTTCAGCCTTGTGGTACACGCCCCCCGATGAGAATGGTCAACTTCGAGAGAGTAAAATGTACTGTATAAGGCTACCCACATGACTTAGAGCCTTACCACAAAATCGAAATCGTCTCGAAATCGCCTCTCAAGTCCCTGGCCCAAGTCAAATAGCACAGTGAATACGGATGGTATATCAAATCTAGCAGCCTGGGGAATAAGAAAACTTCTACAAAGCAGAAATGGACCGAACTCGTATTTTATACACCTTTGGGCCCCTTTGGGTATGGATATAACTAGAGTTGGGTAAAAAAGGCTTGGGACTGCTCGCTCTGCCCGTAGTACATATAAGGCAATGAAGACTTGAGTGCCAAATATCCAGATGGGTAGAGAGATATCCTAGTCTGCGCCTTAACTGATCTATAATACAATTCCTGTTATCATACAAAACTCTCATACATCCCTCATGGTAAGCCTTCGTCCCTACTCGTCACCGTTGGTGTGCGGCTGTGCTAAACACCCACCCAATAAATTGGAAAAGAGCAAGCCAAGCCGTGGAATACGAAGCTACATCCTAAAGAAAAGAAGCATTAGATGATTGATGAGAGATATATATAGGGCTTAGAGTGAACATACGGGCCATCCGATAGAATCTTCGATTCTGGAAGTCTGTCTTTCAAACGTGGGATGCTGGAGGAAAAGCGTAAGGAAACAGGCGCGGTCGGGGGGATTGTCCGGATCTTTAGTGTCACATGTCAAGCTCATGGCCGGATTAGAGGTGATGCCGAGAGTCGTAGGCATGGCTCTTGCGGACGGCCTGGCGAGAGTTCAAACCGAGATTGACACTGACGTCCGCATTGGCGCCGATGAGGACAGGGCGAGCATATTCGTTCACAAGTGCCTCCTCGAGCTCGAGGGTGGGATTGTAGATGACGATGTAGAGCTGCTCGGCTAGTTTCACGAACTTTGAGTCAAAGATCAGCAAGGCAGTTGCCTCGACCTGTACCACAAGTGCACCGGTTACTGTGAGCGAGGCTCTGCAAGTTTTCGGAAACTACTGCCATGTCTCATCCATTGGTGCGTTCAATATGCCGCGTCAAGAGCTTGACTCTAACGTACATGCATCTTAGGAATAAGCAATAGCTTTGTTCCTAGCACCACGACCACCTCTCCTGTTTCTACGTATAGCGCTTTCCGCACGACAGCAGCAACGATTCCATCAGAAATGTCTGGCGCAAGCCTGGGCAACAATGAACAGTTCGGCTTTATTTATGCTCGCGCCTCTTGTAGTGGTGTTGTTGGTATCTCGGGAAGGTTGGTGGTCGTTAGTTTAGCGGCTGTGTGATGTAGTGCCCCGAGAGTTGTAGTGGAAGGATTATGAACTGAGTAGTGTATGTACGAGTATTCCAAGTCTCACAATAAATTAGGCTGATAGCGAAGCAAAACAGGGATTTATGGCACACCCTGGGTTCCAATATTCGCTCTTAGAGCTCTTTTCAGCTTAGACGATTATGCTTATCTGGGAGGAGATCTTTCATTTTAGATTCGCTGTTCATTTGCAGTGAAGCGCCGCTGCTGAAAGTCATCAGCCTATTGTAGTGGTATGGCAAGACGAGCGGTCCTTGTTACAGTTGCCTGCAGGCCTGTACAGGCGGTTCAAAGGCCTAGAGCCTAATTGGTATTATTTATAGATTAACTACTTCGATGGCTTCTACATAGGAACTAACAGGGTGGCTGTACAGTAAAAACATGGCCTGAAATAAAGAAATGGCATCGTTTGCCCTCTGGCGTTTGAGGCCTGCCGAAAGAATGAAGGATATTGACACAAAAAGATAATCTGCTACAAGATACTTGGACTGGTGTATGGGCGGTAACATCGGGTTGCCACTTGCAGCGAAAGCCCCAAAGCATACGAATCCACAGCGGGCTTTTTATAGAAAGGGCACTTGAAGGGCGGCGATATCAGCTTTTGTCATGGGCGATACTCCGTACAGTGGAAGGAATAAGTGGAGAAGTTAGTGGCCAGATTAGGCAAACAGTCCTCCGCCAAGGCAGAGAAACCGGGCCCTGAAGTCCAGCCCCGCGCCACATTTTTAGACCGAGAGTGGCCTAAGGGTGACCGCCCATTCTGCTTTGGTGGATTCTGCAGTTGCCAACAGGCGCGGCGGCCCACTGTTGGCACTTAAAAGGGTCCCCTATCCGAAACCCGCGAAACGTAGCTCATACACTTCTTTCCACTCTCGCATTTTCTCTCCTTCTCACACTCTCACGTCTCATTTTGCAGCCACCTCTTTCCGACACGCTCCCCGAATATCTGTATAGCCTATTTACATCTAGACGGCTTCAGCTTGCGCATTCCAAGATTGCGAGACCCGATTGGCGAAGGCAATCCAGCTCTAATTTTTTTTTCGCTTCAAAAACACGAGAACCCCCCCTTTTATCGCAGCCATGCGTCGCTTCGGCATCTCCAAGAAAGACGACGACGAAGACGGCAATAGAGGCAGCCTGTTCAGCCGCAAGAAGGATAGCCGCAAAGAAGAGAACCCGTATGCACAGAACGCACAGAATGCACAGAGCGATCCCTACAGCAACCCTTCGATGACGAATCTCCAGAAATCCCAGGCGAATATCGGCCTGCCGCCTGGGCCTCGGCAAGGCGGACGCCCCGGCCTCCCCACTGGCCCTGGTCCCCGCGGCCAGGCACCACCGCCGGCCTACGGCAGCCAGCCGATGAACAACGGACCGGGCGGGCCTGGTGGTCCTGGGGGTGCTGGCAGACAGGCGCCCAGCCAACCAGCGGGTGGATATAGCTCTGGCGGTTATGGGGCATCTGGAGGCTATGGAGCCAAGCGATACGATGACAATGGTAGTTCCCCCTACGGTGGTCCTCCTAGTGGGCGTCCGCCCTCGTACCGGAGCACTGCTGATGGCGTTGCAGGCGGTAGTGGTGGATCATACGGCGGCAGCGGATCTCGCGCCGGAGCCCGACGAGGAGGCTATGGAGGCATGGGGGGTGCTGGCGACGAGGAGGACGATGCCAACAGGCAGGCTCTGTTTGGTGATGCACCATCCAAGTATGCGCAGAACCAGCAGCAGCAGCAGCAGCAGCAGAGCGGTGGCGGCGGAGGCAGATATGGTGCCTATGGAGCTGGTGGTGGTTATGGAAGCAGCGGCGTCAACAACGGAAACGGAGGCTATGGAGGGGGTGCTTCGGCCGACGGCTACGGCGCCCAGCGTGAGCTGACAGCAGAAGAGCAGGAGGAGGATGACATCCAGCGGACGAAGGCGGAGACGCGGCAAGTGCGCCAGGAATCGAAAGACACCCTCGACCGATCGCTGATGATCGCCAGACAGACCCTAGAGACGACTAACGGCACCATTGAGAATCTGTACGGGCAGCGCGAACGGCTGCTGAACGCCGAGAAGAACCTCGACTTGGCCGCACACCACAACAGGGTCGCAGAGCAACGCACGGCTGAGCTGAAGCACTTAAACCGCAGCTTGCTTGCGGTCAGCATCAAGAACCCATTTACCTCGAAGCAGCGGGAAGCCGCGAAATCCCAAGCCGCAATAGACGCGGACCGTGAGCAGCGCACGTTGCAAGGGGAGACACAGAAACGAGTCTATGCCAACAACGCTGAGGCAGAGAGGACCATGAAAGAGCTCAACCGCACCACGAACCAGGGCCGACTGCTCGGGCAGGGCAAGGCGAGCAGGTCGAGCAAATTCGCCCAATCTGACGACGAGGAGGAGGACATCCGTGATGAGGAAATCATCGAGGACCAGCTAGGGCAGCTTGGGGAATTGGTGGGCACATTGAACTCCAGGGCACGGACGATGAACAAGTTTGTCGAAGATGACCTGCCACACGTTACGAGAGTTATAGGAAAGGTGAGTTCTCCGTGGACGGATGCCTGTGGGTTGGGAACTATGGCTTGCCTTTCAGCCACTAACAAGTACAGGCCGAAAAAAGTGCCGACGGCGTGGCAGTTAACCGCCACAAACTGGACGTCATTGAGAAGGGCAGGTGATCGACAGCGGTGTAGAGCGTGTTGGCTGGTTTGATTGGAGTTGTGAGTTGTGGACGAGGTTAAGCAAACGGAGAGTCTGCGGTTTTGTCTCTACATCTTTATCCTTCCTCCGCACCTCCGTCGTGCGTTGGAGGACAAGCTATCATATGCCCCGGCGTTGTGTGACACTTTTGACAAATATACATGTTTGCGGCGAGAGTGCCTAGAACATCCTGTTCTAGCATAGTAGAGGTGACCGTACCGTGCGAGTACCGTATAAATGATTATTCACACTATATCACTACATCAGATCTGCAGCCAATTTTTAAGCCTCTTGTATCCGTGAACTCGCCATTTCAAACCTCCAGTCCTCACCCCCCCCCCTTCCCTATTTTCGCTGTTGTTCCCGCCCTTTGGAGCCATGCGAGCCGCCGCCCGTCTGCTGGCCTCGGCCATCAACACGCCGCCGTCGCCGCTGGCTGCGACGCGGACCGCCGGCCGACGCAGCCGAACGGAGCGACCAGAACCCATGGCGCTGCTGGCGCCGATTCCGCTGTACCGACGGCTGCTGCGGGCGCACCGCAAGTTCCTGCCGCCGGACATGCGCCTGCTGGGCGACGAGTACATCAAGGCGGAGTTCCGGGCGCACCGGACGGTGGACAACCCGGCGCATCTGGTGGGTTTTTGTTTTCTGTTTTTTTTTTGTGTGGTTTTTTTGTGGTCTTTTTTGTGTATCTTCTGGTTTATCCTTGTTTGTTTCTTAAGCTTGCATTCTTGGGACGGACGAAGACGGCCTAACAGACAGATCGGCTTCCTCACCGAGTGGCAGCTGTACGCGCAAAAGATCGAGGGCGACGCCTGGGTGGGAGAGAAGCTGGACCCGGTCAAGGTGGCCAAGATGAACGGTGAGTGGGACGGGGTGACGGGATGCGCTGGGACCGCATGGGCGACAACTGCTGACGCGCACCAGACCAGCAGATTGGCCAGCTGTACGAGCTGATGGAGGCGATACGGAAGCACCGAGAAGGCCGCCACGACGGTGCGGAGGAGGCAGGGCCGGCATGAACAGCGGGGGTGCGCGTGTACCATTACAGTGGAGGAGGACAAAGATAGAACTATGTACATGGACCATTTCGTTCTTGCCGACTGTCTCGTGTAGCCGCTCTGCCCAAAGAAGGAAGAAAAAACCATCACGAAGCGGCTTCGGCCGCGGCCGCGGTCGCCTCGGCGGTCGCGGCGTCGACCTGGCGCATGGCCGCGGCCAGCTCGTCGACCCAGGCGGGCTCGACGGCGCTGACCTTTTTGACGAGGCGCTGGCCGGTGTAGACCTCTTCGAGGAACATGATGGTCTCGGGGCGGCGGCGGCCGAAGAGCGTGCTCGACGGGTGGATGGCGACCTCCTTGCGGCCGCTGGTGGTGTAGTAGCGGTTGTTGCTGGCCAGGCGCGCGGTCTTGTCGTGGAAGACGCGCAGGAAGCACTGCAGCAGCGTGGCCGCGCGCTCGGGCGACAGCGGCAGGAAGCTGTTGCTGCGGCGGCCGGGGATGTCGTTGTGGCCGTCCCAGTCGGTGGCCCAGGCCGCGAAAAACGGCATCTGCCGGCACATCTCGCGCAGCTGCCGCCGCGTCTGCACGGCCTGCTCCATGCTGCGGAGGCTGATGTCGCGCGCCCGGCACCACGCCCGGCGCTTCTCGTTGCGCTCTGGCATGAACTGCTGCATCGTCGTCAGGTACGTCAGCAGGTCGCCCTCGCGCCGCCACAGCGCCTGCCGCTGCTCCTCCACCTGCTCTGCCGCCTCGGCGTCGTGGTCGTCGCGCGGCTTGCCAAAGATCTCCTCCGTCGACGCCAGGAACGACACCACGTCGATCGCCTCCACCAGGCACCCCCGCGCCGCCGCTTCCACCAGCACGCGCCCGTACGTCGTCGGCAGCGGCAGCCGCGTCATCACGCGCCCCAGCTCCGTCACCTGCGCCGTCTCGTCCAGCACGCCCAGCCCGTGCAGCCGCACGTACGCGTGGTACATGTCCAGGCGGTTCGGCCGGTCCATCAGCGGAAACCGGAACGGGTCGGCCACGCCGTAGCCCGCCAGCTTCAGCGAAATGTCCAGCACGTTGCACCGCATGATCTCCGGGATCTCGTCCGCGTCAAACCCGTCGAACGCCGCCTCCGTGTACATCCGGTAGCACTGGCCCGGCGCCTCCCGGCCCGACCGCCCGGCCCGCTGGATCGCCGACGACTTGCTGACCGGCTGCTCCAGCAGCGCCTCAATGTCCAGCTGCCGGTCGCGCTTCCAGCCCTTGCACTTGCCGCCGTCCACCACGTAGCGCACGCCCGGCACCGTCACCGACGTCTCGGCAATGTTGGTCGCCAGGATCACCTTGCGCGTGAACTTGCCCTTGGCCGCCAGAAACGCCGCGCCCTGGTCGTCCAGCTCCTGCCGCCCGTACAGCGTGCACAGCTCGATCGCCGGCACCGTGTCCGGCAGCGTCTTGATGCCGGCCGACAGCAGCCCGTGGCAGGCCTCGATGCGGCTGTGCCCGGCCAGAAACACCAGGATCGTGCCCGGCAGCGGCTCCTGCGCGTTGATGCGGAACACCGTCTCCGCGATCTTTTCCGTCAGATACTGCGCCGGCTGCGCCAGGTAGTGCATGTCCACCGGGAACCGCCGCCCCGGGATGTGGAGCACCTCCACGCTGCTGCGCCGGCCCTCGCCGTCGCCCGGCAGCCGCACCGCCGCCGTGAAAAAGCGCTGGAACTTGGACACCTGCGCCGTCGCGCTCATCACCACCACTTTCAGCGGCGGCCGTGACGATGTGGCCGCGGGCGGACACGCCAGGTGCTGCCGCAGAAAGCCCAGCAGCAGGTCGATGTCCGCGCTGCGCTCGTGCACCTCGTCCACCACCACCACGCTGTACCGCTTCAGCTTGCGGTCGCGCATCATCTCCTGCAGCAGCATGCCCACCGTCATGTAGATGATCTTGGCGCTGCGCGGCGCCATGCGGTCGAACCGCACCGCGTAGCCCACTTTGCTGCTGTTCGCCGCCGCCGCCGCCGCCGAGCTCCCCAGCGGCTGCCCCATTTCGTGCGCCACCCGGTGCGCCAGCGACACCGCCGCAATCCGCCGCGGCTGCGTAATCGCAATCGCCTGCTTGCACCACCCCTCCTCGTACAGAAACTGCGGCAGCTGCGTGCTCTTGCCCGAGCCTGTGTCGCCCGACAGCACAAGCACGTCGTGGTCCCGGAGCGCCGCCCGGATCGCCTCCCGGCACTTCCAGATCGGCAGCGCCTGCCGTTCTTTGCTGGCCTGCCCGTCCGACGCCCGCTCGAGCGATGCGCTCTTGTGCTTGTGTTTGTGCTGTGCGTCGTGCATCTTGTCGCCGCCGTACTCCGCGGTCGACGCGGCCTTGCTCCCGCTCGTCGGCGTGTCGCTGCCATCTGCCGTCTCCTTCGCCACGGATGGCTCTGACGTCTGCTCCTGGCTGCGCGGCTTGGATGGAAGCCCCTTGGCAAAGCTTTCTGCCACCTCGGCCAGGAAATCCCGCTTCTTCTTCCGCTTTTTCCTTGGCGATTTCTCGCCCGCCGCACCGTCCTGGCCGCCCTGGCCTTCTTGCTTTGCCGCCGCAAAGATGTTTCCGTTGCCGTCGATCTGCATGGTTTTCCCGTTCATTTCGACCGTCCGCACATCTCCGACAGGCCCGGCTTTTCTCTTCTTCGCAACGCGCGAGTCTGCTTGTGTGGGACGGGCGTGGGAGTCTGGTAGGGAAAGACCCGTCGTTGAGGCGCTCCCAGATGGCTGTGCTGTCGTTTTTGTCGTCGTTTTCTTGTTTCTTTCGACATTTCCACCTCTCGGACTCTCCGGTACTCCTAGCCTCTCCGCTATTAATGGCGGCTCTTTCATTTTTCTGTGTTTGCTGGTTCTGGCGCAGCCTGTGAAGCAGTTGCTTTATGATGATTTTTTTTCGATACGGAAGTAAATGTTTAGCGACCACTGTTACGATAGGTGGCGAGCTAAGCCTAATTTGGACGTGTACATGCAATCGCCTGCGAATTGCTGGGACAGGAGGTACCCTTTATCTTATCGCATAGCGAAGCTTCACCATCGCCTCGAAAAGTTCAACTTCGACGTACAGGAACGGCCAATAAACATCTACGTAACACGGAACTTCACGACAGCATTGGCCCCTGGCTTAAAGTATTGGGATTGACTATGGATTATAGATTCTTCGAAACCGCCGACCTACAGCCTATCTGATTTCTGCACTACCGGGATCTAGCCCGTAAAACTGCCTTCTCTGTGCGCCGTTGCGCCTGTGGCTCATGCTTCTAGCCGGCATTTTTCTGGTTTCAAGGTGGGATGTGTCTTTCTTGGCGCCAGATGCGGCCAACGGCCAATGTAGCTTCTTGTTCTAAGCACCGAACTGCTATGTATAAACAAATAGAGACAGGTACAGGAGACATCTCGTGGGTATCATTGGGTGACAAAAGAAAGTGCAACAATTAAGGATCAACAGCCCTAGCAGTCAACAGCGTCGATCCAACCTCTGCAAGACCAAAACTGGTGCACCTTGTACGGTGCCTCCGCGCTGCCGACCTTCCGCATCATAGTTCCCGGTAGTCGCTCGGCCGCACCCGCTTTGGCTTGTTGAAATGCCGCTGAGGATTGACCGGTTTCCGGAAGTAGGCATCGTCTTCGCCTTCGTGGTTTTCCGTGCCGTTGACCATGTTGTTTCCCATGTTGGTGTTCGTGTTGTTCCCCATATTGTTGCCCATATTGTTGCCCATGTTGTTGCCCATGTTGTTGCCCATGTTGTTCTGGTAGTTGTTGAATCGCTGTGGCCGGTTGTTCGTATACCCGCCATGGCCATTGCTACCGTAACCACTATTGCCGTTCATGTTGCCCCAGCCTTGCTGGTAGTTGTTGCCGCCGTAGCCGTTGTTGTAGCCATAGCCGCCAGTGCCGCCATTGCCGTATCCACCGCCCCCGAAGCCGTTGGCTCCGTAGCCGTTGCCGCCGCCCATGCCCATCATGGGGTTCATGTTGCCCATACCCATGCCGAAGTTCATCATGGGCATATTCCCGAACGGCATCATGCCCATCCCGTTCATGCCCATCCCGTTCATGCCCATCCCGTTCATGCCCATCCCGTTCATGCCGCCCATGCCGTTCATTCCGTTCATTCCACCCATGCCGTTCATGCCGTTCATGCCGTTCATGTTGCCCGCCATGGCACCGAACGCAGCCATGTCGTTGCCCATGCCCTCCATGGACTGGTCGCTAGTGGCCGCCGCCTGCTGCTGCTGCATGGCTTTAGGAGCTTTGGGGATCTTCTGGTCATCAGCCTCGGATTCGGCTGGCCGCTTCTTCAAGTTCGACTGGGTGCCCGACGTCGCTGACCCGTTCTCCGAGCCTTCGTGCTGGAAAGCCTGCGATGGCGACTTGGCCGATGCTGGTGTTGGGGACTGCCTCTTCGGGTCTGCTGAGGCGGACTTGGGTGACGCTGCGGCTTCCGCGGCAGATGCAGCAGTAGCATCCGTGACTGCTGCATCCCCTGCCTCGACACTGCTCTCCGTCTCGGCCTTCTTCTGGCTCTCCTCCTTTTGCTTCTGATACTCCTGGATTTTCTTCTCTATTTCTTCATCCAGCTGCAGGTCGTCGATCAGGACGCCTTCTGACTGGCAGCTCGGGCATACAAAGTCGCTCTCAATGAGCGCGTTTGTAATGCAGTCGTTACAAAACGTCTTCGCACAACACGGAGTTTTCATTGGTTCTATGAACAACTTTTTGTCGATGGGGCATTCCAAGCCACGCTCTTGCAGTTCCTTATCTGCTAATGCAGCCACTTCTTGTGCTGCGGCACCGGACTTGGTCTTTGCTTGGAACTTCTCCCACGACGCTTTGTCTGGCTCAGCGATCACAAAGTCACCATCGGCATTCACCATGATGCCGGACGGCGCCTTGGTGTCATCCTCGGCGGCCTGTGCCAGCACAGCCGCCTTGTCGACGGTTTTGAGAAAGGATCGCGGGATGCCGGTCGTGCGTTTGACCCGTGGGCGGTTGTCAAACTCTGGGTTGTCGTTCGTCGGGCAGAGCTGGATCCAGTGGCCCTTTTCGCCACAGCGATAACATATATAGCCAGCGGGAGGGTCATGGTCTGGAACATTGGCTGGCTTTCGTGTACCAGGCTTGAATATCGGGGTTTGGCTGGCACCGTTTGTTAGTATCATCTTTTTCACGCGACTTCTCGTTGCGGAAATGCTGCTTCAACTTACTGTGACATCTCTTCCTGTTGCGCATTCCACTGTTCGGACTGAGCAGCGAACATGGCAGCCAGTTTTTCTTCTTCCGTCATCGCATTGTTCATCTGCTCGATGGCATTTGAAGTGGCTTTGGCCGTCGCCTTGGCCGTTTGCTCTCTCCGGGACGCATTTTTCGCGTTCACGGGCATTTTGCCCGACACATATCTCGCAGCACGGCCTGCGCCAGGCTTCATGGGCGGCAGTCGGCGGGCGACCACCGTCGTCGACCGAGGGATGGTTGTAGTGTCATCGTCGTATTCTAAGTTGGAAACATGGTGTTAGTCTTCAGAGTATTCAACACAAGTTATAGATATGTAGATAGCTAGCGTTGTATTTGACGTCTAGTGTCTGCGTCTATGGCTGTTTTCTAGGGGTGTATTATTTTTTCTCAAGCTTACCTTCTTTACCATCTTCTGTATATATGGCCAAGTCGAAATCTGTGCCATCTCCAAGCCCACTTTTGAGAATAATTTCTCGTTTGAGTTCGAAAACAGAGATGCCTGTGCCGTCAAAATTCACGCGCGTGGGCTCCTTTTGGGACTTGAACTGAAAGTACACTGAGGAAGACATCCTGACGAGTGGAAAGGGTGGCGGCGGAGTTGGGATCTGAAAGAGAGGGAACACCCTACGCAGGTACTTTATACCAGCACAAGAAGGAATGCCAAAAAAGGGAAAGAGGATAATTAGTGGTAAGGAGGTAGGTTTGTGCAGTGCCACGCGAGGCAGTTGAGATTGGCAACTTGGAATCAAGCACGACAAAGGGGGAGGAACAAGGTGTTGTTCCGTGCGAGACCGCCTTTTTTTCTCCTATGATCTTCTGTGGTGACGCTTTATGTTCGAATCAAGTTTATCGCGTGACTGTTCTCTCGCAGTCCCTATGTTCTTCGTGGTTGGCGGATTGTTCCCTTTTTGTTTGCTTCAGCTTGCGTGCAATAGTGGAATGGTCAAATCAATTTCTGGTTGATACTCATGAAAGAGAAAGAAGAAGAAAAACAGAAATCAGAACACCGGAATCAGTACAAAGAGCCTAGGTGAGGAACAAGCCAGGCAAAGTCAACCAAACGGTCTCTTTAACAAGCAGGGCAAAAAGGTTAAAATGTAAGGAATTGAAAGACGACAGTAACAAAGGAAGAGCGACACCGTTCTACCTCAGCAGGAGCCTCTTTTTCTTTATAAAACTTCTTTTTCGGAATTCTTTCTATGCTTTTGATTCACGCCTGGGGCTTCTCCCTCGATCGAGCAAAAACAACAAAAAGACCACCAGTGGACAGCCTGATCCAACCTGCTACTGAGAAATGCCACACTGAGCGACAAGCAGTCGCACGAGGTGTCCAGCAGAGAGTCCGAGAACGCGTGTCGTGTAAATGAAGTCAAGGGGGGAGAGAGCGGCGATGATGGGAGTCGATGGGATTTTACGCGTTTCGTTTCGAGGAATCGTTGCGGAGAGAAAGGGAGCGAAGGGAGGAGGCGGAACGCGAACGAGGAAAATGAGGGACGGGACAAGATGGATCGTCTTTCTACAAAAAAGTTAAAAAGACAAGGGAAAGAGTAAACAAAGGAGCGAAGGATACAAAATTAGCGACGTGGGTGATGATGTCGGAGGTGGTGACAAAGGAGAGAAAGATGAAGAAGGAAAAAAAGGGGAGGCGAATTTAAGAGGAGAGAGACAACGGGCACCTTATGGAAATACGTAGACACGACCAGTCGGCACTCGTAAGCGGGGAGGAAGGAAAAAATGCGCTGAGCACTAGGCGCTCCACTACTTCACGTGCACAGCCATGCACTGATTGCACGTGACCGGCGATTCCTGCTTTTCTGCCTGATTGCAACTTCCCCGCGAATTGTCAGCATGATGATGTCGTCCACCCGCGTGACCCTCTGAATCGCCCTAAACACTACCTGTCCGGGTTTAGCGGGCAGCACACCCAAAAGGCAGGAGGCGAATAGTCAGGCGGCCGCTGATTGGCTGGCTGTTGACTTCGGCATTATGGGGGGAGCAAGGTGCGGGCGGAGAAAAGAGGAAAAGAACGAGCCAGAATATGTAGGGGCCGTTCTTAACGGTGTCCGGCAAACGATCCTCGGCCGAATCAGATCGTTTGCATAAGCAACAGTGCACTGCGATTCTCTCAAAAAAGCCCAGTGCCCCCTCTTTTGGCCAACCCGTCTTCTTAAGCTTTTGGCACAATTGATGTATTTTTCGTTTTTCAGACGTGCCGTTGTGAATCCATCCCATCCATGCTGGAAAGCACCTGATCTCACTGTATTCTTTAGGCCACTCTCTGACGGCAGCTTTTTATGTGGTGCGATTGATCTCCACCATTCTCTCCTACTATCCCACTTTTTCCGCCTCTGTTTTCTGCTCTCTCTCTCTCGCTTCCTCCTCTCTCTCCTCTCACCACCACCACCCCATCCAGGCCTGTCGTGCTCTTTTAATGGCTCTTGAGTAGCCACCGACGTTAAAAGGCTCGGCTGCTCGTCTGCCTCCTTTCCTTTTCACTCTCTGTCTCTATTTTCATATGTACATTACCCCCGTGTCTTTCGCATGTAATTGTTCTCTTGCGATTTCTTCGAGACTCTCTATTCATTCAAGCTCTCGATCCTCCCCCGCCGCCACCTTGCGCTCACATTCTCACACCCGGTCACGATTCTGTCTGCTTCCGACATAGCTGCCGGCTCTTTGCCTACCCCGATATTTCTCGTCACTCTTTGAACTTCCATCTGATCCCCGCCGCCCTCCTCAAAATCCCAAAATGGTTCTCACACACACCACCAACCACAATTATTCGCACCCCTTCCCGACCGTCACGCTCGCCTTCTTCCTGCGCTACTGCTCGCCGCAGCTCAACCCGTTTGCGCAGCATGTGCTCAGCACCGACACCATCTCCAGCCACGTCGACCCCGACACAGGCCGCCTGCACACGACACGCATCCACTTGAAAAAGTCGCGGATGCCGAGCGCCGTGCTCAAGCTGCTGCCGACCAGCATGACCGGCGGCGTAGCCGACAAGGCGTCGTACATTCTCGAGACCAGCGTCGTGGACATCAACGAAGGCTGGATGCGCACGGAGAGCCGCAACCTTAACTTTACCGGCATTCTGTCGGTGGTGGAGCAGCAAGTGTACACAGCCCATGGAGAGTTGTCTGCCAGTGATGCCCAGCAGCAGCAGCTTCCGCTGCGTGGTGCAGATATCACAGACGACGCTCTGCAGCCGCTGGCCGCGTCAACTGCCACTACTGGCGTGGAAACGACAGTGGTGTTTCGGTCTCGGCTCGGCGAGCGGATTCGTGAGCGGTTTGAGCAAGGACAGCAGCGGTACCAGAAGCAGTTCCAGCAGTTCAAGCTGCAACGGCAGGAACAGCAGCAGCAGCAACAACAGCAACAACAGCCGCAGCAACAGCAGCAGGAACAGGGAGGGCAAGAGCAAAAATTGGCGCTGTCACAGGCCTCATCCGAGGCCGCCGATGAGCCCCGGGTGCATTGGTTCAGCACTGGCTGGGTCAGCGGGCTCGGGGCCAAGGGCATCCAGCGCAGCATCGAGGCGATTGCCTCGACCAAGACGCTCGACCAGCTGGGCAAGAGCCGCGAAGGCATGCGCATGATCCTGGAGCGGCTGCGGCAGACGGGCATTATTGGCGTGCTCGAGCTGCGGCGTCGTGCCATGGAGGGCAACCTCGAAGCGCTCGAGGTGGTCTGAGGACTCTTTGTCTTTCTCTCCTCTCGCCCTCACACTCATACTTTGTTTTTGTTTTGTTTATGACGACGATCAAGTCTTGTATAACCATCTCCCTTCTGTCATGTTTTCGGTCGTGTTTTTGTTTATTTTTTCTTTCGTTTCTTTCCTCTTTTGTTTCTTTCTCTTTCTTCTTCATCTTCTTGCTTCTTATGCAAATATCGGCGCAACAAACGGAGCAAAGTCACCATCGGAGTCAATGTATTCTTCTTCTTTCAGCAAAAAAATCGGGGTGTCCACAAAAGTACCTCGCACAGCAGCAACGGCGTTTTACAGAAGCCAAAAGAGCCTGCCAAACAAGGGGGCTTGCGGCTTGTTTCTTCTTTGGGAGTGGGCGACATAGGGACATCGTTCAGCACGGGCAGGGGATATCGCCCCAAAAGCACAGGAGGGTGGTGGAATCGAGTTCGTTTGATGATGGAATGGGGTGGTACGGGCAAGCCGCAGTGGCATTTTCTCGCAGGCTTTCCAGGGGAGCATATAAAGATGGGGTTGGGTTCGTGGGAAGAAAAGCAAGCGCCGAGTGCAGTGCCGGATTGTCCTGGATGTTGTATGAGCCGTGTACGATGTATATGTTGTCCACTCTTCTCCACTCTAGTTTCTACAAGCACACGGGTGTGTGCATCGTCATCAAATGAGATGGTATGTCCTAGCTACCACATGTGCTCAGAATAGTTGCAAATAGTAACACAGTGTTCATGAGTACTCAAAGCGAGTAGATATCTATGTGCTTTATGAAACAGGACCGACACATGGAAATATAAACTCTATGGTGATGCAGCCCGATGATAAGAATTACCCTTTTTTAACCCCCTTATGCCGGTATTACAAAAATCTAGAACAGAGACAGAGCAGCAGCTAGACCCAGCGGAAGGAAGCACCAGCCGGCCTTGATCACTGTCGACGAAGCTGCGCTCTTGGTAGTGGTGCTGCCACTGCTGGTAGTGGTGGTGGTGGCATCAGAGAAGCCTTGCGGAGCGGTACCGTTACCAAGATCACCCGACGGCTGCGGGTACTCGGCGTCGGTGGTGAAGGCGCTCTTGGTGGACATGCTGGAGATGCGACCAAGGAGGAACTCCAGGTTGCGGTAAGCAACGCTGGGCGCATACTGGGGAACCATGTGTCCGGAAACATCGACGCCTACGTAGGTCAAACCGCGCTCCGTGTGCACCGTGCCCATGACACCGTTGCCAGCCATGGCGCCGATAATGGCGTCGTCGTGGGCGGGAATGTACAGGGGCTCGATGGGCGACGACTGGAAGCCGAGCTTGCCGCCCCAGGTCATGTTTTGGATGGTGAGAAGCGTGCCGTTGGCGATCAGGACATAATCCAGAGCACCGTGGCCGATGATGACATTCTTGGTGGCATCAATCACCTTGGGCAGCACCTCGAAGCCAGATGGGTCGGATGCGTCGATGTCGTCGATGAAGACGGACTCGTTGGAGCACTCGGACCAGGCAACGTCGACGGGGGCGTTGATGGCCTTCTTCACGTCCTCGCGGTCAAAGTAGATGTTGGCGCCTGGAGGCACGTAGTTGAACGAGCCAGGGACTATACCGCAGGTTAGCTCTCATCCGCGGCTCTAAGAAACGGGCCCAGCACCACTCACATCCAAGAACATCCCAAAGAGTAGGGCAGGTTGTGGCAACCTGGTAGAAATCAAAGCAGGGGTTGATGGTGATGGCGGCGACGGCGATGTCGTCGTACAGTGCCTCGCACTCCGGACGCGGCACGCCATCGCTACCCTGGCCAGCGACTACAATAGGCTGCGGGCCGGCGGGGGGGTAGACGAGGTACTTGTTGAGATAGTCAGAGTAGCCACAGCTTGCGTCGCGCTCGTGCATCTGGGCGGTGAAGCTGTCGTTGAAGGGAAACAGGCCAGACCAGTAGTCCACGAAAGCCACGGCAGGAATAGGGTTCATAACGTCATTGATGCCAATGACAGGGTCGTAGATCAAGACGCCGGAAATGTTATAGTACTCCTTGTCGTTGGCATCGACCATGGCACCAGCAATGTACGGGCAGTACATGCCGCTAGAGTTGTCAGACACATGCTCCCCATACAATAGTACATCCAAAGAGACACAGGAATGGGGCCTTACGCATAGGATTCTCCGGCAATGTAGACCTTGTAGCCCTGCATGGAGAATGTGGTGATAAAGTTCTTCCAGAAGCCGAGGAACTGCTTGGCGACGTCTTCCTCGCTGGTGGCGGTGACATTGCCGGTGGAGAAGCCAGTGCCAATGGGCTGCTCAACGTAGACCATGTTGGTGAGGTTGGTCCAGGCCCATGTGTTGGGCAATGGCTTGAAAGTGCCGGGCTGCCAGATAAAGGGGCCATTCTCCTGGAGCAGGCCTTCGAGAGACGAACAGCCGGGCTGTGAAGAAAGAGTCAGAGACCATTCTAAAATAAAATAAAAACAGGCATAAAAATGCTCAGGGACTTACACCACCGTTCAGCCAGATCACGATTTCCTTGGAGGCGGCGGGATTTGTGGAGGGGAAGAACCACCAGTAGAACTTGTTGGTGTCGTTCGGGTCGCTGGAGATGGGCAGCTGGCCAGCATACGACTCGCCAATGTCAAAGTCGACATCGGGGATGCCACTCCCGTTGACAGCAAAGCCTGTACGTCAGTATTGGACGGTCTTACACAGAGCGGAGCAGCGAAAACTCACGGGAAGTGTTGGCATTGAGAAACTGGTGCTGGGCAGCAGCTCGCTTGTCGAGGGCAGAGTTTATGCTTGTGAAGATGTCTCCGGCGGGAGAGCGAGCAGCCACGCTCTCGTAGATGCTGTCGGAAAGACCGACATGGCGCAGACTGCGGCGAGCACCGGTGGTGGCTGTGAGAGCTGCGACGGCCACCAGCGAGGCCAGAATGTTGTGTTGTTGCCAGCGCATTTTGGCGATTCTCTGTCTTGGGTGGTGGTGGACAGAAGCTGATGTCGGTGTAATATCGAAACGCCAAGAGGACAGGAAGGGATATAAAAAGCTTGATCCAAAACCCACGATCCCACAAGGCAGCCCAACGGGTCACAATGGCAACGGGAATGTCGATCCTCGGCTCGTAGCAGCGTTTCACACCGACTAGCAGGCTATTCTTGACGGTGATACAATTGCGAAGACGTTTATGTGGGACACAAAAGCACCAAAGAGAGTGGAAGCCGCATTGGCAATGGAGGGCGGGCAAGAAAGAGCTGCTACGTCCCAGGCAAAAGAAATGAGACGAGGGGAGATCACGAAGGGACCCGAGAGATAGAACATGGGACTTTTTATATTGCTTCATGCATGTCTACATACAGGTGCTTGTTGGTCTTAGCGTATCTCCATGTGCAAGCGAAGGAAGGCTCACAAGAGGCAAAAAATTGTGGAGAGGTGAAAGCCGAGAGGTACAGCATAGTATCTTGCATTTGAACCTGAAGACTACTTCTGCACCCTGTACCGGTAGGCCAGAACTACTCACATTCGGACCTACCGAATTGGTCTGGCCGGCTGTCTTTTCGAGCGTAGTGGCCGAACTGAAGCTAATACCAGATTATGCTAGACAGCAAGACCGAATGGTCTCAGACTTTGATCTAGGCAGCGCTAGGAACAATACGGAGTGCTCCGTACGGAATACGGGAATCCGGGACATGGCAGTGGCATGGCAGACTGGGCATAGTTACTACGTGTACGAGTATTGTTGATCCAGCCACTAGAACAACGGCAAAAAGAAGAACAACGGCAAAAAGAAGCTGGACGGCCAACCTGTTCTCGTAGAATGAAGGAAGGCAGCTAAATGGTTAAGCATCCTGCCGCTTCGGCGCTATACGGGGTAGAAGAATAGCCAGGGGACGATCAGCATAGCGCTGGAGCGGATACGAGCGATAGCATGGGCTGGGAGGACAAAGCACCCTGCAAGCGCGGGGAGACCAATGTTGGGCAAGCACCTACCTATCTGGGAAGCTGGGAAGGGACAGCCAGTGCCGTTCATCCAATCTGTAAAAGCACGCACCATACTGTACAGCGAGAATCCGCGCAGACCTGGTCCTGTGCCGTCCCAACAACTGGCCCCGACGTGGCCGGTGCTGGCAGGAGACCGAAGGCATAGTGGTCGTAAATTGGCACAAGTGGCGGCTGGGAAATACAGATAAAGGCCTAGGGGTACGGAGGAGGCATCACGTAAGTACCACTGTCTTACCTATAACTACGGAGTAGTGTAGAGTGGCTGAGAGTGGAAAGAGGAGCTGTTGCAAGGGATTAGCCCACCGTCCCACAGCCGCCCAGGTAGGAAGGTGCGGAATAACAGGCTGAGGTGATCCGGTACGCCTCTGTAGCTGAATGGAAAGCTGTCAAGCTCCGTACGAAGTCCGTACGCCCCATCTTCCGCTCGCTATGAGCTTCGCAGCTCGCCAGCATTCAATGCTGCGTCTGGAAGCTAGAGTGCCACGCATCGGCTTGGCATTGACCCATCTGCCAGGCACGCAGCGCCACCAGTGATACTATCGCAAGCAAGCCTCAAACACGATAACCCGAGCCGATTATGCCTTGCCTGTTTTGGATAGCCTCGGTTGCTGAAGTTTATCTTTACGACATATGCCCTCTTACGTCGTAAATACATACCGATACTCGTACGGAGTACTCGCCCCCATATTTATGTCTTTTTCTATTTCAACGTCTGCGAGTGTCCTTCTATATCCTACTCGTACTCGTACATCCCCGTATTTTCCGTTATATGTCCTGAGCCCCTGCTCTTCATGGCTAAGCCTTTTTGATTGCTTCCGCACGTTGCCGTGTCTCTTGCTGTCATTACCGCTGTTCAGCGCTTTCGTAATATTCATACCGCTTGTGGTGTACGGAGCACTCCGTATATGAGGACGTCCGTCCGTGGTCGTCCTCGCCCCCGTCTTCTGCTTCGGCGTCCTCGTCTCTCACCTGCCCCCAGCTGACGCCTCTTCTTCAGCCAGCACGGCTTCCACGTCTCTTTCTCGCTGCCATGACTGGACAGCCTTGACGACACGCGCCAGAGCGTCGCCGCCAGCCATCACGTCCGGCAGGTTGTGCACGTCGAGGCCGCAGCGGTGGTCGGTGACGCGGTCCTGGCTGTAATTGTAGGTGCGGATCTTGTCGGAGCGCGTCACCTGCGCCTTGGACAGCACGGCGTCGCGCAGCCGCCGGGCCTCGTTCTCGCGCTCTTCGCGGCGCCGCTGGGCGATGCGCGCGCGCAATATCTTCCAGGCGGCGTCGCGGTTCTGGTGCTGCGAGCGCGAGTCCTGCATGGACACCACCGTGCCCGTCGGGATGTGTGTCAGCCGGATGGCCGACTCGGTCTTGTTGACGTGCTGGCCGCCGGCGCCGCGGGCCCGCATCGTTTCCACCTTGACGTCGGCCGGCTGGATGTGAAAGTCGCTCTCGGGGTCGTCGTAGTCGGATTCGTTCGCGCCACCGCCGTTGCCGTTCTCCGGAAACGACGGCAGCACCCAGACGGCGGCGGCGCTCGTGTGCGTGCGGCCGTTCTTCTCCGTCGCCGGGATGCGCTGCACGCGGTGTATGCCGGCCTCGCCGCGGAACACGTCGTACGCGCCGGCGTCGAGCACCTCGAGCACGGCCTCCTGCAGCGCGCTCTCGCCGTCCGCGCCCGTGTCGCCGATGCTGTCCGACACCTCGTACTTGATCACGCGCGACCGGTAGCCCTGCCGCGTGCAGAAGCTCTGGTACATGCGGAACAACGAGGCCGTGAAAAACCGGCCCTCCAGCCCGCCCGGCCCCGGCCGGAACTCCAGCAGACACGGCATCGTCCCGAACGGGTGCTTCGGCGTCAGCGACGCCGACAGCTGCTGCGCCAGGCCCTCGATGCGCGCCTCCGTCGCCTCCAGCTCGTCGCGCGCCAGCTGCCGCAGCTCAGCGTCCTCGTCCCGCGCTGCCGCCAAGCTCCGCAGCTCTTCGGCAGCCAGCTGGCCCTCCTCCCATTCCGCCAGCGCCTGGGCCACGCCCTGGATCTCGCCCGCCCGTTTCGCCGACTTCGTGTCGTACTGTGTGTCTAGTGCCGCCTTGAGCTGCCCGTGCTCAGCTGCCAGTCGGCGGGCGCGCTCCAAGAGAACCGAAGGCACCGTGCCTATCGCAAAACGAGACAAGCTGTTAGTCGAGGCTATGCAGCCAATTCACACCAATGACTTTCGGCCGCAAGCTCACCTGTGCTAGCATGACGCCGCCAGAGACGCATTGGCCGACGGGCCAGCACGGCCTGTGCGCAGCATCGACACACCCATGGCGCTGCAAACATAATGGCAATCGGAATGGCCCGAATATGTGTTGCGGCTTGACGGAGGCGGAACCACTGTGAGCTTGAAGCAGAAAATTATGTCTAAGCTAACTGGCCGAGCCAGCTCCTATGTACAGCAGCTAAACAGGGCAAGCACTTCATGGCAGTCCCGAGCCGTTTTTAGCGCCATCTCGCACGTGACTCCCGCCACGGGGGCATTCGGGCAACTCCGACCCAGTCCTGCGACGCTGCGGGGTGCTCACGGCTGCTGTCCTCTAATGATACATGTAGCTCCTCGCCATCCCATGTCGTCAGAGGCGCGGGCGGCAAACGAAAAGCTGTGTGGGCACGGGGCCGTCGAGAAGAGCCCGCCCTCCGCTGCCTCGCTCTTGTGACTTGTGTTGGAAAAAGGCAGCTTATTCATCCGGGGACAGAACAAGGACGCGGTCGGGCGATAACAGCCAAAACGGGCAGGCAAGGTGCCACGGAGCAGGCTCTCTCTTTTATCGGCCGACACATGGGCTGGACTGGGCAATGGCAGCGTGGTTCCCTCTATATACATGGCGCCAGGCGCTGGGCGGCTGCTAGTCCACGCCATACGACCGACCGCTACACTTTCTGGCGGCCGGCGCAAGCACTGGCGGGGAAGTGGGTAGCAAGTAGTATGTAGGTAGGTCGTGCTCGCGTTTGTAATGGCAACACCGACCGCGGGCCGACGATAAAGGCAGGCAGCCGGCCGTGGCTTCCCCTATTATCTCTACCAGTTCCGGCTCTCTGTCTCTCTTTCTCTACCGTTTTGCGTTCCCGTCTCTCCCCTCTATACTGTAGACTTCACGCCTCATCGTTAGCTGGCATCGCCAATCTCTGCCCACCATGCCGCGCAGTACTGCTTCCGTTTTCCCGCCCCCGTCGGATGTCTTCCAAAAGTTCCCCAGCCGGCGCAGTGTCGTCCACAGCACCCGTGGCATTGTGGCCTGCACGCAGCCGTTGGCGGCAAAATGTGGCCTCGAGGTGCTCGCCGCTGGAGGCAATGCAGCTGTGAGTTTGCCAGTTCCATACGCTGCTCCCTCTCGTCGTATCCCATGGCCTGTCTGCTAACACGTCCAGGATGCTGCTGTTGCCGTTGGTGAGTTTGTGCGCTGAACGTTGTGGGACTACGGAGGACATCGGCTTCTCTGGGATGGGCTCTGACAAGATGCAGCGGCTGGCCTTAATTTGACAGAACCGTGCTCAACGGGCATCGGAGGCGACATGTTCTGCCTGTTCTACGATGCTAAGAAAGGCAGCGTGTCGGCGCTCAACGGCTCTGGCCGCTCCGGCCACAAATTCACGCTCAAGCAAATGCGCACCGACCTCGGCCTGTCTCCGGACGGCTCTGATGGCCACATTCCCCTCAAAAGCGTGCATGCTGCCACAGTTCCTGGCGCTGCTGCTGGCTGGGTGGACACGGTCGAGCGCTTCGGCAGCGGCAAGCTGACCATGGCCCAGATCCTGGCCCCGGCCATTGCCTTGGGCGAGAATGGCTACCCCGTGTCTGAGCTCACCTCCTCGGCGGTTGGTGTTTCTTTCTCCTTTTACGAGACTGTTTGAAATTGCCATCGCGGTACTGACAAGATTCAACGAATAGTGGCAACGTTCCGAGGAGGACTTGCGCAAAGCCTCTCCCAATTTCGCCGAGTGGCTGAAAAAGGACCCCGCCGCCCAGCCGGACGGCTTCCGGGCACCTCGGCCGGGCGAGATTATGCGCAACCCGACGCTGGCCCGGACTTTCCGCACGCTTGCCGAGGAGGGAAAGAAGGGTTTCTACACCGGCCGCATTGCCGAGGCCATCGTGCAGGTGGTCCAGGACCTTGGCGGACACCTAGACCTGTCTGATTTGGCGCACCACCTCGAAACGGGATCGGAGCCCGTGCAGCCCATCTCGCTCAAGTTTGGTGATGCCAAAGACGGCGTCGAGGTCTGGGAGCACCCGCCCAACGGCCAGGGCATTGTGGCTCTTATGGCCTTGGGCATCATCCAGGAGCTGCAGAAAGACGGCACCATCCCGGTCTGGGGCCCTGACGACTTCAACAGCGTCCCGTACCTCCACGTCATCATCGAGGCACTCCGCATCTCCTTTTCAGATGCCAGCTGGTTTGTGGCCGACCCCAACGAGGTGCCTGTGCCCGTGTCGGGGATGCTGTCGTCTGAATATCTGGCCAAGCGCGCCAAGCTGCTGGACTTGACAAAGGTCACCGCCCGCTTCGACCACGGCGAGCCTGGCGGGCCACCGTTTCCCTCGCCGGCTCTGCTGAGCAGCGACACCGTCTACTTTTGTGTTTCGGACGCAGACGGCAACGCCATCTCCTTTATCAACTCCAACTACGCTGGCTTTGGCACCGGCATTGTCCCCGAGGGCTGCGGCTTCACGCTGCAGAACCGCGGCGGCAACTTCAGCCTGCACCCGGATCACCCCAACGTCATAGCTCCTCGCAAGCGGCCGTACCACACCATTATTCCGGGCCTCGTCACCAACCAGTCCGACGGCTCGCTGCACTCCGTCTTTGGCGTCATGGGCGGCTTCATGCAGCCCCAGGGCCACGTCCAAACGCTGCTCGGCCAGCTGCTGTGTGGTTTGAATCCCCAGCAGGCTCTGGACGCGCCGCGCATTTGTATCGGAGCCGGCATGCCGGACGAGGGCGATGTATTTGCACCAGAGGTGGCCATTGAGGAGGGCATGCCGGAGGAGACGGTGGCTGGCCTAAAGAAGCTGGGCCACAACCTCAAGCTGGTCAAGGACAAGCAGCGGGCGCATTTTGGCCGTGGCCAGATCATCCGCTTTACCAAGGACCCAGTGGAGGACATTTTCCTGTGGTCAGCGGGCAGTGATCAGCGTGGCGATGGAGCGGCCTACCCGCTCTGATGTAGTTACATGTGGTTAATTTGAAGCACTGTGTGATGGAAAGGAGGGAATATGGTTCCATTTCTAGCCTGTTGCTGTGCTGTAGCCAGCAATTCATTGGAATATAAAAACATGTTATGAACCGAATGGGTACCGTCGAATCCGTCTATAAGTGGCAATCTGAGCCCAGGCGTCTGACTCTACACGTACACACTGCTCCCATTTGCTAGCCAACCGTTTACTCCTGAGCCTCGCCGCTGCCGGCGGGGATCAGCACGCCCTTCTCCTCGAAGAGCTTGGCCAGCTCGCCGCTCTGGTGCATGGAGACGAGAATGTCGCAGCCGCCGACGAACTCCTTGTCGACGTAGAGCTGGGGAATCGTGGGCCAGTCGGAGTACTCCTTGATGCCTGGGTGTGTTAGAGAGGGAAGAAACGAGCGGAGCTTAGAAACCCCCAAAAAGAGAAAAGGAAAAGCATACCTCCACGCAGCTCGGCATCCTCGAGCACGTTGAAGGCGGCAAACTTGTCCGGGTCGACGCCCTGCAGGCCGAGCACCTGGATGGCGGCGCGGGAGAAGCCGCACTGGGGCAGCTCGGGGGTGCCCTTCATGAAGAGGACGACGGGGGCGGAGGCGACGGCCTTGTCGATGGCCCCGCGGGTGTGGTCGGAGAGGTAGCGGCGGGCCGGTATTGATGAGGCGGCGGCCAGCGTAGTGAGCTGTGGCCGGGCCGGAGCGAGGACGGGCGCAGACCGACACCGTGCCGGGGTTGAGGCTGTGGAGAAGAGGGAGGAGGGGGGGGACGACGAGGAGGAAGAAGAAAGCGCACCAAAGGCGGCGACGGGCCGCTGGGCGCAGCGCTTCAGCAGGGGCTGGGCCTGTAGGACAGGGGAAGGAACGCGCTGGTTAGCCTATGTGTGGCATCGGGGTGGTCTCGCGGAGCGCACGCTCGCGAGACCGACATGATGCTGGGAGAGCCGAGGAAGAGGAGGCGAGGAAGAGGAGGCGAGGAAGAGGAGGCGAGGAAGAGGAGGCGAGGGAGAGGAGGCGAGGAGGGGGAGCTTCTGGTTTCTGACATACCCTTGCCAGTGTGGACCGCGACAGCATCATTGTCGGAGAGGCAGCAGCAGCAGAAAGACCTCGGCGAAGACGTCGCAAGGTGCCGACAGACAGTGGCAGACGGAGCGGTGGTGAGGTGGTGGTTGTTTGCGCAAAAATCGCCGTTGTCCGCAACGGCAGAAAAAGGATGCGGTCACTGAGCCCATTTGTCATAGGCGGCGGTGGCGGCCACTTACCCACTGGCTGACTGGGCTGTACGTAGTGCCTTTTCCACGCACATCAGCCTGAGCGGCGCCACCTGCCCGCTAAAGAAACACCACCAGCTTTGTAAACTGGGCAAGCCCATTGGACGCTGGCATCCTCCACATATATGCTTTTTAAACTACGGAGTACACAATCTCTCTGCTCAAGTCTCTGATACAATGCTCTTCTAGTATTACACATCTCATCGTTTCCAATATGTGGAACAGCAGATGGCACCGTCCCTCGCCCCTAGTAATGATATACTCTATCTGGCCTTGCCTTTGCAACCGAAAACGCCATTGGTCGCCGTGACACGGCCGCCCGTTCTGTACCGACCTGGATCAAACAGCCCGTAGAAGCACGAATACCACTTGGATCCTGGATCCCGCGTCTATCTCTCTCCCCCCTCTCTCCTTCTCTCCCTCTTCTCTTCTCTCTTTCCTCTTTTCTTTCTCCTCTTCTCTCTCTCTCTCCTTCTCGCTCTCTCTCCTTCTCGCTCTCTCTCCTCCTCTCCCTCTCTCCTTCTCTCTCTCTCTCCTTCTCTCTCTCTCTCCTTCTCTCTCTCTCTCTCCTTCTCTCTCTCTCTACCTCTCCCTTTCTCAAGCGTCGGCACTGCCTTTCCAAAGAGCGTCTCAGCCCAACCAAATACAACATACACAGTACAACATATCGTACACAACACATCCTGCCGACTGGGAATCACGCCTCATGCCGGAATGTGCACTTGTCGCCCTTGGCGCACTTGCCGCTCGTCCAGAACATGCACTTCTTCGTCCCAATAAGTGCCCTGTTGATGCCGCGCAGGTGATTTGGCGTCGCCTCGTCGCTATCTTGGTCTCTCTCGCGGTCTCTATCACGGTCCCAGTCCCGCTCCCGTTTGATGCCATGACCGTTGCCGTTCCGGCTGCCTCCATTGCCGCCTGACTCGTGCAGCGAATGGTGCGGCTGCTGCTGCTGCTGCTGCTGCTGGGTCGTAGCCCATTGAAGCGCTGAAAGCAGATATGCCTGGTTCTGGTCGGCAGGCGCGGCGCCATTGTTGCCCGCCATAGCAGCGGCAAGAATGGCTTGGTACTGCGCATCGGCCTGGCCGCCTGCTCCTTGTCCTCCTGCGCCGCCCAAACTGGTCACGAGAGCCTGCAGTTGAGCGTTGGCATCGTCGGTCTGGCCACCTGTCTGCTGTTGCTGCTGTTGCTGCTGTTGCTGCTGCTGCTGTTGCTGCTGTTGTTGCTGCTGCTGCTGCTGCTGCTGCTGATAGATGGCCGCCATATACTGCGCATACGCATCGGCATTGGCATTCTGCTGAGGAGCATTCGCTGCAGTTGGCTGCTGCTGCTGCTGCTGCTGTTGAGCCTGTGCATAATAGGCAGCCCACGCTGCTGCTGTGGCGGCATCCTGTTGTTGTCCAGGCTGCCCAAGCGACTGCTGCTGTAGTAGCTGCTGCTGTTGTTGCTGTTGCAGCTGTTGGGCGGCAGCTTCGTCTCTTGCTCGTTTGCGCTGGATGTCGCGGTCGTAGCCCGTCCACCACTCCTTGATCCGATCGGGAGCAGTAATGTACTCTGGTGGCTCCGTTGGCGGAAACGGTAAACCTTGGAGCTGCTTCACAAGCGCCTCGATGGCTATCACAGCCTGTTGCATAGCGGCATCGGTGTACGTTCGTTGGCTGTGCACCTCCAGTTTCGATACATCGTAGCTGTCCTTCCACGTCTTGACTTTCTTCGAGCTGAGCCAGCGCACCGCCTCTTCGGCTCGTGCTGCCGAGCCATACGGATACGCTGTCGCATACAGTGCTGCCGCATCGGCGCCACCACTACCTGCCTGTCCTTTCTGCCGTTGTGCGTTGATGCGACCTACTGCGTGATAGGCCGCCCAGTCTGCTCCGGTTGTCGCCTCCTCGCTCCACCGAACATGCAGTTCTTGGATCTTGGCGTCGTTGGTCGGCAGCGTTATGCCCTGCACCGTCTGCGAAGCTTTGGCGTCCTGTGCTGTGAGCAGCGGCGACTTGGGCGTCGGCGGGATGTCCGACGGGTCTGTGTACACGGCCATGAGCACCGTGTTCTCGCGCTCGGCCATGGCTGCTTGCTCGTCGGTCCGCACGGCGACGTCGCCTCCTCTCGTGGCAAACGTCTCGGCCTTCTTCTCGGCCGGCATGTCAGAGAAGTCCACCAGCGACGGCTCGAACCACGGCCGGTATGGCAGTTCGTCGTCGTCGTCCTCGCCATTCTCGCCATCGTCTTCCTCCTCATCAAAGCTGACGCCTTTCTTCAGGCTTCGCTTGAGCGCAAGACCCTCCGATCGATCGTCACCGGCGTCACGCAGCAGGTACTTAGCTCTGCCTTCGTCTTCGTCCTTGTCCTTGGTGAATGTCCGTACTTCTGTCAGCTCGTTGCCTGGCTTCCACGTCACCCGCAGCTTTCTCCGGCTCTCTTTGCGAAGACGCTTGGCCTTCTCTTCTGGCGTTTCCGTAGAGGAAACGCTTTCGCCCGATGAGTCAGGCGTTGGAGCAGCCGGCGTCGATGCCTTTGGCTTTGATATTTCGGCAAGCAGCGCACCCAGTTTCGACTGGCTTGAGGACGACGAAGCAGCCGGCTCTGCTTTGGCTGCCGTGATCTTTTTAGCTTTGGCAGCGGCTTCCGAAGAGGCCGTTGCTGCTGCCGCCGAATCACCGGATTTCGTGCCTTCTGCCGTATCTCGCTTTGCATTGCCAGACAGTGAGCTTCCACCAGAAGCTGGCGTAGCACTCCCCTTTCCGCTGTCTGCGTGGGCTCCATGCAACTTCGCCGCGTCACCAGACTTAGCACCTGCTACAGCGGAAGAGTCAACTTTCGTCAGTTCCGATTTCGCCGCCGCAGGCTTCAAAACCGGCCGTGATTTTCCAGGCAGCAGCGCCGTGCCCGACCAGGGTTTAGCTGGAGCGGTCGTTGACATGCTGCCAGAAGCCGTGGACGCTGTCGTGGAGTGCACAGAATGCTTGGGAACAGGATAGAGTCCCCCAGCAGTCGGATTCGCTGCAACCTTCTTGGCAGAGCGAGAAGAGTCAGCGTCTTCTTCCCTTGGTCGCTTGGACGCCATAGAATCGGACGGGACCCTGCTCATCGGTCTCGAAGTCTTCGCGTTTGCATCCGGCCCATGACTAGATGCAGCAGCAGCAGTAGCGGCAGAAGCGGCAGAAGCACCGGCTGCAGGTGCACTTGCAGAAGCTCCGGGTGCCGTTAAATTTCCTGCCCCAGCACCAGAAGCTGCAGTCGGCCGCTCCGGTTTTCCGTGGATCGTCTTTGACACTATCTCGCCCACTAAACCTTTGACTTCGTCGTCGCCCTTGGTCATGAACCGCTTCTGAATTTTGTCAAACTTGAGCTTCTGGTTTAGCATCTCGTCCGTGACAGTGGTGAACTGCGACATGAAGCGGAGGAGAGTCTTTGGCAACTTTCCGTTGAAGTCGGATGCGTTGACGCAGTCTCTGAGAGCCGACACGAGGTTGGCTACCAGCGGGCCGTTGCCACCGAGATTCTCAAGAACCTGTTCGTGGCCCTTTTCGTCTGCTGCATTCACAGCCCGATACAGCAGCTCCTGCTTGACAGAGAGATCTTTTTTGAGCCGCTCAATCTCGGCCTTGACATTGTTTTCTTCCGCCTTTTTAAGCTTCTCCTTCGTGTCTTTGATGCGCTCGTAGATCCCTTTGATGAAGTCTCCAAAGCTTTTGACAGCCTTCTTGATCGTTGATGGGCCGGTGTCTGTCACGTATACATAACCAATGGCATCCCATGCCGCCGCATCTGCTGGATCTTCCGGTCGCGTCGCACTCCGCACCTGTTTCAAAATGTTAGCATCCAAGTCTAAACTCGAACAGAAAAGAGACGGCTGAACTTACTTCTTCTTCTTCCTCTTCTTCATCGGCGCTATCTGGCGAGTCCATAGCAGCAGGGCCAGAAGTAGCCGCAGGCCGTGTAAGCCTTTTGGTCTGATCGCCCAGCGAGGCGAACTTGTACACTTTTGCAGGAAGTACTAATGCATGGTTAATACGACTTGAATCAAAGACGGGAAAGAAGCGGCAAGATAACATACTCTTGCCCTGAGCTTTCAGCTTGCTGCGAAGCTCGCTAATCAAAGCCTCCTTCTTCTCAGGTGGCTGAGAGCTAACCAGGCGATCATATTCGGCAATGATCTCACACGGCAAACGTCCCTTACGACCGGGGAAGTGTTTCTTGCCCAGGTCTTTGGACGGGTCGGGAAGAAGCGAAGGTTCGGCCGTGCTCGGAGGGGGTTCGATCCGCACCGTATTTCCAAGAACGAGGAACGGCACTCCAGGAAACAGCTGCTGCCTTTCCACTGTGTCGGCTGCCGCGACAAGATGCGTGATGGGCTTCGGCAGAAACTCCGTTGGCCCTGCTTTCCGGAAAATCGCCTTCATGGCCTTGGGCTTGGTTGCCGCTGGAGCGCCAGCAGCTGGAGCAGGAGCTAGAGGTGGTTGGACCGCCGAAACACCGGGACGCGTTCCTTGAATCTGCTGCACGGATGCTGCCGCCATCGTTGGCGTCACATTCGTGGCGGAAGCAGACATGGTTCGTTGCTGTTGCTGGAGCTGTTGCTGGAGTTGTTGTTGCTGCTGAAGTAGTTGCTGCTGCATCTTAGTCTCCCGCATGCGCTCTACCTCGGCCTTCTGTTGCTGCTGTTGCTGCATCTGCTGGAACCGCTGGTACTGCTCATGCTGCCGTTGCTGATACGCATCCTGTGGCGTTTGTGGCTGGCCATGGGACAGATAAGTCTGATTCACGCCGAGCTGCAACTGTTGCGGTTGTGGTGGTGACTGCTGCTGTTGCTGTTGCTGCTGCTGTTGTTGCAGGTGAGCCTGCCAGTCACCTGGCCCAATGGACAAATGTTGTGGGGGTCCAAAATTGTTCAACTCGGACGAGCCTCTCCGGAAACTGTCCTGTGAAAGAACGCCACCCTGGTGCATAGGAGACATGTGGTGCTGCGGTAACTGTGACTGCTGTAGAGGGGCTTGCTGCTGTTGCGGTTGCTGTTGCGGCTGTGGCTGCTGCTGCAACGACTGCCCAAGCAAGCCGTGCTGTCCGGGTTGCATTTGCTGGATTCCGTGCATGTATTTCATCGCTTCGGCCGCCGGGAGCGCCTTAGGCGCTGCAGCTGCTTTCGGCTTTGTGACTTTAGTGGCTTTTGGCGCCTTGGATTTGCTCGGCTTCCCCCCCGGAGACGCCGATCCCTGCTGTTGCATCGGTTGAGCTTGGGGGGCATTTGGTAGCTGCAGAGGCTGCGATATGGGTGTCGTCATCTGAGAGCCAGGCTGTGAGATTTGCTGTCTTTGGCTGGTGGGCGACATGTGCTGCCCGCCAAGAGGACTGCCGTGCACGCCATTATCAGACCACATCTGGCCCTGCTGCTGGAAAGTATCCGGCGCTGCTGGTATGGCTTGCCGAGGAACGGGCGATTGCGATGCCATTGGCATGGATGGCATAGCGGATCTCGTTACAGGCTGCTGGAATCCGAAGCCCCCCATCTGGGCCGGATGTTGCGCCGAAGGATGGGCTTGTCGGAGCTGCTGGTGCTGCTGCGGGACGGGAGGCATCGAAGACGCTTGCTGCAGCTGAAGCTGCTGCTGTTGCCAGGGCAGGCCGTTGCCGATTTGGCCAGGGAGAAATTGCATGTCCACCATAGGATTGCCAGCCGTGAGAAAGTCCTGCTCGCCAAACTGCATTGCGTCGGTCGTCGTAGGCATATGGCCACCGAATTCGGGTACGGAGGTCGCGACGTCGAAACCGTGTGATGGTGCCGTTTGGGGAGTATTGAATTGGGTTACCGGCGACTGTCCGGCTTGTTGCTGGGGAAGCTGGTAGGAGGACCAGGACTGTTGTGAGGGCGCTGAGGCGTTAGGGGGCAGCTGGCCGCTGCCAACAAGCCCTTCGAACCCATGGCCCCCTATCTGGAAATTGGCTGCACCATTCTGCTGCGATGTCTCCAGACCACCATGGCCGAAGTCCTGGGCGGCATCTTCCGTTGACCACGCGTCTAATTGATGTTGTGGCAGGCCGTTCATATCGAGAAAGTCGAGGCCATTGTCCTGCGATGCTGACTGCATGCCGAAGTTGACACTATCATCAAAGCCCAGAGGCCATCCGGAGTCCCCGGCGTGCCGCTGGGCCATTGTGACGGCTTGTTGATACCTTGCCTCGTAGTAAGGGTGATGATTTGGCGATAGATTTACGTAGCTTCGAGCTTGCGATGGCTCGACGCTGGAGAGAGAGACCTATCACGTGCTACCGTCGCGTTAAAATGTTGCAGGTTTGTTGCAAAACAACGCTATACCATAATTAGAAAGGCCTGTTGTAGGGAGCGGTTTTCTGTGGAGACTACTGAATTAGTGCCAGAACATTTTAGGTCACTTTAGCGCAGTTCAGTGCATAGCAGTTCAAAAAGGTTCGGTGCAGTTAGTAGTGAGAAAAGAGCGCTGAAGCAAGGACATCCCACTGATCAGTGGAAGAGCTAGCGACAAGAAAGAGAGCGAGAACACGAGAGACCAAAGCAGAGAGCCACGAATCGCGCAATATGCAGTTAGTTAAAGCCAAATCTCAACAAAAAAAAGAAACCCGAAAATGGGAGTGCTGGAATCCGTTTTAAGGCGTGCGGTCATGGAACTGCACCGTTGCGTCTGGTGCAAGGCGGCAAAAGAAGCTCTAGGCTTATATGCATGGCCCATTAATGGCGTTGCAGGGGGGGCGCGCAAGTTATGGGGCGATTATGGCGATCGACGCTGCTGAAGACCCCCAAAACAACCCCCAACCCATTTCACCCTCCTAAAACAAAACCAAGCACCAACTGAAGGCCGCGATATTCTCGGTGCAGAGATGGTTGCCGATAGGCGCCGAGGGTGGTTTAGAGAGATGCCAGAGAGTGGATGCTCAGGTGGAAGCTTTGCAGGTATGCAAATGCGAGTGGGAAAGACGGACAGCGAAACAGGACAGTAATCCACAACAGGGCTGTTGTATATAGTTTTATACAGCGGTCGCAATGTTCAGAATGACCTGACTTGTTCCGGGTCTCCGCAGCTTTCGCGGCCTCTGTTCCAATACCTGGCCAGCTCATTAAGAGAGCTCTCTCTCTGACCAGCTTCTAGGGTTGAGGTGGTTGTCGATTGGTTGGTGCTTGGTGTTTTGTGGGCGCATCTTGTTGCTAGTTTGGAGTGATTATTAGGTGGCTCTTTTGCCGGATCTTGCTATTAGCCACGGTCTACCACAAGCAAAGCATGTCAACGAGGGAAGATGCCTGGCTATGCACCGCAACATCTTCCGTCAACGAGCATTGCCTTGCACACCGAAGAAGGCTGTCTTTGCTTTGGTAAAAACCGCAGCTTACCAGATCAAAAAGCTAAAGGGCACCCCCACAGCCGAATCCGCCTATAATCTCATCACCTCTTAGCCCACTAGTTATTGCGCTTGTCAGAATGCTGCTCTTGGTGTTTTGGAATCTGTCGCTCAGTCGAGGTGGTTTGGCATAGTAGCAATCGGTTCTGCCGGTCTGGTTCCTTTATCTCTGGCCCGAGTTTGACTCGTTCGCTGCAACACCAGAACTACTCCAGTCGGAAGTAGATCGACGAGCTACTTGATGGAATCACAACTTATCGCGTTTCCATTTGGCATAGGCTCTCTCTCTCGGATACTCTTGACCTGTTTTTGTCTTTGCTAGATTCTGGGCTCTCTGTGGTTTCTTTGTTCTCTGCTCTCTGCGTCTGCGTCTCTTCACTGTGTTCATTTTATCTCACGTTTTGGTCATAGGCGTCATATTTGGCTTGCCATGCCTTGGAATCCGTGTTATGACAGCAAAAGGGGAATGGAGACGGGCATCGGTGATGGGAGGAAAAGAGGATGGGTAAAAAAGAAGAGGAATAGTACACGGAAACGGCAGTTTCGGGGGTTAGGGTCAGGTGTAAAAGAGGGAAGATGAGCGTACCCGTAAAGTGTAGTTGTCGCGTAGGTGCTTTTAGCGAGGCCCGCTCAGTGCTGCCAGACGCAACCAGAAGAAAAAACGCCCTACCACAACAAACGGAAGGCCGAAACTTCATTCAAGCCCAGCGTCTGCCTGATCGGTATGTCTTGCCTATGAACCTTTTTGCGTTTCCTTTTCTCTTGTGAGAATTCCCCTCTGGTGGCTTTTTCTCTTCCTGTTTTTGCTACGCTGAGGTTTGCGACCTCCAGTTCCAACACTTCTTGCCTGGTTTTTTTGTGTTTGGGTCTCGCCTCGCCCAAACTTCTTGTCTCCCTGTAGTCCTGTCTGCTTCACCTCCTCCTTTCCCTTCAATGCGAGAAAAAAAAACCCCCAACAAGACCAGTACAGGTTACAGTATAGCTCGAAGATTAAGATAATGATGGAAACAGAAATGAAAACAAATGTAAAGCGGATGGTGTGGCGGATGCGACCGATGGGTGTTTGGCTGGGAAAGGTGCTGGAACAGGACGAGGGAAAAAGAAGAGAGGAGAAGGAGAAAATTGAGCTCAAAGGAGCATGCAGTAAAAATAGGATAGCTGACAGGGATATTGTGGGCCTTACACCAGCCCGTACCAATGAACCACCAACTGAGACACGCGATTGTAGGTACCCGGCTCTGGAGAGATTAGGCGGTGCACTCCCCTATGGATACCTCGTAGTTACCTTTGGAATCGTCCCAGTTAGCACCAGCCACTAAAAAGTGATTGAAATCTAAGTAGAATAGTGGTATGAAGCACGTAGCACTCCGTACGCGTACAGACCCCTAAACTAAGACACATAATAAAGCGCAATGCACCAGCTACATCATTATTCATAAAATCTTGTATCACTTCCTACAAGTAATTACGTGAGAAGAAATCATGATATCGTAGGTAAAATGTAAATGGTGTGCCTAAGGCCGCCGGAAACGGGTTCTCCAGTTATTTCTTCATTCATGCCGTATACTGCATTAGGAAACCGTGTGCTTCAACCTACTTAAGACCTATGGCCGGTCTGTCCTATCCCATGCAGAAATTCCAACAGCAGCATGGTAACAGATACAAGCTTTTAGAAACTAGCTATAAATTGGAATTGGAGGTCCATAGATTACCAAGACAATATAGGAAAACAGAGAATGCTATCAGTACAAAAGAGAAAGAGCCGTTAAAAACTCTTCATGCATATTTTGGGTATTATTTTGAGGTTGACAAAAACAAATGCCAAAAATAAGGAAGAGTGAGAATGAAAAGACACCGGACAAAGGAGATCTGGTACCTCAAGCCCAGAATATGTAGAAATGAAGACAAAATCAAAGAGGAAAAAAACATGGTAGAAAGAACTCCCAACTACTATACGCCACGGAACATGCGGACAATCAAGAACCAGCAAGCGCCGATGAACTTGAAGGCAGAAAGGCCGGCCACACTGTAGAGAATGGCGGCCATGTAAATAGTAGCGCGTGTGCTCGTGGTTGCTGAATCTGTACCACCGGCCACGATCTTTTCGAGACCGGCCGTATTCAACACCAGGGCAGCCAAAGCAAAGTTGGAAATCATCCAGCACACGACAACCACGGTGCGCACACCGCGGTAGTAGTCCTGCTGCTTTTCATCCAACTGTGCTGGCGACAAAGCCTTCTTCTCCTTGACTTCTTTGCGACCAAAGACTTGCAGCTCCCGTTCATACTGCGCGTTCAAGTCACCCTCGTCCGGAAGATCCGTCTTGCCTTGACCATCCTTCGTGCTGACTGACGGCAGCTTCTCAGCCTTGTCGTCTCCTTTAGTACCCCACGAGATATCGTGCGTGTTGCAGAAGGCGTACACGTTGAGAATGTTGGTGAAGGTCGGGGTGAGCAGAAGATACTGGATCAGAGAAGTGAACATATGCCAGGGGTCGAACATGAGCACCGAGGCAATGAGCCAAATTCCGTAAGTTGACATGACTGACAAAATCAGCGTAACGAAGACGGTGTTCTGGAACAGCATCGAGACCGTGAAACCATCAGCAATATCAGTCTGGATAGCCTTGACTGAAATGAAGACTGCAGCGAACATGAGGTAGCTGAAACGGGTTAGACAACAAACATCGTTGACAAGAGCGACGAATACTTAGGCAGAGAAAATACGCACATATAGATAATGGCCCAGAAGACAGCCATGGCCATGTAGTAGGGGCCAGAACCCGCTGGCCGATTACCCATGGAGAGGGTGAAGCAGATAATCAGTGAGCCGCCGTACAGCCATTCGAAAACGACGCCGAGAATCTTGCCGACAGTGCCGAGTAGAGTGTCGGACGCAAGACTTGACGTGAGAATCTTGAAGACCAGGAAGAAGTTACCGATGGCGAACCAGGCAAACACCATGTTGATAGTATTGAATGCGAACTCGACAAAGAACATGAGCTTGCGGAAAAAGGAGTGGTCGGACCGGAAGAATTCGTAGACGTGGGCAATAGCGTAAACAGCGGCGAAGAAGGAACCGTTCAGCCAGCGACGGCGCTGAAGAATCAACTCGGAAAGGCCATCGGGCACATCTGTCTCGCCTGTTGCCGACTTGACATACTGCAGAATCCAATGGCAGTTGCGCTTGGTGACAAGCTCGAAACACAGGATACGATCCTCGGCCAGGTACATGTTGGCAGTGAAGATACCGGCATCGCCGCCGTGGAGCTTCTCACCAGCAAAGTACTTCTCCAGCGGGCCCTGGCCGTTCTTGTCGTTCTGCAGGGCCACATAGCGGTAGGCGGAAAAGGCACCGGGCAAGACGGAAATGAAACCAAAGGCAGATTCGAGAGGCTTATCGAGAATGTTGCTCATCTTGTACTCAAAGTTCTGAGCGGCAACGAGAGGGTTGAGAAGGTTCTTGCCACCAGGACCCAACATGGCTTTGATCTCACCGCAGGCTCCTCCACACATGGGCTCGAGATCGAACGCCTTCCAGAGGTGGTAAATCGAGTTGCCGCCAGGACGGGTACCGGCGTCGATCAGCACACAAATGTTGGGGTCTAATACACGACCAAATGCAGAGAAAAACCACCGATGGGAGTTGATCTTCTTCTGGTTCTTTTCCTTGAGGCAGAAGAGCATTTGGACAGGCTGCTGCTTAGGCACTAGCTGCACAACATTGTTCTTGATCTGCAAGCCGATCTGGGTGGTGTATTCATAGATGTGGGCGGTCACGTCTTTGCCGTTCACCTGTTGCTTGGCAATACCTTCTTGGTAGACGCCCATACCAGCAAGCAGAGCCCTGGTGCGCCCGTTGATCTTAGCACGACCATCGCTGACAACACAGACGACGATCTTCTTCCATGCGTCCTTGCCCCAAGTCTTGCTCTCGGTCCGCTTGCACATGTACTCGACATTCTTGAGCACACCGATCATAGTACGGGCGAAGAGAATCTCGTCTTCGTTGTACATGGTGACGACAATGAACAGCTCAGTGTGCCGGGGCTTGCTGAAGAGCTTCTGGCGCAGAGTAAAGTTCTCCTCGTAAAAGTCATTAGGGTCGCAGGTGGCAGCAGTGTATCTCATGTGTGTGAACTCGTCGCGCTCGCCGTGGGGAAGCTGGTTCAGCAGCCTTGGAGGGACGGGACAGTCCAGGACCAAGTTACCGCGGTACAGAAGCACCTGCTTGACAGTTTTCCAGCGCTTGATACCACCGCCCGGGCCCATCGGGGGCTGTTGCTGTTGTTGCTGCTGCTGTTGCTGGAATTGCATCTGCTGCTCCTGGTGAAGGGGGTCCTCCTGATAGTTCGAGGACATATGCGATTCGGTCTGGTGGAGGAGGGGCCGGCCGTCGGTATCGTAGCCCTGGTCAAATCCGCCGTGGCCGTCGTGCTGGGCAGGGTCGTGGGCAGGGTCGTGGGCAGGATCGTGGGCAGGATCGTAGGGAGTGTTATAGTAGGCGTCGTGGTGCTGTTCGGGATTGATACCGTACTCGCCGCCGTGAGGCCGGGGGTCATAGGCTCCGCCCATGTTCTCCATCGATTGCTAGTAAGGGGTTAGCATTTAGAAGCCGGCATCTCTCTCTTAAACCCCTCCCCGAAAACGTACAGCCGTCTGCATATGCAGAGAGTCGCCCGGGCTGTAGCGGCCCATATTGTTCATAGGATGAACATCGAGAGTATTGTGACTGACGGGGGTGCCTCGGTGAGGCTGGTCGTCGAGCTGGTAGCCATGTTGCAGAGGGTTGCCAGGCGACGGCGTTCGATGGGCGCGAGGGTCCATATGGTCGTAGTAGCTGTTGTCTGAGAGAGAACAAGGAGTGTCAATCGAAGGCGTCCAGGCCAGAGGACGGGGTGAAGAGCAGAGAAGAACTGGCGCGAAAAAAAAACAAAAAGAAAAAAAGAGTAAAGTATCGTGAAGTTTGATATAATGGCGTCAAGCCACAAAGCCAATGAGATGCAGGAAAGAGAGCTAGAGAGGCAGCCTGTGCCAGCAGATATAGCAAAGATCGTCACTCTCACTTTACCCAGCGAAGGAGAGCGTGTGTATGTGTGCGCTCGTATGTTTGCACACGGATGGAAGAAGTTGTAATGTGCGGCTCATAGGAGGGAGAAATCACGGAAGAATCAAAAATAATCACAAAGCGGAGCGCAAGACAGACGTAAGGCATAAAACAAAGACAGGATGCGGATGCTATGGGGGAAAAAAAAAGAGCAGGGGGTAAAACACATGGGAGAAAGACATACCTATTCGATTGTATGACATCTTGGTAGCGAAATAAGGGGGGGGGGGATGCGGGCTTCTTCGCAGGAGTAAGAGTAGGGAGTCACCACCACTCGCATACAGAGAGGAAGAGGTAAGAGCGGAAAGGTAGACTAGGCAAATGGCACCCGACAGATTGTCACAAGGAGCAAGTTGTGTGTGGAGAGGAGACGGGAAGTAGACAAAAGAAGGGACGGTAGGGAAGGGAGCGAGCGTGAGAGAGAAGGGCGAGAGGATGAAGGCGCGCAGGAGAGGTCAGGAGCTGCGATGCGATGCTGGGCCAGGCGAAGATATGGAGAGGAATGCGTTGGCGGGCCGTGAAGGAGCGTTGCTATTGGCCCCTGAATATGCAGAAGGGTGAGCACCAGCCAAGGCTTGGAACGTGTTTCGGATTGGGCAGTGCCAACTATGGCGACTTCGCGGGGGTCTGGTCGGATCGGCTCAACCCCTATTGTCAAGGTGCAGTTCAGTAGGTACGGAGTAGTAGATAGAGTGTGTATGTATACTCCGTACTCGTTCTTCTTCTTTCGTGGCGCCGTGGTTGTCCGCGGTTGGTGCCGATCTTGTCCTTAGTAGCTGCCCGTTCGCAGATTGGCGGCTCGAGCAGAGAGGAGACGACGGGCAACAAAATAGGGAGGGGCGCGGTACTCGTAGTCGGTGCGCTTTGGGGGTGTTGTAGAAGTGCTATTTGACAGCAGGGTTGCGGCGCCGTTTCACGCTTATGATTGTGCAGCAAATAGAGGAAGCTCAGTGGACGGATTGACAGGGGCTGGTGGGCTGCAGGGGTGTGATAGAAAGTACGGAGTACAACGGCCGGAAGAAAGAAAATAAGGGTCGGCAGAAGGGGGAGAAAGGAAGAGATGAATGGAGAGGAGCGAATATAGTTAGGAGAGACGCGCGCTCATATCGTCTGGCTCGCGACGGATGTGCACGAAGGAAGGAAGGAAGAAAGAGCCTCAGAGAGAGACAAAATAAACGGTAGGAATAGGGGCTGTGTCTTGTGAGGAAACAAGGCAGCTTCGATCCGGAGCACCCACTAAGCTGGCGTGCATATTTGAGGCAGTCGCGACTGGCACTAAAACGTTCCTTTCCATAGCGCGGTCCATGTACCCACCACGTAATAAATCGTATTACAAGTACATACTTAAGGCTGCACAGCGACGATATACGACTGGAGATCCGAAAGCGAGCCAATAAGCAACACGTATGTGCTCGTTGCTTGTACTCGTAAGAGCAGTCGTACTTCTTCATGGACGAGGCGGTTCAGAACCTTAGACGCGGGTGGAGACGATGGCCAGAACCGTATTCACAGAATGTATTGGGACTAGGCACATGGTACTCGTATAGTGGTGCCAGTACACTATGTACATACATACACGTATCCGTCTCGTTCGGTGGTAGCAGTATTCAAGGCAGTCTCCGGCTTAGCTCCCAATCTACGAGTGCGAGTACAGTGTAGAAACGGCTCGCGACACATCCTCAAGGACGACAGCATCTGCACGGTTCTCTGGACTTAGATCTGCCCAAAGACAATCACTATTGATAGACCGTTGCTTTTTTTGGTTTGCTGTCGGAAGCCCTCTCTGAAAGGATCAACAAAGGAGATAAGGAGCGGCGCGGGCGGATTGGAAACGCATGCGGCCGCCCAAGGCAAAAACTCGTCAGGAGGCCGCTAGCCGTGTGTTCCTTGACGGGAGGGAGAGGCACAAACCCAGGGAGTGCTGGTAGGTGAAGGAATGGGGGGAAGCGTCCTTCAGGCAGGACAGATTGCTGGGCGAAAACCCACAAACGCCATCTAGCTGCCTGCAGGTGGCTAGCGTTTCAGGACATGTGCTACCGTCCAGTGCTGTGGATTTATATTTAGCACACAGGGCCCACACCCTCAGCCGGACCTGACGAAAAAAAATGTTGGCTGTAGCGGCTGGCATAGTGCTGAGTGCTAACACATAGCGCTCGCCCGCGTATCTTACAGGGCACATTTTCTCCGCTAAGAGCCGCCACAACAAAACACAGCCACAAGCCTGATTCTCGTGATGTCCCAAAAGTCGTCGTCATGCCGGCAGCACCAACTCCGTGTTGGTGCTGATCCAGGGAGCGCCGCCGAGTGGCCGGTCGGCTGTGTCTGTGTTACGTACGCAGATGCCAAGAGGTAGCCAGCGAGGCCTCTTGCGGTGTTTGCAGTCCGTGAAATATATGTACGACTACGAGTGAGGTACTCGAACGTGCCCAGACGCCCTGTATGGAGCCGGCGTCCAAACCCAGGCATAACAAGCCTTGCAGTGCACATCAATGCGCTGTCGATCCTGTGGTCGCGGGCCAATAACACTGTGCCACTTGCATGGCTTCTTAAAGCTGCGGCCGAGCTTGGCGGCTGTTCTGAAGATAGCAGCAGAAGAGGGGTTGCGTAGGTTTGAAGGGGGACAGCGAGGCGAAGAAAGGGCTGCGTGCGTTTTCTGTGCAAGCTGCGATGTCGAGGTCAGCCGTATCTATGGCTCTAGTCAAGGTGAAGGTGGGAGTGGTGAGCTCGTTTCCATGCCTATACTTGCACCAATGCGATTCGATGTATGAGTGCTCCGTGCTCTGCACAAAGTCGTAGCTCCGCGATCGGCCGCTCACCGTAAGTGCCCAGTCAAGCACGCACGACAAAAAGAAGAGCCGATACCTCATGACGCCGTCGGCCATCTCGGTCGATAGAAGCAGTGATTTCACGAACCATTGCGGTCGCTGGTCACGGTGACTCAGTCGTGCGTTTTGAGCTAAAACGTGTGTACGAAAGGGAGACCAAAAAACTGACCAATAATTGGACTACACAGAAAAATTCCAGTGTCCCACCCGCCGAGAAAAGGGCGCGATAAAAGCAAAACGAGCCATAGTGGCAGCTGGCCGACAAAGCTTTTGCTCCAGGCAATCCAGGCGAACAGAGCCGTATCAGGCGACAGACGTGCAGCTCTGCTTTGTTTTTTGGACTTTTGAACTCTCTCTCCCGCCCATCTCGCTGCTTTCCCTTTCCCCTCTTCGCAGACCGACCAATCAAACCCGCCGAACTCGGAGGATCCCCGCGAAAAGCTTCATCCTCCCGGACCTCAACCCCGGCCTCCCCTCCGGGCCTCCCCTCCTACCGCTATCCACACCGAAGAGCTACCCATGGCGGAGTCGTTTGTGATCCGCACGCCGGCCTCGTCGGCCAACATTGGCCCCGGCTTCGACGTCATTGGCCTGGCGCTGTCGCTCTATCTCGAGCTGCACGTCACCATTGACCGCTCCAAAACCTCGTCGACGTCTCCGCTCAACTGCCGGCTGACCTACGAAGGCGAGGGCGCGGACGATGTGCCGCTGGACCCCGAAGCCAACCTGGTGACCCGCGTCGCCCTCTACGTGCTGCGCTGCCACAACCAGCGCAGCTTCCCCGTCGAGACCCATGTGCACATCAAGAACCCCATTCCGCTGGGCCGCGGTCTGGGCTCGTCCGGCGCGGCTGTTGTTGCCGGTGTCATGCTGGGCAAGGAAGTCGGCGGCCTCGACCACCTGGACGACAGCCGGTTGTTTGATTTCTGCCTGATGATTGGTACGTGTGGGAGACAAGATGCGATCGTTGGCAGCAGAGGTCGGGGGGGCGAGGGGAAAGAATCGAAACACACAGAGAGAGAAGAATTGAGACAGGCGGAGTTGAGAATCAGCGAACCCGGCTAACCTGCAGAACGCCACCCCGACAACGTCGGCGCCGCGCTGTTCGGCGGCTTCGTCGGCACCTACCTCAACCCGCTGAAGCCCGAGGACGTGGCACGCAAGGAGATCCCGCTGAGCGAAGTGCTGCCGGCGCCGGCGGGAGGCGTGGACACCGGCATCCAGCCGCCGTCGCCGCCCATCGGCATTGGCCACCACATCAAGTTCCCGTGGTCGCCGACCATCAAGGCGGTGGCCATCATCCCCGACTTCGAGGTGGCCACGGCCAAGGCCCGCGAGGTTCTGCCGGCCCAGTATCCGCGGGCAGACGTGGTACGTTGTCTTTCGTCTCAGCCTCTCTTTCGGTTCGCCGCGGTGCCCTAACATCTCAGACGTTCAACCTCCAGCGGATAGCGTTGCTCCCCGTGGCGCTCGGCCAGTCGCCGCCCGACCCGAATCTGATCTACCTCGCCATGCAGGACAAGCTGCACCAGCCGTATCGCCAAACGCTGATCCCCGGCCTCACCGAGATTGTCGAGTCCATGACGCCCAGCTCGCAGCCGGGCCTGCTGGGCGTGTGCCTGTCTGGCGCCGGCCCGACGATTCTGGCGCTCGCCACGGAGAACTTTGACGATATTGCCGCGCGCATCATCTCGCAGTTCAAGGGGCAGGGCATTGCATGTAGCTGGCAGCTGCTGGAGCCGGCCGAGGGCACCAAGGTGGTGCGGCCGAGCAGCTAGAGGGTGCCATCGTCGCTCTCGGCCATGGCTCATCTGCAACTTCGATGCTTTGTGCTTCTCGGGAAGCATCACATGCGCATAATAGATCCAAACGCGCTTTCGCGGAGGGAGATAAACAGAAACTGGAAAACACCGCTACGTTGTCTACCTCTGCACACTGCCTGACGATATGACGTCGTGTCTGCTCTGCGCTCTCATTGGCCGTCCCCGAGCACGCAAGATCGGGTCAGCCCAATCAGCGCTGTGCACGCTTTCTGTCTGTAGTTACAAGCAGTCCTCGGCGAGATCCTGCGCATGTACGATCGCATTCGCAGGGACATCCGCGGATGCAGCATGGCCGGCTGCAACATCCCAAATCGAACGTACGGTCCAGAGCGGTGTATATGTACATGCGAGCCCGATAAATCCGCCATCTGATAAGCCGAGCGAGTCCGATGCCCGACGACAGTCATACTGCTAGAGCCAGCGGAACAACTCCCGAGACGACGTGAGAAAACTTGGCGCAGGTGCTAGTAACTGATTGATAGCCTAGAGGGCCCCACTTGCCTGACATCGCCAGCAAACTATGAAGAATTTATTTAGCACGGAGTAGATACGAGCTCAACTCTCCATCTCTCTCAACATAAAGCCGTATATCCTCGGGGCTACTGTTGTACTTCGTTTCTCCGAATCGTATGGTAGTCCCTGGGGCCATAGGCTAGAAGCCGTGTTTGTTCCCTTGCTTTCCATGCGTAATGTTTCTGTCCATCGTATATTTGTCTTTTCGGTCTCTTTTCTCGTTTGTCTCTCGGTCAGTGTCTGGGCAAACCACTGGTTCCGGTTCCAAGCTTTTGCTATGCTACCCAGTCTCCACGGCGAGCTGTCTTGGCCCTAAACAGCAGCGATGTCGCGGCAGAGCGTGTCCTCCCAAACCGTAGGCCGTACCCTATCTAAGTGGAAGATAGCTTAGCGGCAATAGCCAATGTCCGGAGAGTCCCCAAGACCTCTAACTGCCTCGGAGTGCCAATAGTCCCTGTATACGAGTATGACTACATCGCCCCTGCGGATACAAGACCGCTGCGGTAAATCTTAGACAGTCTGGTTTTTAACCCCATGTTAGTGTACTAAAATGAGGCTTTTCACAGCGGCCCTGCTTTCTATGACAGCACTTTTTCAGCGTTCGTGTCTGCTCCGTGGTTCGCTCGCATATATGCCCCTCTGGATGTGTATAAATAAGATTGAAGAAGGTGGTCCTTACGCCTTGGCTGCCTACTCGTGTTGTGCCTTTCTTGCCCACTGCCGTTCCTGTTCCTCCTCGCCACTGTCCTGATAGCGGGACATCTCCAAGCTATCAGTTCCGTTCCTACACTCGTGGCCCACATATCTAAGCCATTTGGCTATCCTCCCTCCTCTCTTCTGGGGTGGAACATGCCGGTTCTCTTGCCGGTTGGCTTTTGCCAGCGTGTGTCCGCCGTGTTTGTCGACCTGGTCTCGTCACCCCCCCTGTCGATGCGGTTCGCCAGTGCAGCTTCTCGTGCGAGCCGCCCGATGTCCAGTCACGCCCTTCATGTTGCTTTTGGGGCTCCTGCTCGTTCGGCTCGTCCTCCTCTTCGTCCTCGGGGCCTAGAGGCCTCGGTGGAGAGCACATCCGGCCGACCATGGGTCAGCACCAGGGCCAGGACCTTCGCCAGCGATGGCGCCAGTCCGGGTCTAGTCTTTCCAAGTGTCGTAGTCGCCAGTCACCCCATTTCCACCGTCGGCTTCCGTGCTTCCATCCCTTCTCTTCGACTACGACTACCACGCTGCTCCCCACACCGTCCTCGCTGTTGCCCCTCCCCAGCTCCAGTATTAAAGGCAGCTCGGTTCCTGTCCAGCTCCCCTTCCTCCCCCTCGGTGACAACCACAGCCACGACGGCTTCCTCCTTCCTTGTTCTTCCCACGCAGGACCCCACCCACGGCCACCCCAACCGCTCAAAACGTTTCTTCACCACTACATCTGCCGCTGCCGTTGTCGCATCGGCCGCGTCTGCACGTCTCTCTGTGCCCATAGCTTCCCCACTCCGGTCTTTATCTTATCAATCGCATCAGATTAGTTCCCTTGCTACAGAATCACCACGCCCTTCTTCTCCCCCCGTCGACACCACCACGCCTGCTACCATGGGCCCTACTCTGCGGGCCAACGACGCCTCGGCGCCCATCAAGGTCGTCGTTCTCGGCGGCTCCTACTGCGGTCTAGCAGCCGCCCTGAACCTCGCAGACCTGTGTCTGGGCAAGAATGGCCGCGGCAGATACGAAGGTGCCGAGAACACCTGCCAGACCACCATCCACGTCGACATTACCGTGGTCGACGAGCGGGATGGCTACTGTACGTAATGGTGGCTGTCTTTTATCGCTGGTTCGCGCCCGCGGCTACACTCTGCTAACATCCTACGTCCACAGACCATCTCATTGGCTCGCCCCTCGTCATGGCATCGCAAGAATACGCCGAGAAGGCTTGGGTCAGCTTTGCCGATCTGCCTGCGCTGAAGGGCGTGTCCAACATCCACACCATCCACGGCAGCGTGTCGGCCGTCGACTGTGCGGCCAAGACGGCCACCGTGGCGCCCATCCACGGCGACAAGAGCGCCACACAGACGCTCGACTTTGACTTCCTCATTGCGGCGACGGGGCTGCGGCGTGTGTGGCCGGTTGTGCCGCAGTCTTTCAGCCGCGAGGACTACCTGGCCGAGGTGTCGCCGCTTGTCAAGACCGTGACGACAGCTCCGGACGGGGTTCTCGTTGTTGGTGGTGGTACGTTTTCTTCCTCTCTCCATCTCTTCCCCCTCCTCTTCTTCTCTTCCTCTTATTCTCCTTCTTTCTCTTCTCCTCTTTTCTCTTCCCCTTCCCCCTTCCCCCTCCCCCCACCTCTTCCTCTCCTCCACGCTAACAACCAGGCGCCGTCGGCATCGAAATGGCCGCCGAGCTGAAGATGGCCCAGCCCCAGACAAAGGTGACGCTCGCCCACTCGCGCGCCCATCTGCTCTCGTCGGAGCCACTCCCCGAGGAGGTCGGCGACAAGTGCGAGGAGATCCTCAAGGAGGGCGGCGTCGAGCTCCTCCTCAACCACCGCCTGCAGGACTCCACGCCCATCGACGACGAGAGCAGCGCCAAGAGCCCCGCGTCCCAGGTCGTCTTCACCAACGGCCACACCATGCGTGTCAACACCGTCATCATGGCTGTGTCCAAGAGCGTGCCGACTTCGGAGTACCTGCCCGCTGATATCCGCAACGAGGAGGGTTATGTCAAAATCCAGCCCAAGTATGTCTCCCTCCGTTGTTTCGCCTCTCTATCCCCCCCTTCCACGTATCTGACCATCCAGCCTCTTCCTCCCCGAGACGGTGCCCAACGCGGACTCGATCCTTGCCGCCGGCGACATTGTCGACTGGTCCGGCATCAAGCGTTGCGGTCGGGCGATGGGCATGGGCTATAACGCGGCCTTCAACGTGCACCAGCGCATGCAGCAGTTGTTGTTTGGCACCGAGCCGACGTTCAACACCCTCAGCCCGATCCCGCCACTGATTGCCGTGTCTATCGGCCACAACGCCGTGTCCTACGGCCCCAGCGAGGGCGTCAAATTTGGCACCACCATTGCCACGCACTTCTTCCAGGACGATGTTGGCTTCGACATCTGCTGGAACATTCTCAAGCTGGATAAAAAGCCGGGCGAGGTCGCCGAGCCAAAGTTATAAGCGGTGGCTGCATGAGATGAAGCGCGTGTTTTCCCGTTCAAATCCATGTTCAACATACCCGCACAAACATTACATAGTGACAAAAGTTATACCATTGAGTTTTTCATTTTGCGTCATTTTGTTGTGAATCTGTGTCCTTGCCGTTCAAGCCGCCGAGTTTGGATTTCACTCAAGCGGATTCTTACCAGAGAATGGCAAACTCGAGACTAAAGAATGAAAGGTGGCAATGCACTACTAACATCCCCATAACGATGGCTTCACGGTTTGAGGCGCTCCACGGAGACACGTGCCGTAAACCGCCGACTCAGCGGCCCTTACAGCGGGCATCGCCGTGGCCTTAAATGGCCCTAAATGGTCACGCATTTTCTCCCACCAGCCCATTTGACAGCGCGGATCATGCCACAGAGAGCGCTAGGTGGAGCCACATCGAGGCGGCAGCCACCCGTATCGTGCCATCCCCGCCGGTTTTTATAGTGGCATGCTGACCCCCCTAAGCACAGAAGCTGAGCCTGCCAGTCTAGGCCCTGTGGCAATAAGCAACCACCCAAAGCGTCCCAGCTGGCGCCCGCCGTTGTTCCGTTTTGCGGGGAATCCTTCTTCGCTGCATCTCGCGTTTCCCGCCCCAAATGGCACGATGACCACAATTCCCTGGGCTGACACTGGCCACCTTCGTTCCTCTCTATTTTCGTCCATTAGCTACCAGTAGCTATTCACTGCTGCCACTATGACGCAGACAGGGCTTCTATGCGCGTAGTTCGTGTCCCCTATAGCGAATACCAACGACAAAATGTCGGACCGGATAGATGGGCCCCCTGCTGATGCACAAGGCCACACTCGGCCATCTGATCATCCTGACAGACGCTCCCAGCATGGCTGGAATGGCCCGGGCTGTCCTATTGTCCTCGTAGCTGTGACATCCCCGGTCTACGGGCCTGCCGCCAGAGCTTTCAAATCCCGTATAAGCCAAGACCGGATATGCCCCCCCTTGCGCCACTGGTATAAAGCCCCTGGTCCGTCTGTGTCTTGTTGCACTACTTTCTTGCATCTCTCATCAAGATCATCTTCATAGACGCAAAACAGCATCACTATCAAACCATCTCATCTCATCTCTTACCTGTCTTCTCTCCTCTCTTCCTGTCCTACCATTGTCTCACCACTCGATCCTTTGAATACTCTAATACACCACTACTCAACTCCTTATCATGTCTCCCATCGTTGCTCGTGCTGCCATCCGCGCTGCCGGCCGTCGGCAGTTCTCCGTCATGCGGACGATGCGGAGCTTCGCCCGTTCTTTTGAGCCTCATGCCTTCCAGCGGCTACCTGTGACAGTCTCAGCCCAGCCGCCAGACTACTCCCGCCTGGTGAAGAGGGCTGGCAAGAACCTCGCAGTGTACGTTATCCGTATCTGTTGTAGCGGTTCAAACATCAAGTGTCCGTCGTTCTAACACATTGTGTCATAGGTACTTCCCGACCACCATCCTGCTGCTCGGCTGGCCATATCTGTGCGAGGCTGCTATGGACGGCCACATCCAATGATTTCTGTCTGCAGCTATACATGATCGATACACAAAAGACAGTCCTCACACAGCGACCCGGTCGACAGCCTTGTGGAGCACAGCTTGCGACGGCCTACGTTAAACCTACAACAACATAACCCTACACTCCCTCTGTCGCTTACCACGACTTTTTCTAGTGTTACGGCGTTCGGGGACATGATTTCAGAGAGATACACTGTCAGTTACCAGCGGTGGTAACTGCGGCATTTTGGCGTTGGAAGCAAATATTTTGATTCTTTTGGATTCATATCCTATCTTGGAGATATCGGGTATCTTCCTTTGTATATACAGTTTTTTAGCCTTAAATATGCTCCTGTTTTGGATCTGTGTGCCTCTGAATGTGTCCCTTTTACATGCAAACCCTAGAGTGCCTCTCAAGGTCCTTGTAAACGACCAAAAAGACACCCGAGCTCGGCCCATCCTCACCCGCAGATCTGGAGATTCTTTCTTGTCAACCGCTCGGGAACATCCGTAGACGAGCTGAATAGCCTCATTTAAATATGTCAGGCCTCAATCGAATTCTGTCATTCGCTCGGCGACTTCACATAAATAGAGGCCAGAACTGTTGGCGTGTTCGTAGATCGAATGTGATATACTCATACTCTGTTCATTGCTGATACAGAGTGTCCAAAAATTTAATAGAAGCCCCACGAGTATATTTTCTCTGTAAAACAAACATAGACACAATTTTACACATGGAAGAAACGTCGCCCGAGACAATGTTCACGACCACTCAGGTGCCGTCACGATTTGGCAGCAGCGCCACAGTTGAAACAGTGTTGACGCCACACCATGGAGAACGGCCCGTGCACGCTTTGCCGAATCATGCGCTAATCTAAAGCGGGACTAGTCAAAGGTACGCTCCCCTGTAGTTCACGGTATTTTGGCGCGTTGCCGTGTCTTTTCTGAGAAAGAGCTCCCCTTTTGCTGAGATCCGACCGTTTTGAGGCAGCAACGGCGCATTGTCACTTCACGGCACCACCTCTGCCCACGATCCCACACAGTGGCCCGGCGTCCTGTTTCTTGCGCCTCAGTCTCTGGCCTCTTTCTTGTTTCTTCTTTCTATTGCGGTACGAAGAGCGTGTCTTTCTGAGCTGTGCTTTTCTTTCTCCTTTCCCTTTTTTGTGTGCAGGCCTGGCCTCGAGGAAGACGAACAAGACGACTCGAAGGGGTCCCCTATTTTTTTGGTGGCCTCTCCGGAGATCATGCACTGCGGCTCCCGTGGCTGACAGGCACCCGAAGCGCATCTACGACCTCTGTCTCTTGGCAGTCCGACGACCACCCCTCCAGAACCCGAGTCCTCCGCCCTCCTCGATTCTCGATCCTCGCCATATTCCACCTTCCGTAGTTCCATACACACACCCCTCACAATGGCGGAAAGCCTCCACAACATCCCCATGGTCATTGACAATGGCTCGGGCACCATCCGCGCGGGCTTTGCCGGCGAGGACCTCCCCAAGTGCTACTTCCCGTCATTTGTCGGGCGGCCGAAGCACCTCCGCGTGCTCGCCGGCGCGCTCGAGGGCGACTGGTTCGTGGGGCCACGAGCTGCCACAGAGCTGCGGGGCCTGCTCAAGATCAACTACCCATTAGAACACGGCATTGTGACGGACTGGGATGACATGGAGAAGATCTGGGGCTACATCTACGACGAGGGGCTCAAGGTGCTGAGCGAGGAGCACCCGGTGCTGTTGACGGAGCCGCCACTGAACCCGCGCAGCAACCGCGACACAGCGGCCCAGATCCTGTTTGAGACGTTCAACGTGCCGGCGCTGTACACGTCGATCCAGGCGGTGCTGTCGCTGTACGCCAGCGGCCGGACGACGGGCATTGTGCTGGACGCGGGCGACGGCGTCAGCCACGCAGTGCCGGTGTACGAGGGCTTTGCCATCACCAACTCGATCCAGCGCATCGACGTGGCCGGCCGCGATGTCACCGAGTATCTGCAGACGCTGCTGCGCAAGACGGGCTACGTCTTCCACACGAGCGCCGAGAAGGAGGTGGTGCGGCACATCAAGGAGGCCACGAGCTATATCGCGGTGGACCCCAAGAAGGAGGAGAAGGAATTTCTGACCAGCAAGACGGACCCCAAGGGGATGGCCGAGTTCATCCTGCCTGACGGGAACAAGCTAAAGGTGCGTTACGTTTTGGCAACCTCTCTGTTCTCTCCCAGCTGCTCTGAGATCCGTGGCTGACTGTCAGATCGGCGCCGAGCGGTTCCGCGCGCCCGAGATCCTCTTTGACCCGGAAATCATCGGCCTCGAGTATCCCGGCGTGCACCAGATGGTGGTGGACGCCATCGGGCGGACAGACCTGGACCTGCGGAAGGCGCTGTACGCCAATATTGTGCTGTCGGGCGGCACGACGCTGACCAAGGGCTTTGGCGACCGGCTGCTGTACGAGACGCGCAAGATTGCCGTCAAGGACATGCGGATCAAGATCTTTGCGCCGCCAGAGCGCAAGTACACGACCTGGATCGGAGGCAGCATTCTGGCGGGCCTGAGCACATTTAGAAAGGTATGCAATCTCGGTTTGGGAGAGGCCAGGGCGGGCAACTAACAGTGGCACAGATGTGGGTCAGCATCGACGATTGGCACGAGAACCCCGACATTATTCACACCAAGTTTACGTGAGAGAGAGGCCATTACCTCTGATCTTGTCGGTTCTAGAAGTATAGAATTAAAGGGGGCTTGTGTGCAGATCTGTCTTGGTCTTACGTTATTGCGTGCTGCCGCTATATCGAGAAAGGAAAGTGATAGATGGGACAGGCAAGACAGACAAAAGAGACGAGACAGACGAGACAGACGAGACGAGGCGAGACGTCGAGGCCTAAACGACCAGACGTGGCCACCGCTGCTTAGACGAACAGCAGCGAATCCTGCACGGAGCACCAGCATGCACCTCCTTTTCCTCACCGCTGGAGAGCACGGCGACTATACTTTCGAGCGAGAAAGCCGAAACTTAACACACATCAATCCACCACTTTCACACACACACACACAGGCACACACCTACCAAATCAAAACTTCCAATGATACCCTTTTGGTTTAACAAAACGGGCCAAGGCTATATATGTTTTCTTTCTACCATCTTGCCTCTTTTACCCCTTTCCTTTGTCTAGCTTCTAGCATGATGTACCAATACACACCTCAATAAAGAGATGCCTCACATTACGAAATTCGGGTGTCGATGTAGTGTTCCGGCAAGCCGGATTGCGCCACTTGGCCATGGTAATCACCGACTTGGCTGCGTACTACTTTGGACGGTTGTCTTATGCTCTTACAGAATGGTGCAGATCAAGGATCATATGTGGACAACCATCGCGGCGTTTGCGTGTGATTCATTATATTTGTACATCTTGCTAGTATGCTTTTTCTTCCTATTTCCCCATATATGTATATATATAAAAGTGTCCCTTCTCTTTTATTATATATCCTCCCCCCTTTCTGGGCGAGAACATACATTCCGCTCTCCCTGGAGTCATGCCAGCCAGGTGATCATTAATAAAACAGGAACGAGAAGGGGTATCGTGTGAACTAAAAACAAAGGACCAAAAAACAAAGAAAGACAAAAGAAACTTTTCCAATCCACATTAGCCATATTCCGTCCCGCTTGTGCCGCCTTGCATGCTTCCCAGCTTCCTTCTCGTAAGATACTCCGTAGATGATATTGTGTTGATGACATGATGCAAGAAAAAAAACAAGAGTAGCGTAAGCCAGCGTCAACGCTGGCATCCCAGACGCCGTATTGTGGTGTCAAGCCATGACCAAGAGCGTCAAAGCTTAACGGTGCAGACGCGCCCAGAAGCCGCTGCGGACCTGGTCGTCTGAGCTCGCACTGGAGGAGGTGCTGGCATCGCTGTCCTTGCGCGAGGACGACTCGCCGCTGCGCTTCTTGCGGAGGCCGGCAAAGACGTTGCCGGCGCCACCGCGGCCGACGTGGCCGCTCGAGGTGGACGCTGCCACCGCGGCGGCATAGGCAAACTCATCGTCGAGCGACAGGCTGCGGCGCTCCGCGGCCGGGTGGGCATTGCCAGCGCCACCACGGCCGGCATAGAAGCGGGTGGAGGTGGCCGCGGTGGAGCGGGAAGAGGCGCCCGAGGAGACCTTGGCCAGCGTGGGCACGCCGGACGCAGGCGTAGTGACGGGCACACGGAAGGTGTTGCCGAGGCCGCCACGGCCAGAGTGGGTGTAGGTGTTGACGGCGACCGTCGGGTGCGGCTCAGTGACGGTGAACGGCATGGTGCGTGTGTGTGTAAGTGGGAATGTGATGGAGAGAACGGTGGGAGATGTCTTCGAATTTCAAAGACGAGACCTCGAGTTCTGGAGAGGTGGAGGCGTGTGTAAGTGCGTTGTTTGGTATAAGTGGTGTTGAGAGAGAGCTTTCTCGAGAGGAAACTGCTTGAGTGTGATGCTTTGATGCTGTATGATGTAGACAACTCTGTCAACGAGAAGACAAAGGGGGTTATTATAGGGAACAAGAGGTAAGAGGAGGTGAGGAGTAATGTGAGTCGAGAGAGGAGAGAGGAGGGGGGGCGTGAAAGTTCACGCCCCTAGTATGACACACAGCTTTCTAGCATTAGCTGAGAATCACCTAGAATGGTGTGTACGAGTTACTAGGAGGCTTGCTATACAGCAACGTTGACGCACTCGTGCGCGTGCGACGTGTGGGAAGTAGCGGCAAAGAATACGCCATCGTTGAGGTGTGCGAATATAGCTGGGGGTGAGCCGACGGGGCTGCGCAAAGCTACGGCAAAAAAAAAGAAAAGCCAAAGAAGATGTGGACAGGGCCTGAGGAAAAGCAGTAAACCAATTAAAAAATGACGAAATAAAAACAGAAAAATACAAATAAAGAAGGGGAAACAAAAGAAAAAACTAAAAAAAAACTATGGCGAACGGTTAAAAATTTTCTTGCCCGCTTTTTGGTCACGATGCTGGGGAGACGGCGTGTACCTGTGACCTAGAATGGACCCGTTGGCATGGCCGCGAAACAAGAAGCATCTGGAAAATCTGGGGAATGGGTGCTAGAGGAAGCGCGAGGAGGACGAGCTGCAGGGGCGCCTCTGGGCCTGAGAACAGCGCTCGTGATGTGGTGGTTGGCCAGGGGCCGTTAGGCTGTTTCCAGCGGCTTAGCCCAGCGCTTTCCAGCGGCTCTCAGGCCTGTAGCTTTCGGGGGTGTGCGCCCTAACGCCTAAATGGCAGACGAGAGTACTGCCGGCGTACAGGGTACATAGCCTACTCCATAGTTGTATAGCCCCGTTCCAGCGCTGCAGCTTGTGACCTGCCGACACGAAGCCAGGGGGCCCAGCCTAAAGCAGCCCAGGCAAAGCAGGCCATTAGCATACCGTTACGAAATGTTACGAAATGGCGACCGGGCTAGCGCATCACGCGGCCGCCGCAGTGGCCGTTTCTGGGTTTCTCGTACCTAATTTTTAGTCAATGATTGCCAGGTACGTACCTTGACCGCTTGCCAACTCCTCACCAACAGACACGCCGGCCCAACGAACCTGACTGGGCCGGCTGCCATTCTCGCCTCTGATTCGGCCTTCGTGGCCCGGGAGCCCAGAGAACCCAGGGCGTCGAAAGAAACGCCCACCGTTGACGCAGGAACGTGCTATGGCGACGATGACGAGACCGATGGTGAAGTGAGACGTGTGTGACATTTCGCCTGTTGGCCCGCCGCATGCTCGCTCCTCGCGTTGGCTCGGGATTTGCTTACGTTGTGCAGAGGCAGAAAGCAGACGCCTTGTGCTTTGCTGTCGTTGAAGACACTCGTAGGCACTGGGCGACGCAACACGGGCAGCTCCTCGTAGCACATCTGTGTACACTACACCCTCCATCCTTACGAGCACAACGAGCTTGCGGGAGACGATCACGGGTGCTTGGCGGAGCCCCTGGTAGGGGCCAGTCTTCGCCTAGTCGAGGCGAATGGCACGAAGGAGGGCGTGTGCAGGCTTCCCCGCAAATTGCAGAATTTTAAAGAAAATTTCGGAAAAACAATGGGCGGCGAGGCTCCACTGCATCGTGACCAAGAAGGACGGCAGGAGACCAGACCAGACGAGACGAGACCAGAGGTAGAAAGCACTAGATGGAATTATTCTAGGAGTGTGCGCACGAGTGCATGTATGGACTCCGTAGGTACTCCGTACTTGTACTGGTATGCTTTTGCTCTATGGGAAAATTTGTGCTAGTTTTTGTCATTTGTTTCCATTTTCTTGCTTTATTTTACATTGCCCTTTACCCTTCCCTCACCCATGCGGAACAATACTGCCAACTCGCACGAACGCGCAAACGTGGAAAAAGACAACCAAGCACCAAAAAGCTATGCACTCTCTAACGCGGCGCTTAAACGAGTCACGCTGGGCAAAAAAGACCAAAACGCCACAGCAGACGCAAGCGGCGAGACTAAGGCGCTCGCCTGTACTCGTACTTGCCTGCGTGCTCGTAGCGTCGAATGCACTCGTACTCGTTCCCTCTTTGTCGGCGGCCCATCCAATGCCATGGACGTGACCGTGGACATGTCCTTGGGCGCTGTGCTGACACAGCTTGCAGCGGACACCAGCCAGCGGTCACGGGCGACAAAATGTGGCGCATTGGCGCTCGCTGGCGGAGGCTAAAAAAACAAATGTCGCCGGTTGACAGCGGCATAACGCCGACACTGTCACTGGAACGCCCTGTTGGCCGCGTCCAGCTGTCTTTGGACGCCACGGCATCGGCCTCGCGCCCTGTTGCTTCCCCTTTGGCCATCTCATCTCCCCATCTGGCAGCCATCTGGCCGAATGACGCACCAAACTTTTAGCTACCCTACCAAAGCTCGCGAACAGCGTACACCCCGAGCCCGGCTGTGCCTGGATGACATGCCCATGGATGACATGCCAATGGATGACAACTATGGGTGACATGCCAATGGCTGCTGGTGCTGGCCAATCAAGGCCGTACACCAGCACCGTTCACAGTATTGCTATCCTCGCAAGGTCAGCGTGGCTCTACTAGTAGTGCCATGGGAAGAGAGCTAGCTCGCTAATGACATCGTTTGTCGAGTTCGAGCTCCTGAGACCAGGGGGACCACGAGGCACAAATGCACACGACGTACGCCGAGTCAAAAGGACAAATGTCCTTTCTATTGGAATGTCTCATGGCAGCCACAAGCCGTATGAGAACGTATGAACCCGCACGCAATAAGCTACTCGTACAGTTAAAGCTACGCATCATGCACACGCTACGAGGTGCAAATTAGACTATGAGTTGGATACACAATTGATATTACAACAAAATAACGGTAAATACTAGCACGCTGATGAAATCGAATCCGAACATTCCTCCTCCTGAAAAAAAAAGCACCCGAAACTACACTAGAGAGCACCTTCTCCGATTGCTCGAATTCTTGTCTTCCTTCTTTTGGTGTGGAGATGTCTGTATGTGGCTGCCCTGTTGATTATGCCTTGTGGCTTGATTTTTCGCCCAAGATTCGGTACTCCCAAATACTGCAGCTCATTCTCCCCCTCTCTTGGGCTGCTTTTGTCGCTCGTGGACATGTCGTAAAGTCGTAAATGGCAAAGTCACAGGGTGTTTGCGGTGATAGGAAAAAAAACAAAAACAAAAAACAACAACAACATGTTGCTTTGCGAACCAACGCCTGTCTTCCAGTCTAGGTAGAGCCACCTCATTCGCAAATATGGGAGAGCGTGGCTCAGTCTCAATCAGTGATGAGAATTGGCAATCATTGTGCTGAGACTTCCCAGCAGTCTCATATGATTATGTGTTGCTTGCCAACCAAGGAACGTCAAACTCGTGTCCGTTGGCCGTCCATTGAGCAACCTAGTAGCCCTCTGAGTCTTGAGAAGCAATGGTACCAAATGTATCTAGACACAAGTTAGCGACATGTCTCTTCAAAAACCGGGTCACAGTAAAGTTTGTCCTCATCACTCACCCCTCTTGCGTCTGCGGGAGTCGCTGGTAGGCTCCTCCTCATTGTAGCTGCGAGTGCTCCGCTCACTCTTCGGGGTCATTGCCCGGGGGCCACTAGGGCGCCGGGTCGGGAGGCCCAGAGCTCCACTCAGGTTCCGGTTTTCAAACCGAGGGCTACCGGTGTAGCTGGTGGGCGCATGTGTCGCCGTTCCATAACCGCTCTCGACGCTGTGGTACGGCAGCGGGCTCGTCTTGGCCTTGCTGATGCGCGGAGGCCGTGGGGGCGTCTGGTCTTGCTGGTATTGCTGCTGCTGCTTCTGCTGGCTATCAAGCGGCTCCTTAGGCGGCCGAGGGGGACCGGCTTGAGCACCTTGTGATGTAGGACCGGACGACTCCCAATATTGCTGGTAGGCCTCCTGGCCGGCAGCACCGGCTTCGGCGCTGGCTGCATTGGTCGCCGACGCGTCACTGTAGCGGTTGGTGTTTTGTGCCGGGAACCGGTGCAGCGATGTGGCAGAGCCGGCCCATTCGGCAGACCGCGGGCTCTGGGGCAGGTCGAAATTAGCGGCCTTGTTCTCCAGGTTCGTCTGGAAGGCATGCCCGGTTCTCGGCTTGGGGTGCTGAAGGTTGATCGAGTTGCGGTGGGCATAGTGCTTGGGATCCTCTGGGGTGAGGTGCATGCGACGAGTGGGATGCGCCGAGCTGGTCTCGGGTCCTGTTTGGTAGCCTTGGAGGTCCAAGTTCTGATCTGGAGAGCCATAATAGGCGGTGTGGTGCAGGTTTGGCTCGGAAAAGCCTGTGTGCAACACATCTCCAGCCTCCGTGTTAATGTGCGTGTACTGTTCATAGTCCTGCAGGTCTGAGCCAGACTGAGAGGGCCCGTCGTGGGAGCCGAGGTCGTCCTTCTTAGAGTCGCGGCTGCTTCGGAACACCCGCCCGACACTGGACGTTGTGGTCTCGGACCACCGTGAGATCTTGGGGAACCAGCTCGCTGAGCCGTTGGATTTGTGCTTCTTTCCTTTGTCGGTGCGCGGCGTGTTCTCGCTGCTCTGCGGCGTCTGTTGCGCTTGCTGCTGCTGCAGAGAGTACTGGGTATCCGACTGCTGCTGCTGCAGCTGCTGAGGCGTAGACACCAGCAGAGCAGAGGTCGTCTGGGGCACCGGCGACTTGTCTCCCAGGTGTATGTTGGACGCGAGGGCCTCCTGCGTACTGATCCTGCTGCCGTTGCCACCGCGGATGACGCCAGAATGGCCATAGTCGAACTCTTCCTCATTGGCTTCGGGCACAGTGCTGATGCGATTGTCGGAGAACTTGCGTTCATAGCCCCCGGCTTTGGCTGACGAAGGGCCGCCGCGCGAAGTGACAGACAGGAAGCCGGACTGGCTTGCGTGGCTTGCGGTAGATGTGCCTGCATGGCCTTCGGGCTCGTAGCCGCGGTCCTGCTCAAAGGGCATCTGGCCGGCAATCATGCCGTCGTAGGGCGACGGGCCATGGCCGCTGGCACTGCCGCTGGCACTGACAGCAACAGGAACGCCAGCCGTGTTGCTCTGCGCCTTGAGCTCGTCCACCTGTGTGAGCAGCTGGATGAGCATGTCTTCGATCCGGGTAAGGTCATTGTTGCCCTTAGCATTGAGTGACTTGAGTGCCCGGCGGAAGATGTTTTGGCGCTTGGCAGGCAGATCGTCCATGTCGGCTTGCGATCCGCCAGCCTGCAGAGACCGAGCTCCGCTGCCAGGGAACGGGCGCGGGCCGCCGATATGGGTTCGCATCTGCTTGTCGGTGCCGTCGAGGATCTCCGTGATGATGGCGTCCTCGCTGTCGGCCAGCTTCTTGGAAAATTCGTAGTTGATGTTCTTCTCGTGGCTAGCAAGCATGGAGCGGACGTTCTCGAACGAGGTGCGCATCTCGGCGGCCGAGCGCACAAGAGTCACGAGAATTTCCGTGTCCCGGGCACTGCGCTGGGCATCCCGAACCATCAACTAGGACAAGGTTAGCAGACCATCCGATAGAAGGGGCAAAGCGAAGACAAAAACATGACAGGGGGGCTTACATGTTGCATCAGAGCAATAATGTCCTTGTTCTCGATGCGGTCGATGCCAGCGCCCGTGGCGGCATCGTAGATAGGCGTTGCCATGCCATGAGACAGGCCGCTGAAATGGCGCGTCTGGACCGTTGTGTAAAACGGATCGTCCTGTGTTGCGAAGCCAGAAGGGCCGGCGAGATCGCCATAATCGATGCCTTTGCCCTTGGCAGATGCGACCACATCAGGCGACTTGATAGGTGCTTCCGAGATGTAGCCTTCGTCGTATCTGGCGCCGAGCGGGCTGCGCGTTGTGTAGTCTGCTCCGTTGCCGTAGGCAGAGGCAGCAGCAGCGCCGGCAGAAGTGGCACCGACCCCAACAGCCGAGGAGGCAGGTGGCAGAGTTGTCTTCATGAGATTCTCGTTCACGATGGGGCTCGTTCCTTCGTAAGGGTTCGTGATGAGCGTGTCTCGCTTGTGCTCGTCGGACGAGCGCTGCCACTCCTCGTCTTGATCATGGCTGGCCTGGCGACTGTGTTGCGAGGCAGCCAGCGCAGCAGCAGCACCGGCAACAGCTGCTCCAGCCATGGCCAGACCGTGACCAGAGGCATCGTGGTGCTCTTGTGTGGGCGTGCGGTCACCGGTGTGCCAGTGGTCCTCTTCGTGATCGAGGCCACGGTCGTTGAGAACGGACGGGTTGGTCTCTATATCGTCGTCCTGGTAGCCGTAGCCTATTTCTGGCATGGGATCGCTCAGGTCGGGCAAACCAGATGCGCCGACATGCGGGGGCTGCCGCTCATAATCCTCCAGCTGCTCGTCGCTCTGGGAGGAAGAGGAGGAATGAGCGAGCGGACGGCCTTCCATGGCCCGCTCCTTGAAAGACTTGTTTCTCTGCACACCGGCAGGAACCCACTCGTCAGCCTGGCTGGCTGTCTCTTCGTAGGCCCCGGAAGCGCTGCCAGCCTGTGGCTGCTGATTCCGGCCCTTGGCCGCCTGGATGAGCAAGCCAACAGCACCGGCCGTAATGGCCGCCTCCGTCGCGGTTGGCGGGGACTGATGACGGAACTTGCGGCCGTATTCGTCAATTTCGTACTGGCCGGCAAATTCGGACGGGTTCGTGCCCGTCGTGGCTGGAGAAGCGGCCGCAACATCTCGGTCGAAGTGTGTCTCCACGCCTTCCATCTGGTCGTGGTCTTGTTGATGGCTGTGAAGCGACCTCTTGGACGGGCTGCCATAGCCGCCGTGTGACCGCTCCTCCTCCAAGGTGTCCATGGAGCCGCGGGCGCCCTGTAGCTGGCCATATCCATTGCTGGATTCTGTGGTCACGGCAGAGCCTTCGAGCATGGACCCATCCACCAGGGACGCCACAGCTGATTCAACGCCAATGGGCGTGTGGACAATCTTGGGGTTGGCACCCATGCCATCGCGCGTGTGAGGATCGGTTTGGCTCCCGTCTGTCAGCTGGCTGTTGGCGCCTCTGTAGTCTATGTCGGAGCTCCGAACGCTCTCGTTGTCTTGATCGAACGCACGGCTCACAACATTGCTGGGAATGGAGCTGGGGGAGCCGGCGTCGTGCCGGTCGAGCTGTGCAAATTTGCTAGGCGATGCATTGACGCCTGCTGGCATGCCAGACTCGATAATGCTTTGCACCTCGCTGGCGCCGCCTTCTGTGTAGCCTGACACGCTGGGGATCGGGCTTAGGCCGCGATGCTCGGGTTGGTACGGCGTGTACTTGAGCGGCGCCGGCACGATCTGGTGGCCATATTCGTCGTATGTTTGGCCACTGTACTGCGCTAGCTCATCGTACTCTTCGTCGTACTCATCCTCAGCACTTGGCGGCTGGTCGTGCTCGGCATATGCCTCGCCCTGGTGACCGCCTTCGAACGGACCCTCTCCGGCCGGCCGAGTAGCGGCAGCCAGGCCTATGCGGGGCAGAGCGCGAAGGTCGCCGTGGGAGATGTTGGCGTGCTGAGCGCCTAGCGTCTGCAGATTGGGCCCGGACCTGGACTCGGGGCTTCCTCTCGGGGTTGGGGTGCTCGGAGACTCGCCGCCGAGAGTGCCTCGCGGCACTTCGTGGATGGGAGTGGCCTGGATTTCCTCGCTCGCTGACCGTGGCCGGTCGGTCTCCGCCGACAGGATGGACGTTCTTGTGACCTCTGAGTTGATCTCGCTCATCAGAGGCATGGGAACATGGAGGAAATTCGGGCCGTCGTCGACCTCGCTGCGGGGCAGCTGCCTGTCCTCGAGCCCACGCTGAGCTACGCTGTCAAAAGAACGGCTGGCTGCACTATGTGAGCCGGCAAGATAGAGGTCGGCCGACCCGTCTTCGGGCAACTCGGCATCTCGTGCTCGGGCCTCGGCCCTCCTGGCGCGGCGTTGTTCTCTAGCCGAGCTGGGCGATCCGTCGTGGTCGCCCAGGGCAGCTGCTGCCAATCCTCCCAAGGCAGCACCGGCGGCGCCAGCAATAGCTGCCGTCCGCAATTTATCTGAGCTCCTCTTCGGCGTGTCGCCAAGGGAGTGGCTGGCAGCAGCGGGTGTATCATCGTCCGCAGAGTCGTAGGCATAGGCAGCCTCAGCTTCTCGCCTCCCCTCATGTTCTCGGCTCTCTCTCCGCTTGCTCTCTTTGCTCTTTGCGTGAGAGGACGATCCAGCCCTATCGCTGGCGCCGGATCGGCGGCGGTCACTCGCCACATAGTCGTCCCGCGAAGCTGATGTGGCGGTGGACGTCGTTGAGCCCCGACGATCCTTGCGGCTCTGCTCCCTCTTCAGAGCATTGAGCTCGGGGAGAATGAGTCGCCGAATAGCATCCTCGACCGTCTCCAGAAGCTTGGGGTTGTTGATGGAGGAGGCCTTGGACACGCCAGAATGGATGGAATAGTCGTAGGATCGATGGCTCGGAGAGAGAGCCGACGACAGGACGCTGGATTCAGTCCCGGAAATGGCCGATTCGTTGTGATGCCGGTGACGACTGGACCGTCTGTGCGATGGCGACCTCTCCTCTCTGTCGGCCACATGGGTGCTGCTGGTGCGGCTTCTGCTGGACCGGTGCTTGCGGTCTGATTTGCTGCCGCTGCCGCCTTCTCTGTCGCGATCTCGCTCCCTGTCCCGATCTCGGTCCCGATCTCGCCGCTCGCGATCTTTGTCTCTGGAGGAAGACTTGGACAGCGTGGTGCGGTCTCTGTCATCGCCACGGCCTTTTGGCGTGGCCCGGTTTCTCTCGAGAGCTGCTGCGCCAGCAGCGGCGGCAGCAGTGGCAGCGGCAGCGGCTGCAGCGGCCGAAAAAGCGCGAGAAGGGCTGTCACTCCGGCCCGGGGATTTGGAGCCGTCGAGGAAGCTATCAGCTGGAATGGCGGAGAATTCGGACTGGGTGCCGCTAACATAGGGCGCGGAGGAGACGTGGCTGGTGGCAGCGGGGATCAGCGGACTAGTTGGACGGCGCGGACGTTGGCGTTGGTGGCCGCCGCCGCCGCGGTCTATCTCGACAACAATCGGGTTGCGCGAGACATTGGATTCTTCTGTGGCTGAGGCACAGGAGCTGATGCTGTTGTCGTCGTCGAGCAATTCGCGACCGGTGGACGACTTTTGGGGGCCGCTGGCCCGGCGCGACAGCGAGGTCTTGCGCGTCGTGGAGGATGTGGATTTGGGCTTAGAAATCATAATGTGCTCCTTCTTGCGGCTGCCAGACGGTTTTAGGCGCACACGGACGCTGGGTTTGCGGCTGCCTGGGCTTTCGGGGCCGGGGCTCCTGTTGCTCTCGTAATACTCAATCACGAGAGACGTCTGCGACTGGTTGGTGTTGTGGCCACGAGTCTTGATGGTGACGGGCGTGCCGTCTTCGGGGAGGGAGTAGGACGAAATTTCGTCGCCTGGTCGAGACACATCGGTTGTGACTTCGGTGGGTGTGGTTGCGGCCGATTCAGTTTCGGTCGGAGCGGGTAGAGGGAGGACGTTGCTGGCCTTTTTCTTCTTCGCCTCAACACCCATCGTGCTCTCGATGGCGAGGGTGACGGCACACAGCCACGGAAGACAGGGTCGCTTGCGCGAAGGGCGAGGGCACCCACTCCTTCGTGAGCTGCGTTGGTTCCTGCCGAAATGCCTCCTGATCTTGTTCCTCGTATTCTGTTCGCTGGGGGGGATCACACCGCTTGTTGTAGATTCAGCCTCTCGACGCCAGACAAAGAGGAAAAAAGAGCGAGGGCAAACGAGAAAATAAAAGAGAAAAGAAAACAAAGAGCAATGGTTGAGGGGGAGAGAGAGAAGAGGGGACGAGGCCACAGTTAGAAAAGTCGCAAGTTTGGTTCAGTAAGGCATTTGACGAGGTTGGGGATGTAAAAACTCCACACGCTTAGGTGAAAAAAAGGGCCTGGGTGTGATAGCAGCAGCAGAACAAGTCAGCAAAAAAGCCAAGCTCAAAACAGAGACGCAGACCGCTATTTGCTGGACGGACGGTGGCCGCGACGACGCGACTTCAGCGACAGGAGGCCAACGCACAAATTGGGTTTCTTTCTTTTTGGGTTGTCGGGGCTCGCGGATTCGGCGATGATGACGCAGCCACTAGGAAAGAGACGCCTAGGCAAAGGTGATCGATCGCCAGTGACTAGAAGGAGGCAGACACAGCGTTGCCCTGGCGAAGTTCGAGAGAGGAGCTCCCGGTGTTTCTCGTTGGAGTGAGCGGTGGGTTTGTGGAGCGAGTTTTGTCTGTGAGGTGATTCGATGTGTGGTGTTTGTGGGTGTGATTTTTTGGGTGATGGGGCAAGAAAGATACAGGTCGACAAGCGCAGCGCATGCACGGCTGGGGGGCAGCTGCGGCTCACTGGGTGGTATTAGTGGGCCAGTTGAGACAACGCTGGATGGCGGAGCAGCTGGATGTGGTGAGTGTATATGGGTGCGTATTATAGTAGGGAAGAAGGGAAGGGACGAGAGGCAGAGAAAGAGCGAGGGCGGAATGGGGACTGGGTGTGCACTTTGCTCTTTCCTGGCGTCGCTTTTCTGGTTTGCCTCTCGATGCGTTGGCGTTCCTGCTGGTCGCCTAGCCAATGGTAGCGCAGAAGTGGCCGATGGGAGGGATGGTGCAGCTGCAAGGGAAGGAGCGATGGCCGGGGGTGGGAGTAAGACGCAGGGAATTGTGGTGCCAGCTACCTATGTAAGATACGAGGACGGAGGACGAGTATTGGACACTCGCAGCGGGCTTGGATCTGACCAGCGAGCGAGGGAACAATCGAGGACGGAGAGGGAGTGGAAGCGAGATTTGGGCAGGGAACCAAATGGGATCGACGTGCGGGCGAACCACTTCGGGAAACTCTCCTTGTTTTCGGTCAGCCAGCATGCCGCTGGTATTAACAACGCGGTATATTATGCCCCAGCTTGGCAGAGCTGGAAAAGTGCGTACGAACACAACTACAAGTATTCGTAACTAGCTGTTCACCCCGTACGCCGTACTCCGTACTACTCTCGTAGTGTAGTGTACAATAGGTCCTCAGCATTAAAATAGCGAGCGGCCCGTGGGCCGGTTTCCAGGCCACGGGAAGGGAGAAACCAGCTGTTTGGGGGGACAGCAAGGCAGCAAGCAGCGCAGCGATTACCGTTAGTGGCTCTGGATACTGTAGCGGCCCTGGAGCCGCCCACTTAGGCTGTTGGCTTAGCCACATCCGCTGGGAGATGGCAAGGTACAAGCAAAAAGCTACACCAGACAGAGGCAGAGGCAGCCAGCTGAGGAGGCGCTAGCCGCCGAATAAGCCTAGTCTTGTCACAGGCGGCCGTCGCTACTGGTCGCAACTGGTCCCAACGGACAGCGAGCCCACTTTCATAATTATTGATCACGGTTGCCCCTCGTGACGGCTAGAGGGCCTGAAGCAATACGAGTCGGCATCTTGCTATGCAGCCCCTGAATTCTACAAAGAGCGAGCACGACTCGTACGGAGTACATATGTACGAGTAGCTCGCTCAGGCGATACGATATGCGATATATGGCAGTGTACGGAGCAGTACATCTACTACGAGTACGAGCAGTTACGAGCGGCCAAAGAGTGGGTACTTGGGTGATACCGGGTTCCCAGCCACCTCTTTTTCTTTCTAGGCTTCGCCCGTTTTGCTGCTCGGGTGGAAGCACATGTCCGCGGTTGCAATAGCACTGCTTTCAGCCTCTTGTGTATGAGCGCTCGTACGGAACAGTCGCCAGTGTATTACTCCGTACGCAACTGTAGCTACAAAGTAGTGCACTACTCGGCATACTGCTAGAATGGAGTGGCATCAATTTGGCTAACTTCCGCTCGATAGTCCATCAAATTTTCACGCCGTGCTATTCGGCAAAAGCCAAGAATCAAGGTGGCTGGGCCGAGGCGTCCGCGCAAGACATCGATGCATTCTCCTGTCGCCTACCCCGACAGAAATACGATGTGCCCAACCTCCTGGATTTCCGAAACATGTGCCATGTGGTGACACATTCCACGCTCGTCCAAGCCCGCTCAGCACTGATGAGCAGCAATGTTGTCTCGCCGGATCGCGCCGTTTGCTCAATGCCACCCATTCCAGAATACCCGCATGCCACGGTCAAGCTGCGGTGGAGACTGGCAGTAAGGGCAATCTGGTTGCCATGTGTTGTGCACAAGTATTATCTTGTATGAGCTCCGTACTTTGGAACCTATGTATGCACTCGTAGCCAAGGTCGCCCACATCGTGTTTCCATCCCCACTGCCCCTGACCCCATTGCTCCTCTTGCCCTCTGTTTGTAAACAATCCGCTGGCTTGTCCTGATGCTGTACTTCGTATGCCGGGCAACCAAAGGAAGCGCCATGGTGGACCTCGAAATCTTTCTAACGAACACTAGCCTGCGGTTCCCAGCAAAACGGGTCGTCAGTCTCGTCCTTCACGCCCGCCCTTTTCTTTTCTGCTTCCAGCCCTTCTTCTCTGGCTTGCCCTGGCTCTTGCTCCGCACGCCCTTGTCCACGTCTGTGCTGCCAGTGCCTCCGCCCCGGCTCGTCTTCCACCGCCAAGCACTCGAACTCCGGAACATGTCCGCCATCAGCGGGTTGATCTCCAAATGCGTCCGGAGTCCGCCCCCCAGAATCGCCCGCAACGTGTTCACCCGGGCCAACAGCGACCACGAGTCTATGACGACTGTCGCATTGTGCACCCGAATGCGCTCCCGGTAGCCAAACTCGTCGATCTCAGCCGATCCGCCCGCCGTCGGTCCACCAAACCGCGCATCTTCTGAGGCCAACGTGGCCCCCGAACCGCCAACGTGCGGATTGTGCGAGGGCCGCCCTGACGTCGCATACCGTGGCCCCTTGCCCAGCTCCAGCGACGTGGCTGCGCTGCTAAACATCTCCCGCAGCTCGCGCCGGTGTCGCCGTGCTGTGTTTTTGCTGCTACCACCGTTTCCCCCACCGCTGCCGTCGCCGGCTCCGGCCGTCCTCGCCAGCTGCCGCATCTTCTGGGCCAGTTCCTGCGGGTCGAATGCGTGCAGCGGCAGCGCCTCGCCGGTGTCCTCTTCGTGCTGCCGTGCCGCCTCTAGCAGTTGTGCAATGGCAGCGGCCGCACCCATTTGAACATCCGACACCGTGCTGTCTAGCTGGTCCACAAACGCCTCCAGAGCGTCCTGCAGCGTCTGCTCCTCGTCGCCGCCCGTGCTATCGGGGCCGCTGTTGTCCTCGGCGTCATCGCCGTAGCCGCCCTCCTCGTCGTCCTCGTCGCCCCCATCGTCTCCGTCGTCGTTGGCCGCGCCCTTCGACCCCTGCTCGCTGTCATCGCCCTCAGCTCCCGTCTCGCCCGCAACATGGCCATCAGCCAGCGCATACGCAGCCACAAAGCACCACATTTGCAGCGCAGATGCCACCACCGCACCGCTGTCGACGGCCTCGGCTGCTTGACCGTCCGAACCGATGATGTCCACGAAGAAGTGTAGTAGCTTCTGCGCCGCCGCTTCGGTGCCTCCGCCAAACAATACAAGCACAGCCATAGCTTGCAGTGCAGCCGCCTTGGCGTCCTCACTGGCCTCGGCATCAGTGCTCACGGCCCTCACAGCTCGGTACGCCGCTGTCAGCAGCCCGCCCGACGAGTCTTCTGGACAGCCCAGTGCAGTCACCGTCAAGCTCTGCAGCGCCAGCAGCTGCTCCTCGTCGCCCGTGGCGTTGTCGTTGCCGCCGCGTCGGATGCTTTTGAGCAGCGCGTCAACGATAGCCGGCAGCGACGACACCACGGTTTCGCCGGCGTAGTGGTGCCGCATCAAGTAGAGGTATGCCTTGAGTATCGTGATGCGGCCCTGCGAGCTCGATCGTTTGCGGTCGCTCAGTCCCGCGATGCAGTCTTGCAGCTGGTGGAACCACTGTTCGTGGTCGTAGTCGTCTTCGTAGACGCTGCCCTTCACTTCGTAGCCGCCCGCATTGTCGTCGTCCGACCCGTCGTCCGACCCGTCCGAGTCTGACGTCAGCTCCTGCAACGACAGCTGTCCGATAGACCCCTCTAGCCCCTCGTCCGAGTAGCCATCTTCGAAATCAGATGCATGCCGGCTGCCCAGAGGAGACGGCGCCCGCGACCCCTGACGCGAATTATTGCGCGAGGCATGCTGCGAGCTAACTCCCGATCCCGCCGCCGACTGTCCCGGTGATGTTGTGCCCGAACCAAGCCCCAGCTGCGGCCGTGCTGCCGCCTTGCGTGACTGCCTTTTGCCGCTCTCGATGAGCACCTTTTTGCGGATGTCGTGCATGATGGGCGATTCGATCAAATAGACCTATGCCGTTGTCGGAAAGAGGAAGAATAAAAGCGAGCAGGTTCTAATGACCTTGCTCTAAATAGCGTTTGTTGTGTGCGGTTTTGTGTGGCCGTCGCTTCGCTTCTCATGAATATGACGCCGGTGGCGAACGTATAAATACGACTTTATGGTAAGAAAAGACGGCTCTGAGAGACACATCCATGGGTGGTATGACAATAGAAAGTTTGCTAGCACACGGGCTTAGACCGCAGAGAAGGTTCTAGTCGCTAAGAGGGCAGAGCGTCATGAGCAAAAAAACATACACAAGCGTGCCAGTTGGCTAGGGAAGCGAGCGGGAGAACCGATTTTATGGTTTTTTATGGTCTTTTATGATTCATGCGGCCAACATTCCTCAGCGGCGGCTCGAGGGCAAGGTCGACGCGCCAATGAGAAGAGGGGTTGGCTGTGTCTGGGGCTGACGCTTTGTCAGATTGTGGGGAAGTCGGCCAAGGCCAAAACGCTCCCAGTTACAGTCACATGTTCCGTCGGCCTTCCCACGGGTGACACTCTTCGCCAGAGGCCGTGAGTCAGGAGATGGCTGACGGTGCTCGACGTATCAAAACACAGAAACTATACAAGTACGAGTACTCATGCAGCACTTTTTAAAATGCTCGGCCTGAGGAATGCCGTGTTGCCCGAAAGCTGGGCAAAAAAATCGCCACCTCACCTGCCCGTTTGATCATAGTAAAAAGGCTGGTGGGCAGGCGATACAAATGCACTTTGCCGTGAGAGTGCGGAAGCGCGCTTTTCTGATCATCGGAGAGTTCAGGGCGCACATGGAGGGGCGGTGGCACTTCTCGACCCTCGATGCTTTCGCCGTTCACCGTTACCGTTATCGCAGGCCATCTCCTCGTCCTCGCTATCTATGACGCTTTATCGAAAACTGTATCTTAGTGCGAAGTAGTCGCAGGTAGGCGCGACCCACGCATCCACTGCGGAGGCAGCGGCTTCCCATGAGTCGGACTGGCAGTTTGACAGTGATCGTAGTGCTTGGAGTCAGGATGACGGCCGTATTGTCTTGCGCACAGGAGTGCCTTGTATCCGTTTTCCTGTGCGAATTCCTGTCTTCACTGCTACAGAGGAGAGCCAGCCAGCGCTGCGGGGTACGGCCAAATCACTCTCCCTTGGTGCCCGGTTTGGCTGCGTTGGCCGCGTTATACTCGTGCACACCGCAAACGAGCTAAGAATGGAACCACTGTCACACTTCAGCTGCATTTCGGCCGCCGCCTTTTGCCCGTCCCACGAATACGAGTACCCTGCAAGTAGCCCGTCTCATCCGTTCCTTCCCTCGCCTGCTGCCTCCGCTGCCTTGCTCCTTCTTCTCCCTCTTCCGGCTCTTTCTTGAGCACAAGGCCAGCATTTGGGCTGTCTTCCGCTGGCACTGGCTCAACCTCTTGCACTCTTTCCACCTGTAACCCCTATCTCTCCCGCCTGCACTATTTCCCTCCGCCTTGCGCCTTGTGACCTCCCTACCAACACCGCTGCTACCCCTCACCCAGCAGTAAGTCCGATACTCTCCTCTGCCTGCTGGCTGCCTAGGCCACCTTACTTGAACATCACCTTGTGCCCCACTTCCTATTCACTCCCCTCCTTCTCACTCGCTCTACTCTTCATTTACTTCTGTCCCGAGTCACAACGCAACTCTGCCTTTTTTCCCCAATCGCCTGCTGGGTGTTGATCTTACTCTTCGTCCTCATCGTCCCATTCTGCATCCTTCTCTCTTTTTGCCATCTAGCATATCCTTTTCATCTGCTTCCCCCTGCTCCGCGCCTTCTTCTTTGCCCATCTATCTTATCTCCTCTATCTCAAATTGCCTGCATCCGGAGCTTGCTTTCATCTAGCTTCTCGGCCATGGCAGCCGAGAGGATTCGTGGCCATGAGGCACCCATTCAAGATCGTATGTTCTCTTGCCTGTTACTGCAGCCCCCTTTCTTTTGTTTCAGCTTTGCCTTTGCTGACTCTCACGGTGCAGTCTCTGTGACTTTGACCCAGGTCGGGAACGAAAAGAACGACAATAAAATCCATGTCCGGACTCTTCACTTGAAGCACAAAGATGCCACAGCCCAGATCGGCCGCTCTTCGAAGACCGTTAGCAAGGGTCTCCTCCCCCTGCCCGATAACGGCTACTTCGACAGCCCCGTGATGTCCAGAACCCACGCCGAAATCTCCGCGGACATGGACACAGGTGTAAGCAAATTCTTCCGTCTCGCTACGTATGGCACTGAATCATACTGACTCCGTGTTTGTATTTGCAGGTTATCTATCTCGCCGACGTTGGTTCAATGCATGGCACCTCGCTGAACGGCGTCATCCTGGTGAAGGATGCCAAGCACGCTGTGACTTCTGGAGACGTCATCACCTTTGGCATACATGTTGCCCGAGGACTCGAAGTCTTTACCCCGGTCAGCGTGAAGGTCACGATTTCTATCTCCAGACAGTGTGTTCCTCCGATGTGCTTAGCTACCTTCTTTCCTCTCCATTTATTGGAAACACCAGACGCCCTTGCTAACAATAGCGGCAGTGCCATGATTGAGGAGTCCAGAGCGTATCGCGCACCTGAACCTATCGACCTATCGGAGGACACCGATGATGAGGATAGTGACGGTGTAGGCGATGGCGACAACACAGGCACTATGACCGTGCCCTTCGAACTTAACTCTACCGAGATTGTGGAGGTCGAAGACGACTCGCCGAGCGACAGTGACGAGGCCAGCAATGATTACGCTTCATCCCTTGGCCGAGACCTGGAGGACCTGGACAGATCCATTGAGATGACAGACGTGCACTGCTACGACTACGATTCGTCGCATTTCTCTGACAACGGAGAAATTGCCAGCAGCGAAGAGGACGAGGATGAAGTGGCTGACTCCGAATTTGACGACCAAGATTCGGTTGGAAATGCCGAAGCCTACATGAGCGAGGCCGAGGAAGAAGCGGAGGATTCAAAGGAAGAGACCGCGGCAGCAGCCAAATTCATGGACGACCAGATCGCTCACTATGCTATTGACGAGCATCCGCTTCCCACCGTGCGCATTGCTACTCCTCCTCTCATTATGCAGACCGGAGGCCTGCGCACCCCCCCTCCCTTGGCCTCTGAGGCGTTGTCGAGCTCAAACACAGAAGCCGGAAAGCCACAGGATGCTTCCTGCCAGGGCCCTAGACAAGCCGATCTGCTAGCTCCGGAATCCGGCGAAGGTGTTGTCACCGGCTCTGTGCCTCCTCCCTCGGTACCAAAGAAGTCAAACATTTCTTCTATCCTCAATCCCTCACCACCTCCATCTTCTCCTTTAGCGGCGTCGGCTCCCGTAACTGTATCTCAGCCACACGATCTTGAGCCCACAGTCGAAGAGCTCTTCAACATTCTGGAAGCACAAACTGCGAACACCCCAGTCAACAAACGGAAGGCGAGCCAGATGACCGAAGCCACGGAGCCTGTCTCTGACGCTCCTCTGCCGGCTGTCCACGTTTCCGATGAGTGGCGGACTGTGGCTGACCTTGCAAGCTCTTTTTCGGCTCACCCTGAAGCGCCTGCCCCCAAGCGCCAGGCCACAGAAGCCTCGGTACTAGCAAGAAAGCTACCCAAAAGCAGAATGTGGGCGCTCGCAGAGAAGGTCGGCATTGCTGCCCTAGGTGGTGCTGTTGTTCTTGGCTCGTTGATTTACACTGCGCCCACTTTCTAATCAACACGGCTTCGGGACCAAGCCACCAACGCACCCTTTCCATTTGTCTTTTGACTGTTTTATGCTCTCGATATCCTCGTCTACTATCATTCACTTTTTTGTATGGAACGGCGCTTTGCTAAGGCGTTCTATTGTGCTTCAGGGAAGCTCCCTTGTTATGTCGGACTACCGCATGGATGTTGTTACTATTGTTACGGAAACACGAGGGGGCCTGAATGCGATGTGTCTTTTGTCAAGAGTGGCCCGAGGCAGTAAACTGGATCTCGTTATTTCTATGTTTCCCCCTCTATTTTTATTGCTCTACTCTACTAGGTCAATCAAATGCTGTTCATGTGAATCGTGGATCCGGAATCTTTCTTTCCAGTAAGCTGTATGACTCTAATGAAGCCTAACATGTTATTCCGACCGGCTCTGGCCGCATATGGCCCATTCTCATCGGGTCTCATAACTATTCCAGCCTATGATACGGGCATATTGTTCGCTGGGCATCGAAAGTGCACGTACCACGCACTCCTATCATCTTGTACGAACACCGAGAAACATGGCCGCCATCCGTCTCTTTGAGTGCCAGAGCGAGGCCCAAAAGTAGTTACCACAGGCCATAGCTGGTCATTGTAGGTACTGGTATGACTTGCTCGCGCAGTCTCTGCAAAGAGAAATCCTACCCCCGGTCGTATGGCATGAAACATATACCGGCCCGCAGTGAAGTTCCATACATACACACGCACATGAAAGAGTATGCATGAGTCCTGCTGTGGCAGTGGTGAGGCTTCGTGATACTAGGTGCTGTGTAATGCGCAGGAAGCTGCGGAAAAGCGAAGGATTAATCATGCAGGGCAGGGGGGCCAAGGCCACCTGAGCTCTCCCTTCTCTTCCTTAATATAAAGCCAGTACGAGAAAAGACCTCGTGTCCTCGATTCGCTACGGCCTGTGTAAGGCTACACTTTGTGCTTACATCCGTCCAAGACTTTGGGCCAAGAGACGACGGCCGGTACGGGCAGTGGATGTATTTGTAACATATAGCCGACTCTTTGCTTCTAGAAGTTTGCCATTGAACGTGGATGTAAACCGTCAAATAGGTCGGATTTTGCCTAGATGTATTGTACTCTACGATTGTTAGAAGTCGTTTTGGCTTCTAAGCCATGTTTATACTCAAGTAGTGCCTCAAGTTGAGCTCTGAATATCTCAACACCATTTCCACGCGATTCGAGACCTTGTAAAAGCCACGATGTCCGAGACATTCTTGTGTTCCGTGGACACAAGCACGACGCATTCACGGATGGGCAGTTTGTTCCTCGCTATAGCCTAGAGCCCTGAAACAAATACAATTGTGAGTTCTTTGCACCGTGTCAGAGGCAAGAGTGGCTCGCATGCAAAGCTTGCGAACGCAATTTCAGGTTCTGGTCTGTTTTGGGTCCAAAATAGTATCGGCTTTGAGAATAACTACAAATATGAATTTCTACATTGGCTTTTCTTAGATAGCATTGGGGACTATGGCCTCCTGGGAATCACCAAAATTTGGCAGATTAGAATGCTTACAGATACTCACACCCTTTTTTGAGGTACCAACGATTCGAATTTTTCTCGCCAGTGAGTGTATAAATATGAGCCTCCTGTATATCTTTCGCCGCTAGTTATTATGTGGTGTTCCGGCGGACGGCCCAAACGGGTTACCCGTCAGAAGATTTGGAGTGCAAGGAAGCGATTGTCTGGATACTGACCTCACCATCTTGCAACTTATAAGAGTGTAACAGGAATAGCATGGACTGCTTTTGCATACCGTCATATGTTTCATCTCCTAGGACATACGCATGCCGTGCCCCTATTGAATCGCTGTTGTATCCTGCTGCAGATTCTTTGAGCCATTCACCTCGAATACTGCAACATCACAGGACTACCACCACACCCTTGTTTAGAGCACCTCTAGAATGTAGGGACTTATATCGCAGCCCCCGGTGTGCTTCAAAGAGCCGAGATGGTGCAGTATCTACTGGTATAGTATACATGAAAAAGTAGGGTCCTTAACAGGGTGGCTCTAGTTGTGAGCCACACAAGCGTTCACAAGGATCTTCGACGGTGATGCGCAATGAGCCGAACACAACGGATCAGGAATCCCTGCTGAGTGCCATTTCAAGTACTGCCCAGGGCTGTGATTTCTTCTCCCCCAATCTTCGTGCTATATAAGACATACTAACCTTCTAGGCTATAAACAGTGGTCCTCTACACTCCATCTGCCTAGGCTCCCATCTATAAGTACTCGACCAACTTCGTGAGAAAACGCGAATCCGTATACGCGAAATGGATTCCAAAGACATGGACGATGATTTTGTGTATGGGTGGCCCCAGAGAAGCTGTGGATGCCCGACTATTATTGACTCGTGTTCATACTGCTGCGGCAGCTATTCTGTGTAAGTTCAGTGCTGAAAATCGACGAGAGCATGACCGAGTCTCTTGTAGCTAACTTAATTGCTTGGACAGCTGCCCGTCTTGTCCTGATTGCCATGGATTGGCCTACATAGAAAGTCCTTGCTCTCATACAAAGGAATTAGGCCCCATTCTGACGCGCGATATCCCCAAAGTCAGGGATGCACACCTTGCGAGATGGGGCCCCTCTAGCATTGATGCCGAGTCTACAGCAATACCACGGCTGGCGCCAGAGAACACTCATCACCAGGGAATTCAAAAGAGCCAAGAAAAGAGTAACACTGATAGCAAGGTCAAAAACGTAGGTGGTGATCATAGTTCGAGACGGGGCCACAGTTTTAACTGTGAAGACAAAAACTGCAGTGGCGGCATTGAGCCTCCCATTGCTGGGCCACCGTCAGGAGTACCACAGGCTTCTTCTATTGGATTGCCTCCAGAACGATCTTCAGCATCTTCACACGCCACAACTCCGAGAGGATTTTCTCACTATCTTGAGGAGAAGGCTTCTGGACGTGAAGAAAGACCTGGACATAGACGCGGGGGAGGCCGCGACTTCGAGAGCAAATAAGGAAAGGGGGGGTAGGACAAGAGTGGTCGTACACGGTTGCTGAACTAACTTGGATATTTCTTAGCAAGGTTTTATCTACCGTTATTCAAGATGGATCTATCGTTTGAAAAGAGCAACATTTTCGCTGTATCAAGGTGTATCTATAACTCTGAAAAACCGCGCGGTCAATAGTTTGGTATGGATATTTTGTGACCACCGTGACTTTACGTCTTCATGTAGCATCAACGGGTCGGCAGATCCCTTGAACAACCTGACCTGTCTCTTGCAGGAAAATCTTGCACCAAGCGGCGCCATCGACAGCACGACGGCCACATGTGAGTATAGCAACAAAAAATAGAGCTAGTGGCTACATAGTACGTCTGACGATCTACAACTGCCTATCTCGCATTATCAGATAAAAAAGTATTATACACACTGACCACATCTATAAGCATGCCCCCGAAAAGCCGCACCCTAATACTGGGTAAACCTACAGTGAGGTGATGCTGTAGGACAGTGTCTTATAACACTCTGATTGGTGGAGATGGCACTAAAGTATTAGCATTGGGACAGGCACATTAGCATTTGCCTGCTGGATTGTGCTTGTATATGATTGGCAGTTCATAGTAGAGAAACAGAGGGCAAATTGAAACTAGAATATATTAAGGAAAGCACAAATAGGAATTGCAAGTTTAAGACTTACGGATCCAAGGGCGAGCTGTCTAGCCGCAGAACCCCTTGGAGCAGTCACGTGCCATTACTCGTAGCTGATGACTAACAAAAATGAGAGCTCCATTTGCAAGTACATTCCAGCGGACTGGCCTCCGTATGACCTGAGAACCTGAGAACACTGTGATCTTGTCCCTGGTAAGTACGTTGCCAGCCTGCGACGACACCTCCACATTCAACAGCTGCGCCATGTCTGTGATTCTTTGTACAGGTGAGTCTCTCTTTGGCCTGTCTCTGATGGGGTGCAATTTATTCATTGCAAAGCTGGCTTGTGGGACGGAACACACTAACGCGGATCGCTGCAACAGCTGGCTATGACCATACAATTCGGTACGTCGATGGGAAACAGCGAGATGGAGGATACTTTGTAATGTTTTGGGAGGGGAGGGACTCGTGTCTGACGTGGTTATGGCAGTTTCTGGGAAGCGCTGTCGGGCATCTGCTCGCGCACGATCCAGCATCCCGACTCGCAGGTGAACCGGCTCTGCATTTCGCCCGACAAACGGTTATTGGCGGCGGCCGGCCACCACACGGTGAAGCTATTTGACATCAAGTCGAGCAACCCGAACCCGCTCTTGACGTTTGAGGGACACACGAGCAACATTACCGGCGTGGCCTTCCACTGTGAGGGCAAGTGGATGGTGACGAGCTCGGAGGACGGCACGGTCAAGATTTGGGACACGCGCAGCGCGGTGATCCAGCGCAACTACAACCATGGGTGCCCGGTAAACGACGTGGTGATCCACCCGAACCAGGGCGAGATCATCAGCTGCGACCGCGGCGGCAGCATCCGGGTCTGGGACCTGTCGGAGAACGGCTGCACCCACGAGCTGATTCCGGAGGAGGACGTGGCGGTGGCCTGCGTGACGATGGGCATCGAGGGCTATCTCCTCTGTGCGGCCAACAACAATGTAAGACGCGTGCTTGCGAGCGGGGGGATGCGCGGAGCAGAGGCGAGGAAGGAGGCGAGAACGCGCTGCTAACTCATGCTAGGGCAACGTGTTTGTGTGGCAGATGCTGCCGACCTACGAGCGCTCGAAACCCGTGCCCATCACACACTTCAATGCCCACAAGGAGTTCATCACCCGCATCCTGCTGTCACCGGACGGCAAGCGCCTCGCCACGTGCAGCGCTGACCACACGGCCAAGATTTGGGAGGTCGACACGACGCCGGCCGGCCCCGACGAGCCCTCGCGACCGTTCGCCCTCAACGCCACGCTGACACAGCACCAGCGGTGGGTTTGGGACTGTGCGTTCAGTGCAGATTCGGCTTATTTGGTCACTGCATCGTCAGATCACTACGCCCGCCTCTGGGAGCTGCATAGCAAGCAGGTCATTCGCCAGTACAACGGGCACCATCGCGGTGCGGTGTGTGTGGCGCTCAACGACTACTCGGACTCGCGAGAGCAGCGATAGGCGGGCGGCGACCGAAAAGGACGAAAAATGGAACAGGAATCCCTGTCTATACAGAGGCGCGGGTGCTCATTGAGAGCGGGCACTCTAGAGGGATCTGTTTCCGGGAACGCTGAGCTCTTTTCTATCCGTATTTTTGTGGATTCAAGAGAGCCTCTGGCGCCAAACAGCAGGGGACGCGCCGAAAGATAGATTATGGCACAGCGTCCGAGAAAGCAGCGGGAGCGCAGGGCTTTGTTTTTGGGCGTTTACGGGGCGATAAGTCGAGCAGGGACAACAAAGCTGGACGTACCGGCCGAGGGAGAACTGTACGGCGCTACGAACTGGGGCGAATGGGTACTCGTCGGTTTTTCCATCCTTTCTCTTCCTGTCCCTATTTTACCTTCCCATAGGTTGGACGTATGCTTTTATTAATGTGTGATGATTTCTTCTTTACGCTTTGCTCTTGGTATCCAATTCGCTGCACTACGTGCGCCCGAGCGCCACAAAAGGTACCAACAAAAACGCCGTGGCTCATGTGCCCATGATTTATGTACACGTAACTACATGCTCTCTGGTTCTCTGCATTATGTCATTACTCGGACCTCTCTGTTTGTTGTGTTTTGTTTTCACCAGCCATCATCCCAGGCGTCGGTGTCTTCCGTTTCCTTGGGTTTCAGGTCGATTTTCTTGGTCACGGCTGGCTTTGCGGTCGGCGCTTTGGCCGTCTTGGCCGACGTCGACGAAAACGAGGAGGCCGTGCTAACGGCCGGCCGCTTGGCAGACGCAACGGTGGTGGCAGGCTTGGCCTTCGCCAGGCCCTTGGGCAGTGCCTTGCCCACGCTGGTCTTTTTGCTGGCCTGCTGTGCTGCAAGCCAGCCGGCAAAGTCAGGCTCGTCGTCGTCGGCCCCAAACGGCTGCACACCGCCACTACCGCTGGCACTCACAACTCGACTGCTGCCGGAGGATGACGTCCGACCTGCAGCGCCGCCGCTGCTACTATGTGCTGCTGCTGCTGCTGGTGCAGAAAATGCGTCTCCGTCGCCATCGCCGCCACCGGCGCCGTATGTGCCGTCGTCCATATCGCCCCAGGCGTCCACGTCGTCGTCGATGGTGTCATCCTCGCCAAAGAACGAGTCGGCGGCCACATTGGATGTTGAGGATGTGCGGGAGAGCGGTGCAGATGCTGGCGGAGACTTGAGTGCCTGGCGGTGCAGAGCCGAGGCTGAGGAGGTCAGAGTGGCTGGGGTCCTGCGTGGTCCGTCTGTGCTGCCATCGCCGCCGCTAGAAAGCATGGACGGCGAGGCTGAAGCAGCCCTTTGGGACGAACCGTTCGCCTCGTTGGCACCGTTGGCGGTATCGGATTGAATGTCTCCGGCTGCCGCAGACAGCTTGTTGGTGAAGGAGGAGATGGCCCAGCCGGTCCACGAACTTGCGGCCGATGAGGAGCCGGCAGCATCGCTTGGCTGCGGCGTGCCCATGCGTGTGATGCCAGCAGCGGCCTCGCCAGAAGCGGCGGTTGGAGGCGGCAGCACGGAATCGGGCATGGCGGCCGCGGCTTTGCGGATTTTCTGCATAAACGCATCCAAAGTTTTGGTGGCCTGATCCCGGATGAGCTTCTCCTTGTCGAGAAGCAGGGGGCAGATGGCGGGCATGATGCGAGCCGAGCAGTCTTCGGGGCTGAAATGCTCGGTGGTGGCTGCCAAGGCCATGAGAGAGGCATTACGGGCGTGGACAAAAGGGTCCCGCAGAGAGCGAGTGAAAGCGGCGATCAGCACCTTGGCCCGCGTCGAGGTGCTGAGATTCTTGGCGATCTTGCCAAGGCAGATAGTGGTATTGGTCCGAATGCCGGGCTGCTCGTCGTTGGCAGTCTTGGCAAGATGCCGCAGAAGCTCGCCATTTATAGTCCGGTCTGACAGCTTTCCAATAAAGGTCAAGACCGACTTGAGAGTTTGTTCGCGGACGACGGGCGCCAAATCGGTGAAGCCGCTGACCTAAAAGGAGGGGAGATGCACGGTGAGCAACACCAACACAGAAAGCTTGGAGAGACTAGGCGCAGAGAGCCGGATAGGCACTTACGACTTGTGGGAAGATCTTGTCATTAACAATCCGTTGATGGAGGCGGTCGATCATTAGTGGCAGACTGTCGAGCAGGCAGACACGAATCGCACGATCTGGGTTGCCAAACAAACGGACAACAACGGGGGTGATTTTGGCGTCAAAGTCGTCGTTGGACAGCTTGGCGCTGATTTTCATGACAAGGGAGAATGCCTTGGGCCCGCCGCCTCCAAACTCAACCGACTTGAGCAGCTCAGGGAGAACTTTCATCTTAAAAAAGTCTTCGGGGAAGTCGTCTGTCAACTCGTTCAGATCACTAGACAGAGAGGTCAGCAGGGACAACATGCGAGAATCAACCGGGGCCCATCGTATATGCGCACTCGAGAAACGCCTCCCGCTCCGTCTCCGACTTGACGCCCAGGTTTTCGATGCCGTCGGTGAGCTTGATTAACGGCGAATCGAAAAAGGCGCCGCTGCGCTGGCCGATTTCGAGAAAGTTGGCGACGCTGATGCGGGATTTTGGGTTGGCATTGACGAGGCGCTTGTAGCCATTGTGCATGGTAGGCGGCACATTCTTGGTCTGGCCCGCTTGGTCGGTGCCTGTGTAGTCGCCATTGTTGAAGGCTTCGAAGATCAAAAGGCCGAAATCGTAGGAGTCGACGGCCGAGTGGTTGCTGCGCTTGATGGCGTCCCAGCCATTTCGAGCAAGTTCGGGGGGTGTATATCGGCCGGCGTCGGGGACCAAGCTGCCCATGTTCTGTCGAGACGCCGGTTAGACCGGAGCCACACGGCGGTAAAGCACAAGAGCCAAGCCAGAGCCATGACACGTACATATATGACAGCTTCGTCGTCCTTGACATTGCTCAACACCTCGAAGCCGCCCAGCTTCCATTCGCCGCTCTCGGATGTGTAGATGGCTGCGACTTTGAGGCTGCCGTGGATCGACGCGGCGTCGCCGTTGATGAACTTGATGGTGCGCTTCGCAGATGTCAGCTTTTTGTCTGGAATGTGTGACGTCGTGGCGACGGCTCGCGACGAGCTTTCGTTTTCCTCTCTTCTTGTCTCCTCTTGTTCTCCTGCTAGTGACGTCGGGTGGGCTCGCATACCGCAACATTGTAGAGACCCCATTTGAGGGTTTCGGGGCTGAGGCTCTTTCGCCGGAGGTGCCACCGCAAGGGAACAACGCGCTCGGTCGCAATATAGATGTAGGACTCAGTCTAAGAGGCTCTGGCTTTAGCGGGGGATCGTCGCGCATTTTGGAGTTTGCAGTTTGGGGTTTTGATTTTTGGGTCGCGGAGCGGGGCGACGACGGCACATACCTCGACGGTGTCCAGGACCTTGATGACGCCGGGGTGGCGCAGAGTGCGCAGCTTCTTCAGGGCATTACGGGCCAATGGCAGGCGGGACTTGCCGGAGGCGACGTCAAAGGAGAAGATGCTGCAATCGGAGCCGTCTTCCTGGAAGAACAGGTCAGCAGAGGTGACAAAACGCTGGCGGTGATGAGGGCGAACATGAGCCCACACAGCGACACAGGTGTTCAGGCGCGGGAGCAGAGAGGGGTGCGTACTCGGCGGGTTCCGTTGTAGAGGGTCCAGATGGACGGATCGAAGTCGACGCGGTCGCCAAAGCTATAGGGAAAAGGAGGGCCTTTCGCAATGGCCGAAGCGACGGCCGATTTGAGAAAGTCCATAGACAGCGGAGCTTCACAGAGCGCGCAGGGCCCGACACGGGCGGGCAGGTAGACGAGATGGCCGAAGGAAGCGCGAGAGGTGTGGGAGACGCAAGCAGTGCAGAGGGACACGGACAAGAAGCAGTTTGTCGCAGACAATGGCAAATGTCTTATACTCCGTACCTCTCGGCTCAACTTTATACGGCATCAAGCACCCACCCCTCCTGCCCCTTTTGGGCCGGCGCGACGTGTTACTTAGCCAGTTGGCATGCAGTGGGGCTGCGACGGCCGATTGTTGATCCGGCACCGGCTGGCCGCTTGGGAAGTTGCGGAAGGCTGCGAATCGGGCATGCATATGGCAGGTCCGTCGATTTCAGCTTCGCGAGCCGGTCAGTGCTATTCCTCCCCTCCTTCCCCCCTGTCCCCGAGAGTCTCTCCATTTCTGCTGTCTGCTGCTGGAGCTGGGGAGGACTGCTGACCGGTTCCCGCTTCTGCCTTGCTATATTTGCCCTGGCTGCCCGTTATAGCGCTCTAGGAGCCAGCGCTAGTTTGCTTTTTGTTCGTTCCTCTCTTCCCGATCGTTGTTTTCGCTTCTCCATCTGAGCCGTGCGTTTTGCTCTCCAAATTCGGGCGTTACCTTCGACGAAGGCCACTTTCTGGCGCCCTGGATCCGTGCAGCCTTGCTCTGGCGTGTTGTCGGCCGTCCTACGTGCTTTTCTCCGGCCGGACTTTTGCCTTTTCGGTTGGCTGTGTGAGCCGCTGATAACCCGCTGCCGCCGAATAGAAAGAAATAGGAGCAAACGGCCGCACCCTTGACGGGTTGCTATGCAGCGTGACCTAAACTCTGCGGTTTGTCTCTCTCTCCCCTATAAACTGCCGTCCTGCGCCTGACCCCCTTCTTTGCCCTCGCGACCGCGCTCTCTTCCCTTTTCTCGCTGTTCGCTTCTCATTCTTGCCCCTGTTTGCCGTGCATACTTGCGTTCCCTGCCCTGTCGTCTCATTTGTCGTCGTTTGGGCCCTTGTCGATCCATTTCCCTCCACTCCCCCGCACCCTTGTCCGTTGCCGACAGTTGCAGACGAGAACTCGTATTCTGCATATTCCACCTGCCTATAACTCGCTACCTATCGCCGCCACTGTCGCAGCCTATTTTCGCCTCCTTCGATCTGTACGCTGCCTTCCCGCACCCACGTCTGTTTTTCTTGCCCTATTTTCACTGCTACGTCGCATTCGTTTCCTGGCCCAACCGTCTGTGATGACCATTGGTAAAAGGTCGGACAACTGCTTGCGTCTCTCCTGGTTTCCCTGCTCCCTTCCCTCTGTTCGGCACTTTGGCCAGCTCCTCCTATCTTTGGTTTCCTGCGAGCCCAGTGCTGCTATTTTTAGCGTCTGGCTCCTGGTTCTGAAGCGGCCCTTGCTGTCCACCTATTGCTCAGCCTGCTCTAGATTTATAGCAGACCCTGGCCGGAACCGCAAGGGCTGTCCAGGCGACGCGAAGACAGCTCGGTTTTTGGACGGGGCTGCTCCTTCGGCTGCCACCTTTTGGAGTCCTGGGGCTATCGGCGGCGCATTTTCTTGCGCTGCCACCATCCCCTAATGGCTCCAGGGCTAAAGGCTGTGGCAGACATTTCTCGTACGAGTACACCAAACGGCCTTGTGTGGAGAGAAGGGCGCTTGCGAAGCCGTTGAGCCAATTGGATGATGACTAAATATAATAACTGAAAAGACCTGAGACGGACCCTTTGGCCTTCCGTTTTACACCCTACTGCCTCCGTTTGCAGGCGTTTGCTTTCGCGTTCCCCACATATTTCTATCGCACCCTATCTCTATCGTTCCATCGCCCTCATTGCCTCTCGCCTCCCTCTTCCCCCCATTCCGTCATCGTTCTAACCTTGGTGCGAGCAAGACACAAATCCACAAAGACAATCAGACCGAACACATTATCGCGGAGAAGCACTGCGCTGTGCAGCTGCTACACTGCTACCAATGTGTTCGCGTGGTGGTGCATCGCTAAAATCGCCGACTTCCAACCCGCTTATTTCCTATGAGCCGCTGCGTCAACTTAACTGGTGAGGTGCGCTATCCCCCCATCTTTTCTGCTGTGTCGCCCACGATATAGCTTCATGGCTCCCTCTCCCTTTCTCTCTCTCCGGCCGGCTCTAACGCGGCTTTGTTGCTTTGCGCTTCGTGCAGCGTGAGTGGCTCTGAACGATGAGGCACATGCCTCCAGCTCTAGGAGTGTATTCGACCGACAACAGCACCGTTGGCGAAACCGCTCTCACTCTTGCGTCGTTTTGTCGCTTTACCGGCTGCAAGGGTGTTTCTCCCCGGGGACAGCCGCTGTGCGACCACCACCTCCAAGGTTTGGCTGGCTTGGCTGGCCTGTCACACCAACAGCCCAGCCTCTCTGCCTCTTCTAGCGTTCCCCTCGGTTTCTCCTTAGTGGATATCCTCAACACGCCGGGCCCAGCCATGCTGGACGCCTCTGCAGTTGCTGCCGTTGAGGCAGCTCCGGCCACCATCACGCCGCCCGAATCTGCAGTGGGTTTGGGCGTCCAGACGGCCCCAGCATCCCCTGCAGCCACCTCAGACTCCCTCCCTGCTCCGATGCAACAGCCACATCCAAGAAAAGCTATTACCAGGCCCAGCTTCCTGCGCAGAAAGACGGCATCTAATAGCCGCCCACCCTTCATGCTGCATGCCGGAGCTGAGCCGGCCTCCTCCAAGACGCCTCTTGCTCTCTCGGTGAGTGACAACACTTTGAGGTCACCGCCCAGAAGTCCCACTGCTTCGAGCAACGACATATCAGCACGAAAGCGCCAGAGGTCAACATCTTTCCCTAGTACCGTCCAGGACCACAGTGACACTGTCGACCAAGGGTCCGCCACCAACTACGACACGAATGGCCCGCGCAGCATTGTTGGCTACGATGGCACCAACACGCTCTCGCTCTCCCCCCAACCACAACCACGGGTGTGGGCTGGTTCATTTGCAGCAAATACACCATCGCACGACGGCAGCCATGACAACAGCGAGAGCACCACTTATGAAAATGGAAGCGTGCCACCTCTTGGACTGGCTATTATGAACGGCGAAGACAACCACCCCTGTGCTAGTGGTCAAGCCGGACACAGCATGCCCAGCCACCAGCTGCACCTTGAGCAACCAAACGGTGTTGCAGGCAGGCCAGTTTCGTCACGCAATCACCAACCCAGCCACCACATTCACAATTATAATCATAATCACAATCACAACTACAACCAGCACCACCAGTATCGAGATCTAGAGCCCAGCAGCGTGGACGGCCGTAGACGAGAGCTCAACCCCTTCCAAAGAGCCAAAGCTCATCTAGCCAACGTTGAAGCTAGTTACGAGAACTGTCTCCATCTTTTTCCTATCCCGTCGTCACCTCTCAAACTCGGGACTGTCATCCAAGACGCCAAAGAGCGACAACAACGACAGCGGTTATCATCAGCAAAGAGCCAGGACATTCCAAACGGCTGTGTCGTTGTTGATCGGCGCCGCTTCTCTCTCGACCAATACATCTACAGCCAGGAAGGCACGTCGCTGCCTCCACGCGGCATCACCGTGCTCTCCAAGGCGGACATGGCCCCGCCGCCACAAGACGCTCTCGCAGGAGGAAGCAGCAGCAGCCGGCCACGCTACGTCTATGCCCACATTGACCCTCGTGTGCACTGGACATGCGAGCGCTCTGAAAGCTGGCACAAGTCTAAGCAGAAGGAAATCAAGGAGCGCGGTGGCCGCAAAGCCAACTTTGGCAAGGCAGCGGAACGGAGAGCGCAGCAGGTGCGCAGAGAAGTCGCCGCTGCCGCCGCTGCTGCCACAAGCTGTGACGCTAGCGACAGCTGTGACTGCTCCGACCACAGCATCTTCAACAGCGCTGCTGCCGCACCCGGCGGCCGTCATCACGCGCACGACTTTGTCATAGACGTCAACGGCGTCCTCACTACTTCCTCTCGACCTAGACCCAGCAAACTACCTGGCGCTGCTACTAATACGACTGCTGCTGCTGCTGCTGCTGCTGTTGCTGCTGCGGCTGCCACTCTGGAGCCCGTCTGGAAGAAAGGACTGCCTCCAGAAGTGCGTGGAGACGAGTTCTGGATGGATTTCCTTACCGTGTTCGCTGAGCAGCAGGAAGAACGACGGTTGGCCGCGCCTTCGACGAAAATGGCCAACAACGGGCAGGCAAATGGCCACGCAGACCGCCATCTTCATTGAGAGAAGCATTACTACCACTGTTCTAACTTTTAAGCTCTAATTTTGGTCTCTTATTTTGTCATACGTACTGTTACGCGATTTTATTTGGGAGAAACCAGGTCATGTAAGGACGAAAAACGCCGTTTAAGACGGTACGTGGTCAAGACATTTTATTGCGTCATTAAAAGGCGCTCTTATTTACGCTCGCAAGCCGTACAAAAAAATATTGTACCTCCTAGCCTAGTAGCGTGTATTGATTCTAGTTGATTTTCATGTCGTAGATAGATAGCGCTGGTTCTCGTTAAAATGAGCTAAAGCTTTGTGCGGTACGTGGCCTTTTTCATTGTCGACTCGAGGACCTCGCGCGCTGCCCTCTCTCCAGACCGGACGGCTCCCTCCATATACCCTCTCCAGACAGTACTCGTTTCCGTTCCTGCAAAAAGAACATTTCCCTCGGGCGCTTGCAGCGCGCCGTACAGCTCGACCAGCTGCCCAGGCCCGGGCCGGAAAACGGGGCAGGGACAGCCTTGGCTCCAGGTATCGACAGACCAGTCGTGGAACACCATTTCCAGGGGGTTCACGGCCAGTTCTCGGACAGTCTTCTCTGCGGTGCCAGGACAAGTCTGCGCCGCTGCGGTTGCAAACGTGTGTGCCACCTGGTCCAGTACGGCATGGCGTTGCTTTTCCGGCGACAGTTGGGCCCAGAGCTGCTCCGGCTTCGACACAGCAAAGCATGTCAGCGAGTAGTTTGCCTCGATGTCAACGCTTGTGTCTCGGGTGACCGCTATGGGGCCAGCGGCAGACTGGGAAAGCCCGCACAGATTGTAGCTCCACCACCAAGGCTCAGCGTACACCAGAATGACCTTGATGCTCACGCCAAGTTTTGTCTGCCTACTGAGGGCCTGCTTGGGCGGGCTCAGAGGAGGGGAGAACTGGATCCACTGCAAGCTGGGCGAAGGCACGGTGACAACGGCTTTCCGGCAACACACAACAAGATTCGGGCCGGCACGAACCGTCACGCCGCTGCCGTTTTGTGTAATGGCCTGGACGGGTGTGTTCAGGCAGACGGTGCCTCTGGCCAGGCCGGCGGCGAGGTGGTCTGAGATGGCCTGGGTGCCTGGAAGCGTTAGACATGTAATTGCCTCGCAGAAGCTGCCGCTCGCTGCTAGACGTACCGCCTCGGTCTCGCAGATACTGCCCGCCATCCTTTCTATCTGAGCGTAGGACCAACAGCCCCCCGGCAGCTCGACAGTACCACAGGAAGAAGAGGGCGCTGACGTCTTCAGGCTCGTGCCCCAGCATGGTCCGGATCCAAACGGTCACAGAGTCCATGGCCGCGCGACCGAATCCGTTACGCTTCACAAACTCGGCTACGCTCTCTTCATTGTATCTTTGAATGGCCAGCGAGTCGCCGTTGGAGGGCTTCTCCTCGTGCAGGGTCAGGCTGATGTTCTGCATAAGATCTCGCATGTTGGCGAGATCCTCCTGGTCTTTCACTGGCAGCTGTGGTCTGTGTTGGCTTGACGTACTCAACCGACAACAAGGCAACAAGGCAACAACGCAGAAAGCAGAGAGTGGGAGGGGGGATACATACCGGAGGCGATGCGCCATACGGAAAGGCGAGTATTGAACCGTCGTTGTGCGAGAGAATGCAATTGCCCTCTGTGTTTTGCTGAATTAGATCCAGACCGAAGCGCTTTGCCAGGCCATATATTTGGCTCTGGTTGGTGTCATTGATCTAGGCAGCGCCGAAATCCACAGAATGGCCTTTTGGTGTGTTTACGCTCAACGTCTTGCCGCCGTGCCGATCCCTTGCTTCGAGGACCAGAACGGACAGTCCAGCATCTTGCAGGATGCTGGCAGCCTGCAGCCCGCTCAGGCCAGCTCCTACCACGACTACATCGACAACCCGTATATTGTCGCTCTGGCGCATCTCCGGCATGGCTGCGTGATGCTTTCGACAGAGTGCCGAGCTTGGATACTAGAATGTGTTTTGAGAGGTGCAACTTTGCTCGAGACAGACAGAGTAGGCCCGGCGTATCAAATAGAGACTGAACACGTCAACCAGTACTTCTGGCTACGTAGGGATAGTGGCATCCCGGGTCTCCTGCCCCCTTCATCTGTATGCTAGCTGCACATCTTTGGCCGAGCATCGCCGGCCGAGCACCTGGACAACTCCGGAGCCGTTGTCTCATTGGCCGAGGGCCGACGCCCCGAACGAGGCCCGGGTGTCTGCGCAGGGCCACCTGCAGATCGCCAGGCGGCGTGTGGACGGCTCCGTTGACCGTCATGGTGTCTAAGAGCGGCAGAGGTTTGGGCTGTGGTGCAGCGCAGGACTGGGTCCGTGGTTCGAAGAAAAGACAAGCCGGTCAGCCAGTCAGCAGTTCCAGTAAACGGCTCCGTCAAGGACGTCATGGTCAGCGCGGCCGTTGTTGCTGGGTGCTTTTGTATCTTTTGATGGATTACTCTAGCCGGCCAGGCAATGAAGCGCCGAGATCTGGATGCCAGATGAGGTACAGATTGGGAAAGGCAAGGCCGAGCCGCAGCTCTACAGCTCCACAGGCTTTCGGCTCGGCTAAGATAGGAAGAAAAAGGGGGGGGGGGGCGAGCAGAGATAAGGTGCGCCGACAAGCCCTGCTAGGCCGCCGACTCAAGCGCACCGAAGCCGAGCCGCCACTGGATTTTGACGGCAGATACAGGTGCCGCGATCACGTTTATGCCTGCCCGGTTCCGGCCGGCCGCCTCGATGTAGTTCAAATACGGAGACCCCAGGCCCACAGCCTCACAGCCTGTAGACAGACCACAGACGATAGTTTGCCTGCAGCTGCCAACGCTCACAGTCAGTCTGCAGCCCACGGCTTAGCCTACGCCACAGCTCACTTCTGCCGCGCAAGCTCCCACACATGGCTGTACTTGTGGGCCTTCTCGATGCCTGGCCGCAGCTGGCTCACTGGCCCTACCTTTCCGTGGTCTTTGTGCTTGTGCTTGCGGCCCTGGTGCCTTGGCTGCGAGGCACTCTCGCTGTGCAGAGTAAGCGAGTCCGCTCCGTACGTTTATGGCGTCTGTCCCGCTGTGACCACCGATTGACGCGTTTACAGAAAGCAGACGTGCCGCCTCGCGGCCAGTCCTACCGGCTTCCTGCGCCTGAGGCTCTCGTCGATTTCGACTGGGCAGCCACCCGATCCGTGCAGAATCGCCCTTTCAAGCCGATATACCACCTTACAATGGGTAATTCTCTCTCTCCTCGCTCGCTCGGTCTCTCGTTCTCTCCTCCCTCTCTTGGTCTCTCGTTCTCTCCTCTCTCTCTCCTCGGTCTCTCGTTCTCTCCTCTCTTCTCACTCTCTCTCTCACTCTCTCCTCTCTCCCGTTCTCTCTTCTCTCTCTCTCCCCCGTTCTCTCCCCCCCCCCTCTCTTCCCCTCTCCAGACTAACAGGTTTGTAGGAATCCGGACCGGCGACCTCAACCAGATCATAGAAATGGACAGCACCTATCTCAAGCGCGTCGAGGCACGCAAGATAATCCTGCGCGACCACCACGACCGCATTCTGGGCTGCCAGCCCGCGGCCGAGAAAGCGGTGTCCGAGCTGTATGAATACCTCGTCCAGGTCTATCTGCCTACACGCTACCCCTCCATGTTCCGCCGTGACAGCAAGGCCGGCCAGCTGCACAATCTTGTCACGGGCGCCGCGCTTCCGCTCAGCCCCCCGGCGGTTGCCCTAGAGGCCTCGTCACACCTGGCCGTCAATATCGACCAGGACTACCTCTTTATGCTGCCGTCCGACGACGGCGACGGCTATGTGCTCAAGGCCATGCTGTGGTGCTATCCCGTCGGCTTTGATCCGCAGGGCAAGTTCGGCCTGAAGCTGCGGGACTTGCACGGCGGCGTCCCGCACTACAAGGAGCGGCTGGAGATGAGCATGGACCGCTTTTTCGACAAGATGGCCGTCGGACGACTAGTGGTCCGCTGCAATGTGAGATTCTGTTCTCTGTTCTGTTCTGTTCGCTCTGCGCGCCCCTGGTCTGTTTGCATGTACGTCGTACTAACCGTGCAGTGGTCTGTGGCCACTAACAACAAACTGTACGAGGTCGGCGAGTTCCACCTCGCCAAAGGCCAGATCCCCAAGCCTGACCCGGTCGATCTATCACAGGTCTGTCGGATGTTTAAGTTTCATGTTTGCCGGTTCTGGCTTGTTCCGTGCTAACAGGCGGCCTGCAAGACATTTATTCGCAGCGAGACGCAAAAGCTCTTCAAGCTGCCGAAATCTGGCGCCGTGCTCTTTGCGATTGAAAACTACCAGTACCCGATTGGAGATATCAAGGCCGAGGGTTCGGGCCCGGACCTGGCCGATGCCATCGAGGGCTTTTCCAAGGGCAACGCCCCCGATATTCACATATACAAACGGTAGGTAATAGGAGGTCCTTGGTGTTGTTTCCCATGCAGTTGCTGACAAAGGTCGCGGACACGGACAGCGTGGTGGCGTGGCAAATGTCAAAGGTGCGCTGCTGTCGCGGCGAGGGCGTCCATCTGCACAATGGTCCACCAGATGCGGTCGTTTTCGTAGTGCATGTCGAAGAGCGCCTTGGCGCGGCGGAAGAGGGCCATCTTGACGAGCGAGCGGCTGCGGGCAATGGCCGGGTGCGTGCACTCGCAGGCGCCGGCCAGCAGGATGCACTGCAGCTGCAGCAGCGGCGGGGGGTCGACGGAGTCGTGGTAGCGGGCGCGGAACTCGGCCTCGTCGTAGATGGGGAAGCCGGGGTGGATCTTGTCGAAAAAGGCGTCCACCAGCGCGTCGCGGATCTCCTGCGACGGCAGCGCGCTGACGTTGGCCACAATGTTGGAGTACCACTTTGAGAATGGCCAGGTCCTCGCGCGGCTTCCACGGGAGCGACGGCCGGATGGGGGGGAACGGCGGGTGCAGCGGCGGCGACGCCCCGGGATAGCCGCCCTTTTGCCGCACCAGGTGGTAGAGGTTCGCTACCGGCGTGCCAATGTACGCGTACCGCGAGAACGTAAGTCGTTGCTGAACACGCCCCACGAGTTGCTGCTGATGCCCTGGTGGTAGAACCGCGCCAGCGCGTCCCGGGCAAACTCCTCCTCCATAATATCGGCCGCCGCCGGCACCGCCGCGTGGCCTTCGGGGCGGCCCTGGCTCTTGGCCGCCGGCTCCGGCCGGTCGGGCTCAGCCGTGTCCGTGGCGGCCGCCTGCAGCGGAGCGAGCGGTACAGGCGGACTGAACGCCGGGGCGGCCGATGCGAGAGGGGCTCGGCGCATCCGTTTTCGCATGGCCACAAAGCTAATTCATCTGCGGTCAGTCGCGGCCTGTCTGCCGAGAGCATGCACGCGGGGCGGCTGGGCAGGCTTACGTGCATGGCGTCTTCCGGCGGGCACAGTTGGCACAGTGCCGCACGCCTCCCGCGCGCAGCGCACCTTGCGGCTGTTGCAGGCATCGCAGGCTTGCATGGTGGACGCTCTCGGGGGGGGGAGGGGGGGAGACTGCGCTCGGTGTGCATGGACTGTATGGACTGTGGTAGCCTCTAATTGCCGTGGACAATGTCCCGAGATCTTATCTGCTAGCAAAGCCCTCTGCAGGTTTCGGATGCGTGGCGACAGGCCCGGCTGTCGTCAGCTCGGCCCTTATCTCGTCCATGTTAGATCGAGTGCCGAGCTCGGTCGAAAACGAGGCCAAAGGTGCTGAATGGGGCAGATACTACGTGTATATACACGTGGCACAGTGTGTACGGTATGAAAAAACAGTACATATACAACAATTATAAAATACGGTAAAATAAGCTCAAGGTATTTATACGAGTAAAATATATGAGGTGAGATGTTGATTGATTGATTTTAACTACTACTACGAAGGGGAGGCATATGCCTTATAAGGCTATACGGCGGCTTCGTGGGCCGCGTCGTTGTGGCACGGGTCTAGCTTAATATGGTGATGTTTGGAGCGTAATATAGGCGCGGTTACGCGTTATACGTCTCGTGGCTTGTACGGGGGGGTTATGTATGTAAATCTGAACAAAGACTCGTAAAAAAAACATGTTTCGTCTTAAGGAGATACAAGGTAGCTGAGCTGCCTGCAAGAGGTACTTATCTCTCCTACGCTCCACGTCGGCAAGAACGTGCACGAGCGGCGCAGAGCTATCATGGCTCTCCAGGCAGTGTACCGAGTTGTCGATTCCTCTCGAATCGTGCCTATTTATTCACCTTGTCCCACTTGAACCGGCTGCCGTAGTGGTCCTCGCGCAGCTCCTTCTGGCCTCGGCCCAGCAGATTCTCCCTTTTGGCCAGCGTCGTCCAGTAGGCAAGGCGGTCCTTGGTCTTGGAGTTGTCCTTTGGATCTCTGCACAGATGGCGGTTATTTTGCCAGCCACAACACACAGCGCAAGACCACTTTCTCGGACCAGGGCGACTCACTTCCACTGCCCGCCCACCATGTAGCCTCCCGTGCAAGGGGTCTCAAGGAGAGCAAAGCGAATCTGCTTCGGAGCCATGTCGACTAGCGGTTTCTGGTTTCAAAGGGAAGGTGTAGCTCTGGGGAGCAGGGGACGCGACATGATCTCAACGGGACTCTCTTTAAGTGTAAACGGATGCATCACTGCATTTAAGCAGACCTAGACCCCGGGCGATGTAAACGGCCGACCGTGTAGCCTATGAGCGCGCGATAAGTGCCCTAATCAGTGTCGCCGTGTGTGGACATCGTGGAGGCTCGGCGGGCGACTAGCGGAGACCCTTGTATGCAGGACCGAGCTCGTTGACCGAGACCGAAGCCCGAGCTTGCCTTATCAGGTGAATGTTTACGGCCTAGTGTCTACTTGTGCGGGATCGGCGCTTTGTTCCATGCAACAGCCTCGTAGCCAGAGAGGACCCCCCCACGTTCCGTCGACATACGACGTTGACTAGCAGCCCCATCGGCAGATAGATAGATAGCGCAGGCGTACTAGCACACGTTTGGAGGGTGTCATGCGGGGCGCGCCGAATGCATCGCATACTATTAACAGAGATAGAGAAATAAAAAAAGGCAGGCCGTAGTGGCATTGTGGTGGTACGAGATGTTAAATACAGTGAACAACAAGTTTTTTGCCGCCCATGGCCCCCTTTTTCAGAATATCCAGGCCTCTAGGGACGGATTCCAGGCCCCGCAGCAGTGCCATCTGCGGCATCTTCAGCTGGCCATTCCCGAGCAGCCGGTTGACCTCGGCCGAGTACTTTTGCGACTCGGGATGGAGAATGTACGTCTTCATCTCGACGTGGGCGACGGTCACATGGGCCGGCACCGGCTGGTCCTTGGCCATGAAGGAAAGAGGCGCAATGCAGCCCGGCAGCTCCGTCGACAGGGCCTGCATCGAGAACCCGGCCGTCGAGGCACCGACGAGGTCAATGCACCGTGTGATGCGGTTCCCGCCCAGCGCCCGGATCTCCGCCACGATCTGCTCATTGGTCTTGCCCTCACGCGTGACCACGCGCACGCGGCCAGGGGCAAGCGCCTGGACCGTAGGCTGGGTCTGCTGTGACGACACGGCAATGATCTGCAAGCCGCTGTGGGCAGCCATCTGAATGGCAAACTGCCCGGTCACGGTGGAGACGCCCCAGACCAGCAGCAGCTCGTCCAGGCCACGGACGCCGGCGCGCGGCTTGGCATCCGAGGGCATGGACACGCCCAGGTATTTCCACAGGGTCATGACCGCCGTGAGGCAGGGGACGCCCAGACAGGCGGCTTGCTCGAAAGAGAGGCCGCCGGGGATGCGGTTGCCCGTATGCTGCGGCACGACCACATACTGCTGGAAGCAGCCTGCTCTCTTATCCCGGTAGTAGGTACCTGGCTGTGTGTTAGATTGGCACTCCCATGGCCAGAGGGGGTTCCTCTCACTTGTCCAGACGCGGTCTCCAGGCTGATACGTCGTAACGCCTGGCCCGATACTGCAGACCACGCCGGCCATCTCCCGGCCATTGATCCATGGAAACTGGGGCATGCACAGGTTGTAGTCGACCGATTTGTAGTCGATGGGGTTTAGACCAACCGCACAGGCCCGGATCATGACTTCGTTGTCGCCAATGTCGGGTATGTCCATCGACTCCGACACCTGGTAGGCGCCTTGGGAGACAACCAGCAGAGCCTTTTGCTTGCCAGAGACCGCCGTCTTTGTCGTCTCTTTGCTGTGCTCCTGTCTGCTGCATGCCGAGCCGGCTGCGTCTCTGCCGAGCCTCACACTGCCCAGTGGCATTGTGCTGGTAGCCAACGACATGGTTGAAGTAGCGGCGGCGGCACTCATAATCGAAAGTGAGGGCCAAGAAAGGTAGTACAGAGAAAATTATAATCCGGTCCCTTTTATTACCGTGTAATCAAACACACCCGTCCAGCGTCGCCATGGATATAATCAAGGCCTCCTGCCGGATGCCCGTGATCAGGCACGGTCTAGTACATCTGGCCACTACGGCCGAGCCCCGAAGCATTTTATCGGTGTAGCTAATCTTGCAACACGGCCGACAGGAGGCCCTCACTTCGGGCTTGCTTATCGGGTGCCGATAGGGCTAAGAACGCAGCAATCTCTAACCCACAAAGCGGATTTGGCCAGGGCATGGAGAGGCCATTTTATCTTGCCTGTCCCTGATAGACTTCTGTGGATAGCAACGGCTTCTGTGCGCGATGCTGGTTGTGGTGGGTGCTGCATGGCACAGGCTGTCAGGCCAAGTATAAAGTCTAGGTTGCTTATGCAGGACTTTGATGGCTGGGCCTTTGACCTCTCTTCTCGTCCTATCCGCAACCCGTCACGCATCCTTGCTCGCTCGTCTCTAGACGCTTTACGCCATGCCTCAAATCATTGACGAGACGGCTGTGTCCGGCACGGTGCACCTGGTTGACATTGAAGGCACTCTCCTCGAAAAGCATGCCAAGGGCAAGAACCATGACGTTGTGCTCGTCCCGGCGCCGTCCAAGGATCCCAACGATCCGCTCAACTGGACGCCCTGGCGTAAACGATTTGCCACGGCCTCCGTCTTGATGAACACCATTGTCATCTCACTAGGCACGACCACCATTTTTTCCATTCTGGAGCCTCTTTCCAAAGCACACAACCTGTCTATCGCGACTCTCAACAACGGTTTTGGATACCAGTATCTTACCCAGGGCTGGGGGTGCTTGGTATGGTACGTCGTTTAGTTGCGTTCCATGCTACCAGGGTGCCGGTTGTACTAAAGACTTCCTCTTTCCTCCACCCCCTCCAAGGCAACCAATTGCCCTTCAGTATGGCAAGCGTCCCGTATACCTCATCTCTATGTTGGGCAATCTCGGCTGCTGCATATGGGCGCCCTACACCCAGTCCTCGGCCGAATGGATCGGCAGCAAGCTCCTCCAGGGCTTCTTCGCCGCGCCCATCGAGGCGCTGGTTGAGATCTCCATTGCCGACGTCTATTTCTCCCACGAGCGCGGCACATACCTGGCCCAGTACGCTGTGGCCCTCATGGGCGGCCGCCAATCTTGCGCCCTTCTTCTCGGGATTCATCGCGGACAGCATGGGCTGGAATTGGGTCATGGTGAGCAGAGTGCCAGACGCCAGACGCGTCCAGAGACACCTTGCCGCTCTTCGCTAACGCTCCTGCAGTATTGGTCTGCCATCTGGTTTGCCATTGGATTCGTTTTTTGCTTCTTCCTCATGGAAGAGACAAACTACGACCGGGCCGTGACAGAGAGCGAGAACCACATCACGGCAAGCGGAGAACTGCCCGCCCCCAGTTCGGACCCAGGCCATCCGGAAAAGGGCAGTCTCGCTAGAAACGTCGAGGCTGACGCCAACTCGTCCCAGGAAGGCGAAGTGTACCGCGTCAAGTCGTACTGGGAGAGGCTCAGCCTCATTGACAAGCCACGGCCGTTCAACATTCCCCGAATGATGTACCGTCCCCTCCTGTTTCTCAGGTTTCCCGTCATATTCTGGTGCGGCATCACCTATGGCACTGCTGTCATGTGGTACAGTGTTTTTAGCGGGACTACCTCTTTGATCCTGAGCAACCCCCCGTACAACTTCTCCGCGTAAGTGACGAAGCCGTTCTGCATGCGCCGAGAATGTCCGCTGACCATGCGCAGGTCTGCCGTCGGCTGCTCCTACCTCTCCCCATTTGTGGGTGTCATCTTCGGCTTCTTCTACACTGGTTATTTCGGCGACCGAACCGTTCTTTGGCAGGTCCGCCGCAACGGGGGCATCTGGAAAGCCGAGCATCGCCTGTGGCTCTTTACCGCCAACTCGGTTCTCGTGCCCTTCTCCTGCCTTCTCTGGGGCTTCGGCGCCTACTACAACATTCACTGGTTCGGCCTGGTGTTTTCAGAGGCTACCATCAACTTTACCATTGTTGTCGGTGTGCAGCTGTCCATCTCGTACTGCATCGACAGCTACAAAGCGCTGAGCGGTGAGGCCATTGTGGCTGTCATTGTGATTCGCAACACGCTCCTGTTTGCCGTGAGCTATGGCATTACTCCCTGGGTGACCAACCTGAGCTACAAGATTGCCTTCATCATTGCCGCTGTCGCCGGTTTTGCGCAGGTCACAACCTTTCTTCTCATGGTCAAGTTCGGGCCAGCGCTGCGGGAGCGGTCAAAGGCCACGTACTACAAATACCTCAAGCAGAATCTGGACCGCGGTATTGGCGCCCATTAAGGGGCGGCATGTCGTGTGCAGGAATCGTGCAGGCTTATTACATGTTTCTCTTCTATCTAAACTCACTTTGTTACGTAACTGACTCAATACTATTTCGATAGCCGAATAACGAAGTAGCTATTACGCCAAGCGCCCAGGCAGAGTGGTGATGCCAATCTAGGCGAATGCAAGCCGTGAGTCAACCACGTCCTTGACAAGCAAGCCTGACCAGGGCTTCTCTTCACCTGGCCTTTCTATTTTTGTTCAGGCTCTGCAGAGGATGGTCGTAGCCAAAGAAGACAAACACCGCCTACAAACGCGGAGTGGGGGTCTTCAGGCCTCTCAGAAAGCCCCGGCTCATCTTGTCATGAGATTCCGTACACGTCCCGATCTGCGCAGCTTGTGCGTATCTGTAGAGGAGCGAGCCCGTTGAGATTAACGAAACCGACCCACGGAAACGCAACAACCAGGAGCGGGACCGATCGAACTCTCCCACCCGACCCGGACCGCGGGCCGCTCACGCCTCCGTCAAGCCAAGCACCAAGACCTGAATGAGCAACGACTATTTGAAGCTATGGAAATCAAGTCCTCCCCTCTACATGACTAACACGAGAAACCAACGGCACCACAACAACCACACACCACAAAGCGCAACCTCAAAGTAGTCTAGGCTACCTGTCAAGAAGTGCTCACTCCCCGTGCCATCCTACTAGTTATCTGCGACGAGGAGGATATTGATGTAATACCAGGCGAATCCAGTCTCCCAGCACTTGCCTGTGCATGAGGGCTAAGCACAAGCACTACACATCCTTAGCACAGGCGCTGCACAAGTGCCACTGGCACAGGCACTAAGCATCTCTTCAACAGCCACAGTAACATCGTTGTCCAGTAAGGCACCACGATGCCAGGACTACGCCTGCTGGCCAAGCGTTGCTTTTCTATGCCGCTGCATAGCTTACACTGACGGCGGCGCGTTCATACGTAACACGGGCTGCACACAATAGTTGCTGGTCTCTCTATATTTGGTCTTTTGTTTCCCTCTTCTGTTCCACAGACAGATCTACCAAGCTGCAACATTCCCTCACAATCCCCGTTACTACATTTCTGCATGGTACCACGGTCTACAGTTTTATATTAACGCATATCAATACACTAATCGTCGACGTCTATAACTTGCTCAAGTTCAGCGTCTTACTTGCTCTGATCTCCTGGTTCACTGCGAGGTCTGTCAGGATCTCTTCGCTTCCACCCCCAATGACCATGACTCGCACATCACGACTGATCTGCTCGATCCGCGCTCCTTTACCAGTCCTGGAATAACCCAGACCGCCTAGGACTTGCTGCGCCTCTCTATTAACCTTCTCCAGTGTTTGACCAGCCAGGACCTTGAGATTGGCGAACTGGCCTCCCAGTCTTGGGTCAAATTTGGTCTTCTTCGATGTTTCTGCAATATAGACGAGCTGCTCCATCCATGCATATGCTGCCTCGATATGTCGAGCCATGGTACTGAACTTGGCACGGATTACCTGGTTCTCTATCAACGTCTTGCCAAAAGTCTCCCTTTTGATGGCGTGATTGTAGGCATCTTCTACACACACGCGGGCTAGCCGCAAAGCTGTGCAGGCAAGCCACAGCCGCTCGTGATTGAAGTCTGCAATTCACATTGAGATTAGTGGAAAGCGAGAATAGCGTAACTATTAGGAAAAGGTATGACAAACTGTTCATAATGATGGGGAAGCCTTTGTTCTCTTCACCTAGAAGATTGGACACGGGGACCTCAACAGCGTCGAATTCAATGTAGGTTGAGCCTTCAAAGACACCAGAATTAGCTTCTCAATAGTCCAGAATTCAGAAAAAGGTGGTGGATCAACCTACCACTAGAAAGAACGCCAGAGTTGTCAATCTTCTTGCAGGTGACTCCGGGTGTCTTCATCGGGATAATCAGTGCTGATATCCCCGAGCTGCCTTCCCCGCCCGTCCTGACGGCCGCTGTACAATAATCGGCAAAGATTCCGTTCGTTATCCACTTCTTTGCGCCTTCCACAATGTAGTTTGACCCTTGCTTCTTGGCGGTTGTGGTTATGCCTGCCACATCGGAACCAGCTATCAAACAAGGGTTAGCCTCGCTGGCCGTGCAGATGAATAGGAAAGCTGGAAAGCATTAGGGCGTACCATCTGGCTCCGTGATTCCTAGACAGAACCTCTTTTTCCCAGAGAGGACGTCTGGCAAGTATTTTTGTTTTTGTGCATTGCTGCCAAATTGAACAACGGGCGGGAGACCAATTGAGTTTCCACACCCCAGAGCCCAGACGATGCCCAGATAGCCGCACCTGGCCAACTCATCAATGACGATTAAATCATGGAATCCGTCCCATTGTTGCGGAGGGATATCCCCTGGAAGCCGTTGGCCATTCAAGTAGTCTGCCGCGATCGGATAGGCCGCAACAGCGACATAACCAAGCTCCGCATGCCTTTTTTGGGCCTGAAGGGCTGTCAGTAATATTTCCAGAACGATAATCCTTGGAGGCTAGGCTCGACATACTTCGGGCGGGACTACACCACTCTTCTCCCACTCTTCACAGAAAGGTGTAATCCACGTGTCCACGTACGACCGAACCTCTTGCTGCAAGCGCCGGTGTGAATCGTCATAGTAAGGGCTCTGGCCCCGAGTCAACCAGAGAGGGTCCGCGAATGGTACACCAGCCATAATTGTAAACGTGTTGTGTCGAGTACTGAATAGTTCGATATTGAGATTGTTGCTTAGTAGCGAATCAATTATACTCCGTACCTGTATTTGATATTCTTTTTCGACGGAATTTTGGGAGCTTAGTTTTATTCTACCTAGAGCGCCGAGACCGTGGCGATACACCTACGGTCCGAGTAGTAGCACGTAACCCCCAGAATGCCCCGGAAATTGAGTGGGGGCAATTCACAGCCGTACCCATTGATCGGACCGCCGGTCCGGATCCACATAGCAGGAGCTCTTACTATTTCCGTTCTATCAACTCCGTCGCTGTACGGAGCACATGGTTTCCTTCTCTGACTTAATAGGTTGTTAATCGTCCAGGACGCCCAGGACTGGATCAGTCCGTGGGGGAACCAGTAGGCCGCCGCCAGAGGGCCAGCCAAGCAGTATATAAAGCGAAAGGTTGAGGTGGCCGTAGGTATCTACTAACGGTAAGTAATATGCGGCTCTTACGCGTTTGTGTCACCGGTCACGGCAGCCTATGCCTCGGCTTTTTCGTCTTCACTCGACAGCCGCGCCGGCCATTTTTCGTCCTCTTCGATGGCTATACCAGTTAAAGTTCGTCTTCTTCTTCGACAACTGCGGTGATTTTACGTAACATCACGACTTTCTTAGATACTACGCAGCGTTTGTCTTCGTTTCTGATGAGTTTGGTCGAGCATCACGATAGCTTTCTAGCGGATAAAGTCTCTCATTAGATATGCTACACAAACGCACTAAAAACAAGCTTTGTATCATCCAAAGCAGTAAAGAAACTCTCGTAATCATAAACAAGTCACTCGTGCGATTTGAAAGAAACCCACGGCGAAAAAGGTACATGACCAGGGCACGCATAAGACTCTGTATGCGGAACTGGACTAATCCCGTGAGGATCACAGCCCTTGCGTGCCGTGCTGAGCCGCACCGGGCTGGAGCCACCCTAGTAACCGTCAAAACAATTGTCACCGGCTGTCATGAACATTAGTTGGTTGCTTGGACCAACTGCAGCCAGGGCTGTGTCAAGATGATCAGCCACGGGAAGGGTCCAGCTACTGGGAGAAGGCAGGCCGGATAGCAAGAACATCGGAGATGATGAACCCGGCGTTTCTTCTGCTAGGGCCCCGTAGTCTATAATGGACCAGAGAAAGGTTTCGGACGACGAGATCAGGCTGTCAGCCAGGCAGTCGATATCGAAAAGGCTAGAGTATGTCTCCAATTGCGCATCGAGTTCACGGAGCTTGGACTCCTATGCCAGACGAACGTCAGTGCTATCATTCCAAGCAACCGAGATGAGATGAGAGAGAGAGAGGACAAACCATGTTTACCACCATCGGCCAGTGACCCGATAGTCGGTCTAGCACATCCATGCTTTGCTGGAAATAGTGCCGCGCTTCGTACGGGTCGACACTAATATTGTGCTGTTGTGCACCGGATGCTAGACAGTGTATTCCAGCTGCCACGGCGATGCAGTAGGTATAGAATGACGAATTAAGGGAGACGCCTCCCCTGGATGCCGCTACGAGTAAGTCTGTAAGCTGCCTTGCATTCCGCTGGGCGATGTGGTATGCATGCAAGGCGAAGCTGCTGGGTGCTCTAGCAGCAATAGGGCTCAAGCGGAGCCGCATGATGAAGGGATGGTTTAGGAGACAATGGCAGAGGTGGAAGAGCACATGCGAGAAGATCAGGTAATTGATCTGGTCTGTATCGTCAAAGCTGTCCTCTAGAGTTTCACAGGAAACAAGATCAAGAATGGGCGCCTTGCCACTGTTCTTGAGATGAGTCTCGAGCAAAAGAAGAGCAGAATTTGTTGCCGTAAAATCCGACGCAGGGTGCCATGGCGGTGGTCTGTCGTCACCAGTCCGGCCATGGGCGAATTTGGTACACTGGCCAAAGATAGAAGAGGTGATGATAGTCAAGCTGAAAAGACTTGGCACATTGGTCTGGGCTGTATCCCAAGTCAACATCTGGCGCAGTGTTGGCGTCTGTTTCCGTACTCCCTTCTCAAATGTGTCTTCATCGGAGGGGAGGTCGAGAGTGCAGTTGTCATCCGCAAAGACAACTGGCCGTGTGCGGGCGCACGACATCAGTTTGTCCACGAGGTATACAGACCAAAACGTTCTCCGTCTCTCCTCGCGCTCAGTTGCCGAATAGTAACTAGGAGGTTCAGACTGAAGGTCCTGATCTTGGCATAAGCGGATGGCCAATCCAAGACGCAGTGACCCAGGGCTAACTCGTCCCGCTATCATTGGCAGGCCAACAAGTTAGAAAAAGAGTCAACGCGGCTGATGTGACATGAGGTGTCCCTACCTGTGTAATCAATGACGCATAGTAGGGTAACGGTCTGGATCAAAGACAGCGCATGGGTGTTATCCACGCTCAAGTGGTCCTCGAGCACGTATAGCCATGACTGCCGGGAGTATGCATCTGAGGCCTCGTGAATCTTGCTGTGGAAGTAAGAGTTGTCGGAGAAGCGCACGGCATAGGACATCACGGCAAATAGCAGTGATCTGGGCAAGGTGCCGTCTTCCAGCTGTCGGTAGAAGGAGGGACGGTGGAAGAAAGAATAGGGTTGATTGTGTGCGCGGGCGAAGTACGTTTCAGTGAGAGATCGGACGACTCGGGGAGGGGGGAATCGGTCTAGGGAGCTATTGTAACGTGCAGCCGATGGTTAGCAGAGATGGCATTTATAGTATTCATTGCATTTTCCGGAAGAGAGGAAGGGCAAGCCATCGCACAGATTGGGTGCTGTACTGATGTCCGACAGCGACGCAGACGTCCGGTTGAAAGATTGTCCTCTCGGGCGCGCCTCGTTGATGCCCACGGGCACACTTGGTGCACTGGGAGAGCCATCGTCGACAGCCGTGGGAGACTGCGTTCGACTACAGACAACTCAAGCCGTTAGAAAACCTTGCCCAGCAAGCAACAGTCAACACTCAACAATCAGCGGGGACGCACATTGACGACTGGGTTTCAGCCTGGCTTAGTCGACTCAGTGTCGTCTCTATGGTCGAAAGGCGATCTAGGAGAGTATTCTAAGGCTAAAGTCAACAAATCACGTCTGCGATCGGCGCGGGAGGCAGTGCTCACTGCTGGCATCGAACTGGCTGACGGCACAGCGGCATCGTCGACGTGCTTGGCTGCTGTGATGGGGTAGGGCTCGTAGACACAGCTGCGCCGGCTCTGCCGACAGTAGGCGCATACGGGGCGCTCTCCGGAACACTTGCTCTTGCGTTGCCTGACTCTAGTCAGCCCAGTGAGCTCTTAGACACGGTCAGGAATCATATTTCCACGCTCACCTGCAACTGGCACAAGCCTGGCGAATACGCCTGATAACACCAGAAGGATGCGCGGGCTGCATTTCCATCCCAGACGGTTTCGCGTAAGGAGTGTGAGGCGTCTAAAGAACGGAGGTGGTGCGATGCTGTTGGTGGAGGTTGGGGATGCGAGGAGAGGGATTTCCGTGAATCCTGGCGAAATCGCCGGATTGCTGGATTCTCCGCCGCGGGATCCGAACTAACATTCCAAGTCTGGGGAGCAGAGCGGGGATTCAAAGAGCGGGGTCGTGTACTCCATAGCGCACCATTTCTCCGCAGTTGACTACAGCATACATACGAGTACGGGTGGTCATTTGCCGAACACCAGCACTGCAATTACAAAGGAGCGCACTGCATTGCTGGCCGAAAAGGAGGCGCCATAATTCCGCCCCACTTTTGGATGCACTCTTAGTGCTTCGCTTCTCACCATATTGCTGCCAAAATACTAACCTGTCAATTTCGTACCAGGCGATGTCATAGCACCATGATACTTGAGACGCATGATCAGCTTCGAGTGTAGTGGATATTTGACGCTTTGCTCATACATGGCCGCTTGTTGTGCCAAGTAACGTGCTACCCCTTTGTCTTGTATCCGGGTATCCTAAGATATCGTGACCAGTCAATGGTCAATTAACACCACGAGCTCTGGCACTTCAGTCTTAATAATTAATGTAAGGCGATACTGTTAGACGCGTTATGCTACACACTATATGGTACAAAGCAGGCTTATACACCATCTATGTTCAAAGCTTACTGCGCGTGGCAGGGCTCTGGACGTGGATATTATCCCAGTCCACCTTTCTGCCAGCCTGGAACTCCTTCACACCATATTGTCCCGGTGCACCAGGCTTCATCATTTCCCGGAAGAGATGCTTGATCACATCGGCTTGCCTTTGCTGGCCAGAATGCGCCCAACTTTCCAGTACCACTTCTTTGCACATTCGCGATGCATCTGGCGAAGCCACCCGCAACTTGTACATGTAAGAATTCAATAGCTCCTCCAGCTTGGCGGCGTCATCGGCCACGCCAGCAACGATTCCCTTTGTGTGCAGCTCTAGCGGAGATATAGGACGGGCAGACAGCATGGCTTCCCGCGAAAATGGGATACCCAATTCTCGGATGACGTACTTTGAGATTGTTGCCGGGCACAATCCCAGCTTGACCTCGCTTAGCGTGAACATGGCATCTTTTGCGCACAGCCGAACGTCACACGCAAACGCCAACCCGACGCCTCCGCCAAAGGCTGGGCCGTTGATGCATGATATCGTCACCTTGGGACACTTGTCGATGGTCTCAAACAATCTTGTGAGCACCTCGAATTGCTCATTGGAAGCCTGGTCGTCCGAACCGACACGGGTACTCTGCTTCCCGAGGTCCATCCCAGTACAGAAGAACTTGCCTCTTCCAGTAAGGGCAATGCGGTTGATAGATGGGTCGTTTGCGACAGTTGAAAAAATAGATGTCAGGTCGGCAATCATACCGGTGGTCAGAGCATTGCCATTTTTTGGTCGATTCATTGTAATCTTGAGGTTGGCGCCAGATTTATGCACCAGAAGGCCCTCTGTCTCTCTCGTCTGAGCCCATGACAGGCCAGAATCCCGGCCGAGGCGCACTGTGTCTCGAGGGGTTGCCAGTTTGTCCTTCACAGCAAGTGCAGCTCCAGCACGGCTTCCGTTTTGCTTGCTCAGCTTTTCGGAAATCCACAGCCCAGTCTTGACTAGTTTTGATAGATCAACACCGGTGCTTATCCCAGCTCTGTCGAACATGTAAACCAGGTCCTCAGTTGCCACATTGCCCTTGGCACCCGGCGCAAAAGGACACCCGCCCAAGCCCGCGACGCTGCTGTCAAATGTTCGAAGTCCGCAGTTGTACGCTTCCCAGACGTTGGCAAGCGCTTGTCCGTATGTGTCGTGGAAGTGTCCAGCTAGTCGGGCTAGAGGCACCCCGTTGCTTCCCAAGTATTCAAGCAGGCTCCTGGTATCTGAAGGTGACCCTACCCCCAATGTGTCGCCGAGGCTGACCTCGTAGCAATTCATAGATAATAAAGCTCGGACGGCGCTCAGGACGGCGGCTGGAGGGGTCGGCCCATCGAACGGATCAGCGAAGATGCATGACAAGTAGCTGGTTCAGATATTGTTAGCTCCAAAGTCAACCAAGGGCTCGAAGGTGAAGTCAAGTGCAATCACGTACCCGCGCACTGCTAGACCATGGCTCTGTGCGGCCTGGGCGACAGCTTGTGCCCTCGATATACCCTCTGCTACAGTGCAGTTTATGTTGGCCTTGCTAAACCCCTCCGAGGCACTGATGAATATTGCAATCTCTGAAACTCCATGCTCTATGGCGATGCTAGTTCCCTTGAGGTTCGGGACCAAAACAGGAAGTCGAAGAGACCCGTTTTGTAGCAAATCTCGAATGGGGGGACTCTTCAGAACATCGCGACAGTCCTTGAGCTGGGGGACCGCCTTGGGAGAAACAATAGATGTAATCTCAATAGTTTTCAGACCTGAATCCCTGAGTTTCTGGATGAGCTGGATCTTGGTATCCGTAGGGACCTGTTGGTGAATGTTTTGCAGCCCATCACGCGGTCCAACTTCGACAATCTTGACATTCGCGTCCATGGTAGTAGCTGATCACGGTTGACGAGGAACCCTGTAGTGTGGCCTGCAGATTCAATGAGCCCGTTCTTTCCAGTCGACATTATTTAGTTGGATTTCTAGAGGATGCTTGAGCATTTGGTGTTCTAAGTAGTCTGGACCGATGAAGAAAGTCCAGTGTGGGGCCACACCGGGCCGAAAGTGGATTCCTACTAATAAGCTCGGTCCGACGAAGAGCTGTCTCAAAGCGAAGAGCTCAAGGAACGGTAGACCTTCGACTTATCGGATGGGAACAATCAACCTGTGAAGCATAAGTGTCGTGTGAATTTCTTGTAAATCTTGTCACGTCTAATAGGTTACCATTTCCGTTGTCCCCCCCCCCCCCCCCCC
>LLKO01000020.1:177229-365866 GCA_001513895.1 Graphilbum fragrans
CCCCCCCCACAGTTACACAACCTCACACAGTACTAAGATGCATTCAATGTAAACAACACAAATATGTCAATTTATTACAGCTATGCATCCAGTTGAGACTACCTACGTATACTATAAAATTTACTGCACGGACCTCATAGCCAGACTTGGACAATGCTCATCCAGCTCTCATGGTGGTCCATCAAAATCGAATCTACACCGCGCGTTTGAAATGAAGCAGAGTGTGAACCTTAATATTCAAAACTTTACAATCACATGCAGGGAAATCTTCTATAGTTTAGACCGAGTGCCGCTCTCCTTCACTGCCTTGTTTCCAATGGCTCGTAGCAAATGCTTCTGATACTTCCCGCTCCCCGTCTTGGGGTAATCTTCCACGACTCCGCCCTGCCCAACCCAGAACACATGGGTTGGAGCTTTGTGTCTACCTAACTTCTGAGTCGTCCATTCATGGACCTCACCATGGCTAGGTCGCGAGCTGGCATCCGTAGCAAGTCGCAGAAAGGCGCCCACTACTTCGCCATATTTGATGTGCTCGATTCCAACGACGGATGCCTCGGTAATACTAGGATGCGAAAGAAGTCGATCCTCGATCTCGCCGGGAAAAATGTTTTCGCCGCCTAAAAAACCCCAAAAAATCAGCATTAATCCTTTCGTTCAGGACTTATTAGTGCGAAGCCTACCGCGAATGATCATATCCTTAATTCGCCCGGTGATGTAGGCATAGCCGTCGTCGTCGATCATGACCTCATCACCAGTGTGCATCCATACCGTGCCGTTCTCATCCCTTTTCATGACCTCGTCTGTTTTCTCTGGATTCTTGAAATACCCTTTTTGGAGTGCAAACCCGGCAGTGCAGAGCTCGCCGCGCTGTCCTCTTGGCACAATATTTCCTTGCTCGTCAACCACTTTCCCCATAGTATGTGGAATAATACGGCCAATGCTGGTCAGGCTTTTCTCCAGAGAGTCCTCTAAGTCGGTGATAAACGTGACGGGGCTAGTCTCTGTCATCCCGTAACCAATAATGACTTTGTCTAACCCCATCTGCGTGCGTAGTTGCCGGCCTAGTACCTCCGGGAGCGACGAGCCAGCACTCAAACCGCAGCGCAAGGTTGTTGGCTTCTTGCCTGTCTTTTGGATGAATTCCAATTCGGCAACGAACATTGTAGGGACTCCATGCAGTACTGTTGCGCGCTCATCGATGATGGACTGGACAACCAGGGCCGCATTGAATGAATCTGAAGGGAAAATGATCGAGCTTCCGTGAGTAAAGCACGCTAGAAATCCCAGCACCAGGCCAAAGCAGTGGAACAACGGCGGAGGACAGCAGACGACGTCGTCGGGAGTGAGTTTCAGACTATCACCGACAAATCTGCCGTCGTTGATGATGTTTCTGAAGTGGTCAGCTAAGCAGACAGTAAACTTTAACAGAGGAATAAACGTACACACTGGTCAACATGGCCGCTTTGGGAGCTCCAGTTGTCCCTATAAGGATGTTAGTAACCGACTACTGTGCGTTGGAACTGATGCTGCTTCGTTAACTTGCCTGAAGTGAACTGTAGATTGATAACATCGTCTGGCGAGACCAAGTCTGAAGCTCGCGCTACCTCCCGTGCAGTCACGCCATCGGCGGCTGAGTTGGAGACGAATCTGGTATAAGACACGATTTGATCATCGTCCCCAAAGCTGAACGCTTCGCCAAGGACTACTATGCGAGTTAATTTGGACAGCGAATCTGTTTTCTCTGGCTGTTTCTGGCGTATGACATTGATCGGTTCGCTCATATCTCTGCTGCCGATATGGGAAGCGATAAAGAGCAGTCGACATTCTGTTCAGATCCTTCATTAGAAAGAAAAGGGCAACAGAGAAAACATATTGCAGCTTACCGCTTCTATATAACGCATTCTGCAGCTCATGGGACGTATAAGTGCTATTAAGCACTACAGCAGGACATCCTAGCCGGCTAGCACCAAGAAACGCCTCAATATATTCCAACCGGTTCCCTGCCATGATGCCGACGCAATCGCCACGTCGAAGTCCCTGTCTGTATAACGCTTCAGCAACGAGACGACTTCGATCCGCTAACTGTCGGTAGGATAAAGTTGACGATTGCCAAGACGAGACAATAGCTGGACGTTCGCCATAGCGAGCTGACTGTTCATCGACAAAAGACCCAAGTGACTTGTGCCATAGGGGGGGGTGCGTTTTCCCCTTGACCAAACTCAAGTTTTGAGCGTTGGGGTCCATTTTCTTCTCTGTCGAGACTCAGTCAAAATGTGTTGGACAATAGGGGCATGCATACAAAAAAGCCAGAAATCCTTCAGTAGTGAGGCGAGCTACCACCACTTCTCTCACAGGGAACAAATCAGCCGTCGACTTTTTATTAACTATTTGCTTACACAATTCCTTTCCACGCGTCTGGTACCCCAATCCTGGTCTCGGGTTTGCGTACCCCGGAACCCCACTGGCGGAAGAGCCAATGCGGACCTTCGGTCCGGGCTATTCGAGGTCAAGGCCCGCCCCAGAAATGTTACCCGATAGTAAAACTACTAGCAAATCCTAGAAGTGGCACCCGGAAATTCTGTGTTAACCGTCTGCATAAATTGTATCTCAACACAGCCCATTGAACTACACTCCGCATCAGGCCAACTCACATTAGTCCCGTCCCATTTCGCCATACGACATGACCACCACTTACCAATACCCAATCGAGCCTTCACGGCTTGATCTACGTGACCCTCAATACAAAAGCAATGAGGAAAGCTGGATCCCGGTGTTGGAGAGATTCGACAATGCGCTGAAGGAGGTTTCCAGTGAAGGGCACGCAGATGCCCTGGCCCGCCACCAAAGCAGGGGCCAATTGCTTCGTCTGTCGCCCTCTTTCCTTTTTGTGTTTTTTTTAATAATAAAAAAATAGCCATGCTGACAACCTGTCACTCATCTTAGCTCGAGATCGGATAGCATTACTCCTTGATCAAGACACTGCTTTCCTCGAACTGTGCCCGTTTGCCGGCTATGGGAACAGCAACTCAACCCCCTCAGCCAACCTGATTTCCGGGATCGGGGCTGTAAGGTAAACGAAAATTTCGAGTCCTACCTTCTCTTGTCAGTATTGCTAATCTTGACAGTGGACGGATATGCATGATAATGTCTCACATACCAACACAAAGTGGAGGGTCATGGAACGAGATGACAGGTGAGGCAACATAATAGATCAGCTCAGAGATGCGATGACTAACTCTGCACGTAGTGTTAAAAGTCAACCGCATACTCGAAATAGCTTCCGAGAATGATTTGCCCTTGATATCTCTCGTCCAATCGGTAATTCTTGCCTCACGCCTTCGATCTCCGCCGACATCTAATCTAATACTTGTTAATAGGCCGGTGTGTTCCTTCCCCAGCAATTCCGAGTCTTTCATAAAGGCGGCCAGCTATTCCACGACCTCGCGGTTCGTACCCTCCATGGGAAGCCATCTTGCGCGGTCGTGTTCGGATCGTCTACGGCTGGAGGAGCGTACCACCCTGCCCTGTCCGATTATACTATCTTTGTGGAGGGTCAAGCCCAAGTCTTTCTCGGGGGCCCGCCACTTGTTAAAATGGCTACGGGTGAGGTCGTCGGCGCCGAGGAGCTGGGAGGAGCGCATATGCATGCCACACGTACTGGCCTTGCCGACCAAATTGCCTCGGACGAGTAAGTTGACCCTTGGCTCTCACATTTGGAGATCCCGGCTAACCATTACTTTGCAGATTTGACGCGATCCACAAAGCACGAGACTGGGTTGCGTCGCTGAGACGGGAACCGAACCTCTCATTGAACCAAGCCATCTCAGTCTCAGCCTTACCCCCTCGCTATCCCGTCGGAGATTTGCTATCCCTTGTGAACCCAGACATTCGCAAGTCTTTTGATATGAAAGAGGTGGTTTTGAGACTGGTCGACGACTCGAGGCTGTCCATCTTCAAGCCCAGCTATGGGGTAAATATGTTGACGACATGGGCACACATCATGGGTGAGCAGCATCCTTCTTGATCCGCCGGTGTCATTCATGCCACTAATACACATTGCAGGTTTCCCTGTTGGGATAGTGGCCAACCAGGTATCCATCATCAACCCAAACGAAGCAGCCAAAGCAGCACAGTTTATTCGGCTTTGCAACCAGGAGTAAGTCACCAATTCTATAGGTCATCCCCAGCTTCTAACCTAGATTTAAGGGGTACTCCAATCATCTTCCTCCACAACGTCACAGGGTTCATGGTCGGCGCTAAAGCTGAGCACGCGGGCATCATCAAAATTGGTGCGCAGCTCGTCTCAGCAGTTTCGTGCTCGCAGGTGCCTCACATCTCCATCATCCTTGGCGCCTCATACGGGGCAGGAAATTATGCCATGTGTGGCAGGTCATATAAGCCTCGGTTCCTTTTCACCTGGCCGACGGGAAAATGCAGCGTGATGGGACCAGACCAGCTTGCCGGCGTCATGGAGCAAATACAAACAGCAAAATTTCGTGCCAGAGGAGAGAAAGTGTCAACGGAGAAACTGGCAAAACAAACCAACGAATTCAAGAACCAAGTTCAACGAGATGCAGAGAGCTATTCCACCAGCAGTATGCTAGTCGATGACGGTATCATTGATCCGAGAGACACTCGCGACGTTCTAGGCATGTGCTTGGAAGTAGTGGCTGGATCAGAAGCCACAGGTGCCAGGTTTCTAGCGAGGATATAACAAAACCGTTGGCGTCCGTTTTTGATTCTAGTATTTAGACTACATATTTCTGTCTGTTGAGAATATTTAACCACTGTCTTATAGCGCGTTATGTTCTATTTCGTGGTTACAGTAGAGCAGTCCAGCTAAGGGACAACGCTTCTTCCTTGGTTCCATCTTTATGGTTGAACGTTTTATCATGATTTTCTTGTACACGCGAAGCCCAACCTGATCCTTGAGCACTCTTGAAGCCAGATGGGGGCGCGCTGGGATGTTTGTATCTTCTGAGGTCCTAGACCATGATATTTCAAGCACCTAGTTAATAAGTGCCATTACTGAACATGCACGATTGCATTCTAAGTCTAAAATACGCAGAAGTCCAGTGTATTATTTAGGATTTGAACAGAAAGTACATCGACTACTAGCAAATTGTGTATAATGCGATGTATAGCTGCTCGTTTCGTTCTCTATTCGTTTTCCCCACCATCGCTAAACCCAGCCACTAAAGCTACTGTTGTTCCGCGCCCGGAATTAAAGCTATAGCGTGGCGAGGTCGGACCGCGTACGCTACCCCATGAATTTGCTGATGGTCCGCGTACGTTCATTCAAGGTCGCGGCAAGGACATCGGACCGGAAGGGGTTATTATAGCAGAAGACATAGACTAAAATGTGCATGCCATGATGATGCTACGCCTAAATTTACGTCTTACAGTGCAATAAGAATAGTCGATGAAATCTGCTCAGAGGCGTTTGCGATTTTCGTCGCTATTCCAAGCCCAATTAACTCATTGCAATGTCCATTTAGTCCTCTATACTAGATCGTTCTGAGGCATGTCCTCTCCGCGCCCGAAATTAAAGTTATAACGTGACGAGGTCGGACCGTGTACGCTACTTTATAAATTTACCGATAATCCACTCAGCCCCCACGGTCCGCGTACGTTCATTCTAAGCCGTAGCAAGAACATCGGACCGGAAAGGGTTGCTATACAGAAGACGTAGTCTAAAATGTGCATGCCACGGTGATACTATGCCTAGATTTACTTCTTGCAGCGCAATAAGAGTAGTCGATGAAATCTACTCAGAGGCGTTTGCAACTTTCGTCACTATTCCAAGCCCAGTTAACTCGTTGCAATGTCCAGTCAGTCCGCCATACAAGATCGTTCTGAGGCATGTCCTCTCCGACCGCCACTTTTTCTGGCGACTCAACCGATAAATCCTTCGACTGGTCGACCGGTGATCCAGAAAGTATTCATAGCCAATCGCGGGGAGATTGCCAGCCGCGTTATTGCCACGTGCCGAAAACTTCAGATCGAGACCGTGGTACCATATGTGACAGAGTAAGATGCGAGCCACACTATGATGGCGGCTTTGGCAGACCGTAAACTAACAACTTACTTTTAGGGATGAGAGATCGCGCCATGTTGTCGAAGCTAGCGAGACCGTTTGCTTAGGAAGCATCGCAGACTCCACGGCCAACCCGTTCCTAGACATCGACCTTCTTATTCAAACAGCACTTACCACGGGAGCGGACGCGGTTCATCCAGGGTATGGGTACTTGAGCGAGAATGCCAACTTTGCCGCCCGTGTTCGAGAGGCTGGGCTCATTTTCATCGGGCCCACGCCGAGCGCTATGTCGACATTGGGCGACAAACGAAGCTCGAAAAAGTTTCTTTCAGAGAAGGCGCCATATGTCCCACTGATTCCTGGATTTGCTGGCTCCAGTACAATGGCCGAGGATTTGGAGAAGGCAGCGAGCGCAGTTGGCTTCCCTGTCATGCTGAAAGCGTCAGCCGGCGGAGGTGGCAAAGGCATGCGTATTGTTCGGCAGCCGTCGCAATTGCGCGAGGAGCTCGCTCGAGTTCAGTCTGAGGCTGCAAGGTCCTTTGGATCCAGTGATTGCATCTTGGAGAAGTACATTGAAAGCAGCAAGCACGTCGAGATACAAATTGTCGGGGATCAGCATGGGAACGTCATTAGCTTTTTCGAGCGCGACTGTTCCGTGCAGCGGCGCCACCAGAAAGTCGTGGAAGAGAGTCCGTGTCCGTTTCTGACCGACGAAATCCGACGCGAGATGGGGGATGTCGCCGTTGGAATTGCCAAGCTTATCGGATACGAGAATGCCGGCACTGTCGAGTTTGTTGTTGACGTCGACACCTCTCGCTTTTACTTTCTCGAGGTCAACGCGAGACTCCAAGTCGAGCATCCTATCACCGAAGAGATGACCGGGACGGACCTGGTGGCATTGCAGCTTTTTGTTGCTGCTGGTGGCAACTTGAGATCTCTCCCTCACCTCGACACGCTAAGACAGGTCGGCCATGCCATTGAATGCCGACTATGCACGGAAGACCCCCAACGGGACTTCGCCCCAGAGCATGGAAGAATCCACCTTTGGCGCACGGCAGATGGTATCTTAGGTCCGGGCAGAGATGTCAGGTACGAGACGGCTATACGGACAGGGTCTTCAGTTTCCATCTACTTCGACTCGATGATCGCCAAGTTTGTGGTATGGGCACCGACAAGAAACATGGCGATACGAAAAATGGCCAATATCCTAGCACAGACCGCTTGCGTTGGAGTCAAAACAAACCAGCTGTTCCTCCAAAAGTGCCTTCTTCATCCAGACTTTCAAGATCCACGATACAACACATCCTTTGTTCCTAAAAACCTGGTTCAACTCCTCCATCATGACAGGTCAGCAACAGAACAGGCTCTCCAATGGTCGGAGAGCATTGTGCCAAGCCTCTTTGTTCGCAAGCTACCTTTATATCAACCATTGCGTCATGGGAAACTTCCCTTTTCGAATGTCCGCAGCCAATTTCGCAATCAGAGGCACGATCCGGTCAGTGTGCATTGCGATATTATCACTGGAAACTTCCTAAATGGTCCGACTATGTCCGATGATATGACCCATCCTCGCCTTAGCTTGTGGACTCCAACGGCCTCCGGGCCGAGTCAAACAATCAGCAAAATAAAGGTTGCCCTTCTCGTGACGGACTTGGATGACGACCAGCCGAAGGGCAGCGATGATGGCACAGCAAACCCTGCCGCCAAACACATCACATTCCAGTATAACCGCATAAGCAAGATGCTTCGGGACATGCGATCGGAATCTACGCAAGAATTAGAGGCCAAGGTGCTCCGGTGGACGCCAATTGCGGGCGACGCTGTAACAGCTGCCGACGCTCCCGTGGCAGCGAGTCTCGAAGTCTCTATCCAAGGCTCCAAATTGGTAGCACACTGTGTTATACCTCATGGGCAGTCGCTGTCTCTGAGCCAATCACAGACCATTTTCTGTCATTTCCCTCATCTTGGAACCCACATCGAAGTGCAGAGAAATAGCCTGCTCTCTTTTATGGAAGGGCGTCGAACCACCATTCAGGCTCAAAATGGCCAAGTGCAGAATGAAATCAAAGCGCCAATGCCATGCAAGATACTCTCTGTTCAAAAGAAAAAGGGAGATCAGGTACAGACTGGAGATGTTGTTCTAGTCGTGGAAAGCATGAAGATGGAAATGAGCATTAAATCAAGCAAGGAGGGCCAATTTGACACCTCTTGGAAGGCCGGGGATGCGGTGAATGAAGGCGACACTCTGTGTAGTATTACTTGAAACTAGGATATTAGGTCCTTTTATTTTTAGTGACGTAGAAGATCGATTAGACCTCTCTTACTATAACAACAAACTATGAAAACACATAGTCTTGAGTCGGTTGTCCTAAATTGCCTAAAGAAATTGGGACGCCCACGACTATTCCTATGCCACCTGCCAGCTGAAATACTCAGCCATGACACCTTTAACGGCACCATGGCACAATGCTCATGAAAGAAATTGCACATAGCGGACTATATGATCCACTGCTCAATGGCTAAGAAGTTGTGGCACAAATGCTCAACCTCCGAGCCATAACAAAGAAATAAACCTGGTCGGCTGGGGCGACCAGTAAAAGCGGAATAGACAAGACGTTGCAGCAATGTCGCAGTAATGGACCAATTGCAGTTTTGTTTATTTGAGCAGAGAAATCAAGTTGAGGTCACCTAATCTTCTGTTCTTCTGCAATTTATCAAGTAGTTATATAACCCGTTCAGTGATGACCGAGCTAAGAGATGCCAATCTGTTGCGTTTTGCCAAAATTCAAAGATACTATCTACTACATTCTGTAAAAGCCCTACTAGTTGGTCTCCCATTCTTCATGACTTGAAATTCAAATATAGCGATCAACGAGCTTACTCGTAGAAACGAGGGTCGAGCCTGTCCAGACTAAAGTGCGGCGAGCGGTCTGCGCCTTCGGAGAAGTCTTGATCCGTTTTCGTGAACCCATTGCCGAGAAACGCAAATCGGTTGAGCTAAAAATCAGCATTGCAAATATAAAACATGAGAAAGAGTAAATTGTTCATAGAGTGAGAAGTTCAGTTGCATACCGGGTTGTGATATTTGATGTCGAAGTCTTCATAACGTGGATCTTTGATAAATTCCATGTAGTGCAAGGCACTTCCAGGCCAGACTGCATTGACATGCCCCGTATTGCGGTCCTTGTCTATTGTTATCCAGACATAATTAGCTTTTGAGGCAACATATTTGCTAGTACGGGCTGGGAGTACTCACACCACGCATTGCAGTTCTCCTCCCACACGGTTCCCTTGAACCAAGCTTGGGTATGGCGGTTTAGCTCATCAGTGACTGATTGCTTGGGAACCCAGTACTTGATGTTCTCCGTTTGCATCTTGTTGATGATCTTCAATGTGTACTCAATGACGGAAGCAAGGGGCCCTAGAACAAGCAGATACAAGGTCAGCGGTTGGGCTTAAATGTTTGACGAGGTACAGGATTCAAGTACCCATAACGCTGCCATTCTCAACAGGCCAGTTGGGACCAATATAGGCTGCTTTTGTTAGCTAATGTACATCATCTTCGCTGTATGAGTTACGTAGCACTTACTGATATAATTCGGAATTTCGGGACAAGCCAACTAAACAAAAGGTTAGAAAACTCGATCGTATGCGTAGACAAGTGGCATGGCACCATACCCCAAGATAACCCTCTGGTCTAGTCTCCCATTTCTTGCGGAGGTCTGTGCCGTTGAGTCCCACGAGTGGAAACCGAGGTCGGTAGGAGACGTCTGCGCATCAATGTTAATGGCGTTGAAAACGAAAGAATAACATTTCGAGCTTTACTTACCAAATCCAGTAGCACACACAATCGTATCACATGTAGTCAGCTTGCCTTGATCGCTGACCACACCTTCTGGGGTGATTTCGGAAACGCCTGTGAAGTGGACTTGGACGTTCGGTTGCTGGACACTATTGTGCGAACATTGAGTTAGTATTATGGCAAACGGGCAGGCCCAGATATATACAGAGAAGGTCATCACTCACGCCTCAATGTATGGGTCTCCGGGTGCGATGCGGCGGCACCCGACGCTGAATTTTGGAGTGAAGCCCTGCACCAAGTATTCATTGCCCTTGAACGATTTACGAATTCGCTTCGTCAATCCCTGAATTGCCACATGTTAATAGCTATAAAAATGGGTTATATCTCGGAAATCGGGAGGTGGGTTTTACCTCATTGATCTTGGAATACAGCGGTGAATACTTGACCATGTAATGAAAAAGCTGTGACAGTGATTAGTTTGGTATGCCATCGGAAACTAAACAGGATTAGAGGTATGGGAAACCCCGCACCATCATTAGCTGGTCTTCAACCGTCTTCGTCTGTCGCAACATAAGCCCATGATCGTTACGAAAGGCTGCCTTTTGTTCTTCAGTATCTGTATGAGGAGAAATTCGTAGTGAGCAACAAGAGCAATGATAAAAAAATTAAAAAAATTAAGGTAGAGCGGTGAGAATTCAAACTCACAGTGGTAGCCATGAGTTTGTCTGGTCTGAGGCTTCGAATCATCCCAGTCGTGTGAGAAGAACCAGACGCCGGTGCGAACGAACACATCAAGATGCTTGACATATGGCTGCATTCCCGGCACAGCCTGGATGCTGCTAGCACCCGAACCGACGACGACAACGTTGTCTCCCTTCCATTGCTCTGGACCGTAGTTTTTATCCCAGCTAGTTCGCACAAGTATGCATTAGCAAGCATGAATACGCAGTCGGCCTGTTCGGGCACAGAATCAGAGGAACGAGGATGGTAGTCCCGTCTTACCCGGCTGTGTGGATCACTCGGCCCTTGAACGTATCAAGTCCCGGGATCTTTGGATACTCCCAACGGTCCAAGATACCAATAGCTCCTAGGAGCAAGTCGCAATCATCATCGATCTCCTTGACTGATCCGTCGGCAAGAGTTTGCTTGATCTTGATGTGCCAGGTCCCTCGCTCCTCATCAAAACGAGCCCCAATCACCTCGGAGTTGAAAGTCATGAACTTTCTCAGATCCAGCTTCTCCACGACCTTGGACATGTAATCGTGGATGGTCTCAGAGTTGGAGTAAAATTCCGGCCAATCTGTTGGCCGATGCCACTCATATTAGAACCAAGAAACGTGTTGAATAAAAAGAAGCATAACAACTTCGAGCTAACTAACCAGGACTCAAAGCAAAGTTCATTTGATAGGTGCAGCTAGGGGCATCACATGCAGCATTTGGATAGCGATTTTGGAACTTTCAGAGAAAAATGTTAGGAACTTGCAAGGCCCTTCGGATCCCCAGTTTGCATACGTACCCATGTTCCACCTAGATCGGGGTTCTTCTCATAAATAGTATGCTCAATATTGCCGCATCTCTTCTCAATATTGTATGCAAGCATGATCCCTGAAAAGCCAGCACCAATTGTAATGACCTTCAGCCGCCTGTTCTGGGGAGAGGCATAGGTGACCAAAGGTATATGGTACCCCGTCTTAAGATCCGAGTGAAATTCATCGGACTGATTTTCGGTGAACAGGTTGCCAGGCCGTGTAGTCGCACCCTCAGGAGCCTTGAAAACTGCTGTCATGATGGGAAATGTAATACAAATTTCACTGGTGGCTTTTTAGGGTACAAGGGCTTGATTTGATGTATCAACGTTGCTATGGCCTTTTCCTATTGCGTCTGCATACACTTATTCCTGCTTTATATAATTCCTGACGGAGTCTGGATACTTTCCGACCCAGATACTCAAACCGGCCCGAAGCCGAGCCTGCCATGTACAATCTTCGCTGAATCATAACAACTAGAGGAATCCCCGCACGATTTACATACTAGACAACTATCTGCGCTAATGTTATGAGGGCGGACCGAGGCCCCACGTTCCCCCGCTTCCCCCGCTTTCCCCCGTTCTAATATCTCATTTCTTAGTGGTGGTGCATGTTCCGGTGGTATCCGCTAACCCCTCATTGTGTTGTAGTTGCTTGGTTTCTGCTCTTTTTCCTGTCTCGTGGTCATCGGAGCACCGGACCGGGCCAACTAGCTAGTCTTGAGAGTAGATATTATCAGGATCGTATGAGTCCTAAGGAAGGTAACAAGTAATTCAATAAACATTTGCCAATGGTCGACAAACATACGTTTTTAGAACCCTTATTTCAGGAACTATCCAATGTGACCTTGGAAGGTATAAATAGTCTTCCTTTATCCACTAGAAAGTTGAGATATTAAGAGCTTCCTTGACTATTTTTCCTATCCTGTGAACATAGGACATCCTGACTTTAACTTTCTCACTGGTCCCCTTTCTTTTCGAAGAACATACGTAGCATCACCTTCTTTTCGGAATGGCTTACCAGCGACCGACCGGAGTTTCAACCCCAAGCCCGGAGTGGGCGGAGGTACGTGGCGCTGTACCATGGCGACTCTAGTTTGCCGGGTCATCATTTCTAGCCTTCAGGCTGTTTGACTTGGTCTTTTCCTAACTAGTCCTCTCAGTTCCTGAAGAATGTTAAAGTCCCTAAGCTGGTGGGAGAACCAACAGAATTGCGGGCCCTAAGCGACTACCTTACATCCATAAAGCCTCCAGTCGATGTTGCAGGGGTTTCAATCAAGCAGGTCTCAATTCCTGGTTACGAAGGCTTCGAGAATGAAGCTCGCATCTATACCCCCGAAGGTACCCATTTCGAACAGACGATCGTGATTTAGTACGTTATGCTGGCCAATTTCTTTGCCGTTGGGTAGATGGCCGCAGGGCATCCTCATTCTCGGCTGCCTTTTTAGTAATTGTACTCACCAAATGTCTCCTCCATTTAGTGCCCATGGAGGTGGTTGGACCATTGGATCCCTAGACAGCGAGCATAGTTCGTGTGTCAAAATGTGCAGAGGTGCAGGCGTGGTTGTGGTCTCTCTGAACTATCGAAAGTTAGACTTCCCTCCTTCTCTCTGGGAGCTTCATCAAATGAAGGAGCCCTCCGCTAACTAAAACCTACCCGTAGAGCGCCGGAAAGCCCTTTTCCCGTTCCCTTAGAGGATGTGTGGGAAGGTGTACTCTGGGTCTGTATATCCTGGTCTCTCAATATAGATACCCCGATATTGGCTAACACCAGTATACAGGTTTTCGACAATATCGAAGCCTTGGGTGGTCGTCGTGATCGCGTTATTATGGCTGGAAATAGTGCCGGAGCGAACATGGTAAGCTATAAATGATGGCGGTATCGGTACAGAGAGAGCTGACAGCCATCGATAACTAGACAGCTGTTTGTGCTCAGCGAGCTGCGGAGCTGCAACCTGCCGGGAAAACCAAAAATGTGGTTCCTTTCCGAGGCCAGATCCTGCGAAATCCAATGGTGGTCCACTGGGACGCTCATCCAACCACCTTCAGCTTCTCTAGCTACGAGGAAAATAGAGAAGCAGACTTGCTACCTGTCGAGGCAGTCCAACGCTTCGTCGGGTTTTACAACCCCCCGCCAACGGACTTGAGATTCTCACCACTTTTATCCGAAAAGTTGTCGCTACTGCCGCCCACATATATTCAGATTTCAGGCGCAGATCCACTACGCGATGATGGGTTCGCATATAGTGAAAAGCTTCAACAAGCGGGGTAAGGACTTTCATTACTTCCCTTTCTTTTGGATATCCTGATCGGCTGGGCCAAAATATTAACAGAATTTGCCATTTAGAGTCACAGTTAAAGTCGATGTCTATGCAGGAGTACCACACGGGTTCATGGCCTTTCCGAATCTAACTGCGGCGTTGAAAGGTGAAGAACATCTAGACGATGCAATTCAATGGTTGGCTGTTGGGGCCCCTGAGCCGTCCCAGGTCATGAGGGTTATATAAATCTAAATGTAACCAGTTTCCGCCCCAATTATGCCAATTTGTTTTCGCGTGAATGGAAATGTGTATGTTTTCATCGTCGTGAGTGCTGGGTTGTTTTATAGAAGCACTTGCACGAAATACTGCAGGAGACTTTTCCCTATGCCCGGCGGCTTTAAAACGCACTGGTCATGCCCACATAGAAGCAATTGGGGCGCAGCGTAAGCCGTGAGGCGGTGCCAAACGCTTTCAACAGGTCCTGATCGAACGGTTCATGAAACGCTTTTTGGTGCCAACATCGCTTCAGGAGAAACTACTGCGGCCACCCGGCCGCCTGACATTCACGGTAGCAAGCAAACTGCTGCGTACACTAGTTATGCCTGAAACAGGCGGCTAGGCAGTGGGGGTCACAAATTGGGTCGTCACAAACTGGGTCGTCACAATAGGGGCCGGTGATTGGACAACTACTACGCTGGCATCGGTCCCTAGAGAGAAGGCAAGCCAGAAAAGGTTGAGCGAAAGTGAAACATGGACTCTAGAAGTAGGTTAGCGACTTTTCCCTTTCGCATTGTTTCCTTCGTATCAATCCCTGCTGAAGGATTGGCTGCGACCCGGACGTCAAAACTGGTCGCTGCATATGTGGTAGACTTCCCCTCAAATTCGGCCCCCAAGGCTCGAGCATCGCGGCGCGTAAATGTACAGGAGTGGCCGGCACCTTGCTAGATGTTGGACACTCTCAGAGAGATGCTGCCCCCGTTGTACACATTTATGAGTATAAGAAGCGCGCAGGAATCCCAAGCAGTCACAGTGGCATTGGTGGACAGAATCACATACATAACCATTATTTTACCTCGCGATCGATCTGCACATTCTCTTGCACTTTCAAGACCTCGGGAATCTGTATTATCTACCGATCACTCCCGTGTTACACTTTTTACTGCCCCTTTCCTGTAACGATTGGCTACCCAGCTCTCCTCCACCATGTCCGACGCCAACCAGAACGAGTCCCTTTTGGATTCCACTGTGTTGGACCAGTTCACTAGTGCTGATGCCACGGGCTTGCTCAACACTATTGATGACTTGAGACAACTGGGCGCCGGCGATATTGTTGATCTCCCGCAGATCATTGTTGTTGGCCATCAATCGTCCGGCAAGAGCTCGGTCCTGGAGGCCATCTCCCGCATCCGCTTCCCCTCGGCTCCCGGTATTTGCACGCTGTTCGCCACGGAATTGGTGATGCGGCGAGACAATTACACGCGGGCCGACGTGAATATTCGGTATGCCGACGGCAAAACAGAGGACACGCAGAAGCCGTTTCAGCGCCAGAACATCAGCCGTGACGACCTTCCCAGCATCGTCGACGAGGCTCGCGCCCACATGGGTATCCAGGACGGCGGACCCAAGATCTGCTCCAACAATGTGCTCAAGGTCGAGGTGGCCGGGCCGGACCTCTATCCGCTGACGCTGGTCGACCTCCCCGGCGTCTACAGCGCAGGCACCTCGGACCAGCCCATCGAGGGCCGCAAGGTCATTGACGACTTGGTCAAAAAGTACATGGCGGAACGCAACAGCATCATCCTGGTAGTGGTGTCGGCGGGCTACGACTTTATCCACCAAAACATCCTCGAGGTGGCTAAGGAGTTTGATCCCACGGGTGAGCGCACCATTGGTGTGGTCACGAAGCCAGATCTGACACGTCCCGGCTCGTACGACGAGGGCCAAATCATCAAGCTGGCCCGGAACGAGGAGAGCGGACAGCACCTGAAGCTCGGGTGGCACGTCTTGCGGAACCGGTCCGAAGGCACGGAAAACTCGGCGGACCCCGACGCCCGGGACGAGGCCGAGCGGCGCTTCTTTACGTCCAACGCGGCCTGGAGCCAGCTGGACAAGCGCGACGTCGGCGTCGACAGCCTCCGGCAGAAGCTCAGCGGCATCCTGCTGCAGCACATCCGCAAGAACCTGCCGGCGCTGCTAGAGACGATCGAGGAGAAGCTGAGCGCCTCGCAGGCCGAGCTGGCGCTCCTCGGCGAGGCCCGGGAGTCGTATGACGATATGCGCCAGTACCTGTCGCAGATTGCCGAGAAGTTTTCGGAGCTGGCCCACGACGGTGTCGAGGGCCACTACCGCCATGCCTTTTTTGGCGGCATCGACGATGACAAGAACAAGCTGCGCGCCAAACTGTGTCTGCTCAGCGAAGCCTTTATGGCGACGATGATGCACAAGGGATCGACGCGTGAGTTTTACCGGGGAAAACGTTCTAGCGACAGCAACTTCAACCATAGCAACTACAACAGCCCATCGGCATTCCGTCAGGCGCCCACCAGCAGCAGCAACCCGTACCTCGACGAGATGATGGCGCGCTTCAGCAAGTTCCCCTGGCCAGAGCCCACACACGAGAGCGACTTCAAGCCGACAGTGAAAAAGCAGGCGACAGCTAACCAGGGCACGCAGCTGCCCGGGTTCATCAACGTAGACATTGTCTTGGGCCAGTTCCGCGACCACAGCTCGCCCTGGCTCGGCATTGCGCAATACTACATCGACGAGGTCCTGACGTACACGCACTATTTCGTCGAGCAGGCCGTGGCCGCGACCACACTCCATGGAACCAAGACGGCGGCAGCGATCCTCAACCTGATTGTGGCGCCGTACTTTGAGGCCAAAAAGGACGTTTTGGACGCGAAGTTGCAGGAGCTGATACGTCCGTACAGCAACTGCTACGCGTACCTGCCTAAGAAGGCGTTTATCAGCGCTATGAAGAAAAAGACGCAGAAGCGCGCGCTGATGGCAGCGGTCAAAAACGGCCAGACAGATCGATTTGGCCTGGACGCACAGGACATCACGCCAGACGGCCAGACACTCAAGCGGCAGAAGACGTCGCAGACTGGTTACACCGGGGACGACGATGTCGATGCGGAAGAGGTGATTGACCTCATCACGACGTACTACGATGTAAGTGTGCTTTCCCTCTGTCCCTGCGGTTTCGTTTCCATGGACTCTTGGAAAAGGAAAGGACAAAAAGAAAAGGGACTCGGAAGCTCACCATTGACAGATCTCCATCGTCACATTTATGAACAATGTGATCACCTTGGCCGTCGAGGGATGCCTGATCCAGGACCTGTCCAACATCCTGCGGTCGAAACAAGTAATGGCCATGAGCACGCAGCAGCTGGAAGAGCTGGCTGGCGAGTCAGAGTACAGCAAGAACAAGAGAAGGGCGCTGCAGAAACGTGTCAAGACGCTGCAGATCGGCCAGCGCAAATGCAGCCTCCAACGCCTCCATGAGCCCACTGGTATGTGTCGAGATGTAGATGTGACCTTTGCTTTGCTCTGCGTGTATCTAACCGCCAGGCAGTCGTGCCGCCGAAACCAGCCCAGAGCCCTGATCCTTTGCCAGCTCGCAAACAAGGACCCCCTGATCTGGCCGTTTCTTACAGCACACCACCGCGTAGCCCAGGCTCCCCAAGTCCCAGCTTGGCGAGCAACAATAGTGAGTCTCCCCTGCCTTTGGTGGCAGCGCATTGACTGATCATTTGCAACTGCAGCAGCCGCGACGAGCCAGGATCCGTCGCCCTCGTCCCCACCGGCCTTTATTGCAGGACAGCTCTCGCCCAGTCCGCCATCGAGACGCGTCCTCCCGACCAGGCCCATCCGCAAGAGACACGACAAGCCCCCCAACAAAGGCACGAAGGAAGTGGCATTCCATAGATTCTTATTTGACAGCCCTAGTGCCGGGTTAGGCCCCGGGCTCGAGAGCAACACTCTGGTTGACGGCATCAGCTAAATGCATTACGCATAAGTTGCCCTCGCCCATTTTCCTTAATGAGCTAGCATGATCGAGGTTGAGCCATGGTGAGCTTCGATCGCCCTCAATCCAAGCCCAGTTTTTGAACCGGAAGCGCTAAACTAAATAAAAGATACCATTCGCTGGGCCTTATCTGGACTGTTACACTAGGAATCTCTTGTCGTATCCATCCATCTCTATGCAAATGAGTGGATAGATCTGAGTGGCCTTACCGCCGCCTACTAAGGCTAGGACTAGGATCTATGCTGACAGCTTGCTTGCACAGTACCTAACCTCTGTGTGGGGCAGGAAGGCTGGAAAAGGAGGAATGAGGGGCAAGCGCTCCTTCCCTAATGGGAGCAATTGTTTTGTTTACAGGTAGAGGGCATTTTGCTGTGTTTCCCTCCTAGAAGTTAGCTTGATGCACAAATCTAAGCCTACTTACCCATTTTTCCAATTTCTACCGCGCATCGCCGTCGACCTCCATGGACTCCCCAGAAATCCCTTATGTTGGCAAGCGGCCGCTGTCCTAGTGGTCTGAAGGCACGGACATGGGTGTGTTGAGCACCACCTCCCCGCTTCTAGCTGCACTTGAAGAGCGCCAGTACACGTTTTTGCGTTTCATCGAGGCAAAGCTAGAACACGTCACCGGCTATAGCCCGGAGGACTGTGCCCGCGCACGGCGCAAGCTATGGATGGCTTTCGTGGCCGTATCCGATCCTGTCATAGCACGCCACCTGCTGACGGAAAAACCTGGAGACACACTGGACGATAACGGGCAGCCCTCGGTCTACTGGCTCCTCGAAAAGCTTATTTTTATCCGAGCTTCACAGAGAACAGTGATGAAAAATGGACTCGCAAGAATGGTGACGGCTCGCGCCCAGCTGCGGACAAGAACGCCCAAACCAGGTGCGCAGCTGGTATCTCCTTGAGGACGAATATATAACTTTTTTTATGGACGACAACGGGATTGGTTCAGACCCCTGTAACGAACCCACTGATACCCATATTCACCCCCTGAATGCCTCATACAGAAGACGTCGCCTACGCAACGGGAGAGATGGGAGAGACGTTGTAGAGGGGTGCCATTGTACATAAATGTCAACAAAAGCCCACCAAAAAGGTTTTAATCTCGTCCTCAAGGAGATAGAAACAAGTGTGTATTAACACAGGCCAACAAGACGGAGGGGCACATATCGTGCCCGTCCGCGTAACGCAAGCGGAATGTCTCCCGGATTTTTGGAACACATGCGTTGATTTGGCCCGTCGATCGCCTCGAAGATCTCGCCTACAAGGGCCACGAGCCTACCAACATCCTGCCGCTAGCACGCGGATCGCACGCCCGGTGGGATGCATACGAGTTCCTGCTTCGACCAGTCCCGGACCCCATCCATCCGGAGACGCGCATCTACCTGCAGATGGTCTAGGCAGAAGAGCTCACAGTCGGCAACCCCCGTGACGACGAGGTTCTCGTCGAAGTGAGCAACGGCCGTTGTGCAGTCAACCAAGCGTCTTATCCACCCGTCCAGACTGGTGATGTTTTCTGTCTAGAGACAACTGATCCCTCCCGGTGCCCCCTACCGAAGCTGAACTTTTTGCAGGTCCAGCACGGCGTCCATCGCCTCCTGGGCGGTCTGCGTGCTGCTGCGACGCTGACAGATATTTTCCGTGGGCCGCCCGACGACGACATGAGCAATTCTGGTGCTTCCGGGGCTGACTTGCGCTCCCTGGAGGAGGACGAAGACGTGCCGCATACCTAGCAGCTACTTCTGGAAGCGGCTGCCGCCAAATTGCCCGGCAACCAAATCATACAAACCTGGACAACCTTGCCATGGGACTGACGACTTCGGATGCACAACAAGACGGAGTGAGTACGCAGTCTCCGTGTTTCTAAGAAGATATGGACCTGGCGCCGTGACACGAAAAAGACCAAGATGAACATTCGTTCTTTGCACAATGTGTTTGAGGCTGAAGCGAGGGGAAGAAGCTAAGCCAAATTAGGCTTTCTAAAAATGGTGTTAAACTGAATGAGCAGCTCTAAACTATGGCTTAAAACTGTTTGCCTTACAAAATAAAAACCATGTTTAAAACGTCGAGTAATCCACAAAAACTGGCAGAGCATAAACCGGCAGAGGGAACACCGGCAGAAATGCCCTGGCTAAGCTGGCTCACTGACGTGCCGCCAGACTTTGGCCGCCGTCCCACGCGCTTCACGGTGCGGGATGGACACTTCCGGACGCCGGCTTGCGGCGTCGCCATCTAGCCTCAAGCGGGGCGGCAGGTCCTTGCACGGCGGAAGCTCAGGGCTCGCGATGGATCGGAAACGCGACAGTGAGAACGCAGCAGGACGCTTCGAGGGAATTTAACATCCAACAAATGGCGTTCAGTGGTTAAGCTGGGTACCAATTATGCTAAGCATGAAGACCCACTGAACCCTGTCCGAATCGCACCTCGAGTCAGGTGTGTTTTACGGGATTGAAACGACGGTGGCTATTCGGTCAAACTACCAAGTCCGACTTGTGTTCGTATACGTCGTAGAGTAGTCCCAAGCGTAGATATCCCGCAAGACGCCCGAGACTACAAGCTCTACTGATTTAAGAGCTCTACCTATGCAATATACAAGACAAGGCCGCGAGGTACATTTGACCTTAAACGATGTCCTTCCCGGTATTCTCAACATGCATAGCATTATTCTCCGTCTTTGCAACATCTTCCAGACCGGCCTCGTGTATATGTTGACGCGGAACAACAGTTCGGCCCCCCTTGGAACTGAGCACGCCGCCGGTAATGCCCCCTTTCTCAAAGATGTGATCAATGTCCTCCAGTGAAAGTCCCTTCGTCTCGGGGAAGAAGCAGTAAATGATTGGGATCCATGCAGCGTTGAGCACCGCGAAAATGATAAAGGTCTTCCAATTGATGTGTGCTAGATTCTGTTAGTCATCATACCTCGATAGTCGCATCACAGCGGTAACATACCGATGGCAATAGGAGTAATCTTGACCACTACAAAGGTAGTCATCCAATTAGACGCCGCCGTAATAGCGGAAGCCTTGGAGCGTAGGCGAGTTGTGTTTATCTCGGTCGGGTAGAACCAGGCCACAGGATGCCAGCCTATTCCGAGGAAGGTCTGGAAGAGGAATACCATAGAGGCTGCGCCGTACGCAGCGTGAATCGTGCCAATCGATAGCAGAATGCTAGCGATAATGAAGCACATGGAGAGCCCAGCCGATGACCACATCAGAACAAGCCGGCGGCCAAAGTAATCCGAGGTCCAGAGGGAGATGAACGATCCGATCAAGTACGCAACGCCCGTGCACCCACCGAGGATGAGGGCTGTGTGGCGAGAGATTTTCATAGTGGTTTGGTACACAACCGGGGCGTAGTAGTTGCTATTCAGAACATCAGCCTAAGCACGTGGGCGCGGGCGGTAGACAGAACCCACATGAAATTGGCTCCGGTGAACTGCTGCATGATCATGATGACCACCGTCAAGGTCGTGCGACGCCAATTCTGAAGCTTGCCGCCGGCGAAGAGCTCCTTATACTGGAAGGGACCCCCTTGTGTAGCTAACTGCTGGGCGGTCTGGATCTCGAGGAGGTTCAGTTCGACGTCGGGGTGATCTTCGGGAAGGTCATGAAGAGCCGAGAGGACGGCTTTGGCCTCGGCTGAGCGGTCGCGAAGAACAAGCCATCGAGGGGACTCGGGAAGAGGGATCACAGTGACGGTGAGGATGATTGCAAAGACACCCTGGAACGCCAAGGGAAAACGCCACTGGAAGTCGGTCTCGTGGAAGCTGGTTCCGTAGTCGAGCCAGTACGCTGCAGCACGGAACGTATTATGTACCGGCCTCGTCAAATAATGGGAAAGTACGGAAAAACTTACCGGTCAAAAGGCCCACGATACCTGTGAGTCCCTGGACCGACAGAATAGCTCCTCGGTGCTTTGGCGGGCAGCACTCTCCTAGGTAAACAGGAGACGTAGCACAGTTGATACCCATTCCCTAAAGGGTTAACAAATAGCCGGATCACTGGGGGCTCAAGGAGGCCTTACCACGCCTGAAATAATTCTTGCAGCAATAAGCTGTGCAACGGTAGTCGAGCTTGCCATGATTGCAGTAGCAACGGTCATGATAGACCCAGCAAGCATGATCATTCGACGACGTCCAAGTTTCTCGGCGATCAGGAAAGTAAGAATGGCACCAACCACGCAGCCGATCTATCTCTGTAAGCTGACTCGAATAACGCATTGTGAGGTATGAATGGAATGCCACGTACGTCGAAGAGTGCTGTGATGTTGCCCTGCGAATTGGGATCAGGGTGGTTGAAGTATCTACCGAACGCATTATCTGCGCCGATGATGCCGCTCATGACACCTTGAGAAAAACCTCGGTAAGTATCAGGGTGCTGGGTGGGTATGTTCAATGGGATAAAGTCTTACCTTGGTCATAGCCAAAGATCAAAAAGCCCTGGCTGGTGCATGCTGCAAGATGTCAGCAGTCGTTTAGAGAACATCATTCAGGAGTTGGGGTCACGGTACCTGTGATAGCAGCGACGAGTTTCCCTCCTCGCAAGAACATACTGTTAAGACTCAGATTCTCGGCTCGGGACAGTAGTCTTGTCAACTTGTCACAACTCTTAGACGACGAGGAAACCTTTTTTGGAGTGGGCGTATTTGACTGGGTTATATAAATAATGATTTTACGCTTTCAGCTTACATCCCCAGTTTTCCCTAGCTTGCCCCAGCTTTCCCCAGCTTTCCCCAGATATTTTTCCCTTCCGGGATAACTTCATACCGTCCGGAGGTACTCCGTTGGGGTTAACAGCCAAGTCATAATATACGGACCGTTGACGGGGCGGTAGCTTATACTCATCCCCCCCCGCACCACTTGTAATACAATGGCACTAGAGATAGTGTCGAGGATGGTATCCATAGCACTTTGTGGGCGACGTAACCATTGGCTGAAATGCACCCTACATTTGCAAAGTTCTCACGCCCGTTAAGGCCCCCGAGAGTATTATGTGGCATATGTGGAATTCGTCAATGGTAGGTCGATAGTAGGATGCCTCGTTAAAGAAGAGAATAAGCATTAATAAACTGTATAGCCTGCGCTGTAGCTCTACCATTGGTTCTCGCTCGCTTATAAGCGTTTATACGGAAGCCATATGAGGTGACCACACTCTCTGTCGAGTTACTGCTATACTAAATCGGGTTTCGTTCAGCCCGTTATTGACATGTAACAGGTCAATATCCCTTCGTCCTTTCGACCACATTCATCAATGGTGCTTTCCTGCCCCACCGGTCCAGATTCTCTTCGAGGACCGCCAGATACCTCTCTTGGTTCTGACTCGTTAGACCACTGACGTGAGGATGCAGAATGACGTTGGGCAAAGACCACAATTCATTCTCTGCCGGAAGAGGCTCCGGGTCCGTGACGTCTAAGGCGGCACCCCGTAGGCCGCCCTCAACTACCGATTTCTTCAAACTTGCAATTAATGCAACTTGGTCGATAATCGCGCCACGGGCCAAGTTTACCACCAACGTTCCAGACCCCTTACCGTCTCTGTGCGATTGGCCCAGGATGGAGAACTCCTCCTCGCCCAGCAGATGTTTCGACTTGTCGGTCAGGGGAAGGCAGACGATGACGACGTCAAGTTTCTGTCTCAAGAAGTTGTGAAGCGAGTTTTTATCCAGGCCAGAATACCACTCAGTAGGAATCTCTCCGGCGCGGTCTCCCATTCCCGGTAAGCAAAACCCATCGTCTAGCTTTGCCTCCGGCGTCAACCGAGGCGAAGCAGTGAAAGCTAGAATCTCGGACCCCATGCTTCGACATACGCGAGCAATCTGTCGGCCGATGCTTCCATACCCCAGGATTCCTATTTTCACGCTGGTCATGTCCCGGACCGGACCCTGCGAAGCCAAGAGCTCAGAATGTGGCACCCACAGCCTCTTGGCCTGCTGGGCGTCTAGGTACCGGGCGTGATGGGAAAATGCTAAGATTTGTAGAGCGGCCCACTCCGCGATCTGTGGTGCGTGGATCCCAGATGTCGTGGCGATCTGTACATCGGATTTAAAGATCGGCTCGTTTAGCAGGTGGTCAACGCCAGCAGGCAGTAGTTGGAGGAACTTGAGCTTTGGGGCCTGCTCGGGAGTTGGAATGGCAGATAGAGTTGTCAGGATAGTGGCATCCTTGAACAGACCTATTGAAAGACGAGGTTAATAAAGCAGCTCGGCGCGTGTCGAACAACACAGTACACTGACCCTCATCTATCTTGACCTCCGAGTCCCAATGGGTTGTTCCGTACGGCAGGTGTACATAGACAACATCTAGCCATGGATTCTTGTCTTTGATTCGTCTTGAGAAATCTTCTGGTTCGGGGAATGGAAGAATGGCTAGAAGCTTCTGCTTCTGGTCGTCTCGGTTTGCGGACATGTTGGGCAAATCTCAACAGTATCGAATGGAGGGTTGTGAAATTAGAGGGGCAACGAGCATAAATCGAGTTGGAGAAAAGCGTGACTACGAAGTATCCAGGATAATATGTTCCTCGCATGCTCTCCGCTTTCTGATACGGAGAGCTAAAAGAACAAAAGCCGACATCTTTGTCCCGGCCATGACCCACTACGCACCGATGTTGTGACGCTGGGAGACACGTGGTTTTGCAGTGTAATGTGCTAGGTTGCTAGAGTTATATGTCGGCAGACCTTACCCCGAACAGCTTCCATACAAAGTATGAGCGCGAGCCAGTCGGAAACCGGCCTCACGAAGACATCAATTCACAGCGGCCAATTCAAACAGGCCTAATATTCCTATCCCTGCACATCACATGTCCTAGCCGCCATGGCGACACTCTCTGACATTCTCTGTATCCGGGACCTTGAAACTGCTGCGACGGTAAAGCTGAGCAAGTCCACCCTGGGTATGTCAAAATATGTAAAACCCCGTGTTCCCCGTGATTGGCTACTAAGAGGGAAATCTAGAATATTTCAACGATGGTTCGGAAGATGGCATTGCCCTCTCGGAGAACGTTGCGGCTTTTGGTCGCTACAAGATTCGCCCTCGCGTTTTGCGAGATGTCTCCCATCTCGATAGCAGAAGGCAAGTTCTAGGCTCGACCATTTCATTCCCCCTGGCTATTGCTCCCTCGGGGATGCAATGCATGGCTCACCATGATGGCGAATCGGCTACGGCCAGGGCCGCTGCCAAAGCAAATGTTCCCATGGCCGTCTCAACCTTTGCGACCACGTCCTTGGAGAACATCAAGGCAGCCGGAGATGCGGTTGGACCCAACAAATACATGCTACAACTGTACATTTTCAAAAATCGCCGAACCACGGAGGGCCTTGTCCGGCGAGCAGAAAAGGCCGGCTACACCGCCGTTCTTGTCACGGTCGATACTCCGAAGCTCGGCAATCGCTACAATATGAGCAGAAATAACTTCCAACTGCCCTCTCATCTACGCCTACCCAATTTTGGGAAGGAAAACGTGGGTCCGCTCGTCCAGCATGTTGTCAAGCAAGACGAGAAGGCCGAGGAAGGCCTAAACGTCAACGGTATGTGGGCTGAGCCGGAGGAGATTGGTTGACTAATGGTGTCCGGATCTAACCATGATAGTTAGATGAGTCAATAACTTGGGGCGAGTCGCTCCTCTGGCTGCGCTCTATAACCAATATGGATATTTGGCTCAAGGGAGTCAGCTCGGCTGAGGATGTGGAGATTGCAATCAACAATCCAGTCAAGATCTCGGGTATTTTGGTATCAAATCACGGCGGGAGACAACTCGAGTACGCGCCGTCGACTCTAGATTCGCTGCTGGAAGTTGTTGAGGCGGCCAAGAACCACAGGAAGGACATCCAGATCTGGCTCGATGGCGGCATTCGAAAGGGCAGCGACATCTTCAAGGCCTTGGCACTCGGTGCCGACGGAGTCATGATCGGAAGGGTGCCACTTTGGGGATTGGCGGTTTCTGGCGAAGACGGCGTGTCCAAGGCCCTTGATATTCTCAAGGCCGAGTTCCAACACACCATGGCGTTGGCCGGTTGCAGAAGCTTGGCGGATATCACGTCCTCGAGCCTCGCAAAAAAGGTTGAAGGAGGGTTCTTGGCCAGACTGTAATATTGCAAGAATGTACCCTATCACCAGCTACCTGCATAGTTACGTGCGAACACAGTGAGAGGGCACGGAGTAAATGTCACCAGAGAAATTTCGTCGTGCAAATATTACGAGTTGCCTCTGACAGTTCATCCGCATTTGAGAATAACTTGACCGGTTAGCCACCCGGCTACCTAGGCGAAGTAGGAAATTCAGGAAATCTTTTGCTACTACCTTTCATCCCATCGCAATACCACAAGACAGAACTTGGCTAAAAATGCAGGGCAAAGAAGCCCCCTAACTACAACGCCGTACGATTACAAGTTCCTTCAGCAGTCACCTTCACTACATGGAATACAATAAACACGCAAGATCGGATCATAGTCACCTACGAACATTCTGGGCTATTCGTAGTAAAGTACTAATTCATCCTATGGTTCTGCTTCTAGTTTTTTGCATCCTCTACCTTGTCATCATTGGCCTTCTCCGTAGTACTGATCAGTCGGAGACTTGCCGAAGGGGGTGGGTTAAATAGTTTGGAAGCAGGCACGAGGCGCGCACTAGGGTTCAACTCAAGCCCAAAACCAGGGCGGTTGAGCTTTTCAATGTCGAGATAGCCATTCTCGGGCATGGGCTCGTTCAGGAACAGATTTCCAAAGACCGGGAGGATGGATTTGGCGTCCGCGCTCGCGGCGACATACTCCTGGAACGGGCAGTTGATCTGCGAGAAGGCAAAGTGGTAGCTGTACGGGCCACTCGCGTGGGGTACGACAGGGATGTCGTACGCCGCCGCCATGGCCGATATCTTGAGGAGTTCCGTCAAGCCGCCAACCCAGGTTACGTCGGGTTGAAGGATATCGACGTTGCGGCCCTCGACCAGCTTCCGGAAGCCGTACCGGGAGTACTCGTGCTCTCCGTGCGTGAACTTGGCCCGAGGGTGAGCTCGCTTGAGGAGTGCATAGCCGTCGTAGTCGTCAGGGGAGAGGCACTCCTCCCACCAGTCCACGTTCAGCCCCTCCTTCTCTGCAGCAGTGACCAAGTCAATGGTATACGGCACATCCATCGACATGTAACAGTCCACCCTCAGCGGGAAACTAGGCCCAACCAGTTTGCGGTGCTTCCGGATAAAGGCAAGGTTATCCTCGAAACCCTTCTGTCCCAAACTTGGCCCGTAGGGTAAGGCGATCTTCCCGCCAATAAACCCAAGCTCCTTCATAGATGCCGGCTGGGGGCCGGTGCAGTAGAAGCCGAGGCGGGACTTTGTTGCGCCGCCAATCAGCTTGTAGACGGGCTCGTTGCGGATCTTGCCAAGCAGGTCCCAGAGGGCAAGATCGATTACCGAGATGACTGCCAAGGCAAGGCCTTTCCGGCCGTAGAACATGGAGGCCCGGTACATGAGCTCAAACAAGTTGTTCGTATCGCGCGGGTCTGTAGCTAGTAAGCGATTGGGTCCATGGTTGGAATGATTATGATGAGCCTGACTTACCAGAACCTATTAGAAATCGCTCAAAGTGGTTGTGTGCAAGCCAGCAGCCAGGCACACCTCCGAAGCCAGTGGCGAATCCCTTGGTGCCGTCGGTTGCCTCGATTTCCACAAACAGCGATCCGAGGACGTTCACACCCCAACTTGCCCGAGAGGTGCGATACTCACTCCATCTTGACATGGGCGTTGCAATGGCACTGTCAACCAGCCAGTGCCCCGATTCCACCTAGGAATGTTAGCGGAGTGGCCTAGATATGGCAACAGACGACGCAGGATACTACTCACATTGTGATAATCGCCGCCGCTTCCCTTCTCATCGATGATGAAGGTCCTCAGAGCTTTGATCCTTGGAAACTCCATGACGACTGTATGGGGGTGACGTCTAGCCAAAGGTGGCATAAATGGCTGTGTTGGTACAAGGATTAGTGGGCCCTTTGGTTATGTCCTGGGTCCCCTTGGACATGTTTTATATCCAATTCGGGCCCGTTATCATGCCGTAATGCCATCTCCGTCGCTCATATTCTCCTCCCAATGCTCGTCCTCGCCGGGCGAGGATGCCTCGCGCCGTCGACATAGGCTACGGAGCAACATCGGACCGTGAAAACAGTGGACAGCCTTCCCCGCACAATTTCCCCGGGGAGGAAATCAGATCAAAACATGATCGATCCCAACTGCCAACTGCCGCGGAAAATACAATCATTACTCCGCCGTCATCAAAATGGAACCACCACGGAAGAGACAGAGGCCTCTCTCTAAAGCGTATGTCTGATAAGTTCCCCGCGATAGCGAGACAAATGGACAGTCCCCGTTGACCACCACCACGGGCAGCTGCGATGCTTGTAAGCTCAGGAAAGCAAAATGCGACAGCGAATATCCATGCTGCGGCCCTTGCCGAAAGAGAGGTATGTCTCGGCACCCTGCATCAAGTATACATGTACACGGGTGGAGCTAACGGCCCGGGCGCCGCAGGCATTGAATGTGTCTACCGGGAAAGAGACCAACCCGGTCTCCGGCCGGGCTTCGGAAAGAGTCTGGAAAGCCGTCTTGACCGCATCGACACCAACTTGCAGCAAATCCATCAGCTTCTAGGGTCGTCCTCGGTGTTGCAAGGAGCACCGCCGCGTCAAGTCCATCCTCCCCACAATGACGTATTCGACTTCCACCAAGAAGCATTGCCCTGCGGAGCGGCGGAGATCCCCCCGCCAGAGTCCATGATGCACCTCCACGACAGCTCGCTCTCCGCGTTGTCGCCAGGCCTGGGGGAGTTTTACATGAGAGATGCGCAGCAGCAGATGCCGGAAGGCCTTCCGCCGCGTCCTATGATGCTCAAACTTGTCGACCTCTACTTCGAGTTCATCAACCCGTGGGCCAATGTCTTGAGCCGACACCATTTCGAGGGTGGCATGTTCAGCGCTGACAACGCGATTCTCCTCCACGGTGTTGTCTTATTAGGCTTGCGATATTGGGACCAGGCCGAGCCCGACGACCGCGTTCGACAACAATATATGAGCAATGCGCGGGACAGGATCCTAAGCCAGGCGATGGGGAACATTTCCCTCACGTCTACTCAGGGACTCCTCTTCCTCCTGATCGATACCCTCGGACAAGGCCCCAGCACTAGAGCTCTCAATATAATGGCTCTCCTGAAAACCGCCGTCACCGAGCTGTTGCTGGACCAGCAGATCGCGGTCAAAGACAGCCACAATGAAAAGACCCCGACTTTGCTCGTCTGGAACCAGGACAAGGACGCAGAAGAGAAGACGGACCCAAGTTCCGAGGTCAGCAAGGACACGGCAGAAGGTGCTCGCGTGTTTTGGGCTGCCTACACTTTAGATCGTATCATCAGCGTCTCCTACGGCGTCCAATGCCAGATCGCGCCGGGCTTCTTCCCCAGGATATGCAGCACGAGAGAAGATCTACGCCAGCACCTGACGGTGTCCTTGTCCGAGCCCGAGGCCGTTCTAGTCCAAATCGCCACGCTGATGGAAAGGGTCAACGACTTCTTGCTCCAGCCAGTCAACCTCTGCAACCCCGACGAGTGCCGGGAGTGGAAGATCAAGTTCAGGGTATTGGACGCCACGCTTCGTACCTGGAACGAAAGTTGCCCGAGCTTCAGCATTGCGGGTTCGGACTTGGAAGCCGATCCCGTCCTGGCCACTGCCGTTGCCATATATTACACGTAAGATCCGACGCCTAGCATGGAATTGTTGGAGCATTCGCTAAACTACCCAGTGCTATCATACGGCTGCAGTCGGTAGCCGGCTTCCCGCCACGGAGCTGTTCGCATTTCACAGCGTCGCCGCTTGCCCCCGGTAGGTGCCTTCAGGCTGTCAGGACCACGGTTGCCATTTGTGAAAGCCTGAAACCCCATTCTCTGGCAAAGCTGGGCCCCTTCTTCATCTTCTCTGTGTGGGTGGCAGCCCGCAACATGATTTTGCTGTGGACAGCCGGGTGGGAGGAGTTGTCGACAACAGTGCCTGCGGAATTGGCAACTCTTCGCAATGTGCTGCGGGAGATGGCTCTGCACTGGCCGTGTGCCCAGCAATACGCTAGAATGATCGACCTCGTAGTGGACGCGGAAGATGGCGCAGACAAGCATTCCCTCCTGGCCGTTTTCAACGACGTCTCAAAGACGGCGTACGGGTTGAACAAAGCCCTAGGCCCGAGATTGAAGCATGATCTTGATTCTCAGATTTCTCAGGTTCTGGGGTGGCTTGCTATTCCGACGCTAGACTCGGAGAATCTTTTTGCTCAAGATGTGTAATTAAATCTTGCAAGATAAATGCAACCTTGCTCTCCAAAGTGCTTCTCGTCCCATAGAGGCACCATCCCAGGCGTAATGTGTTCGCGGAAACAACTTGCACGATAGGCGGCCTTTGACTGTTTTGGCACTGGATCCAGTTTTCACCATCATAGGCACCCCAGATAGCTCCGAAGACGTCGACCTGGGCTCGCTAGCACACTGGGGTGCCGTCAATTATTGGGTCTTACCCCACAAATCGGCCATTTCTGAAGCCGGTAGTGTGGGGGAAGTTCCAGATCCCCCATTACATGTTGCCGAAGTGTGGGGATTGGGCTTTTTATTTACCCGGCAGGTATACAGTCAAAAGGTTTACGGAGTATGCTCGGCCACCTTCCGCTGCCTTTCCACTTACACGATGCCTACAGCGACTGATAGCTGAGATCATACGTGTTGGTCCTCTGTCCAATACATCCTCTGGTCGATCTAGTCTATCCTCTAGCTTGGCCATCTTCATCCCGTGGTCTTTCGTTCTCTCCCAAAATGCAAGCAGGCTGGCAGCAGTTCAACGTTCCACGGGTCATCTTTGGCCGCGGCACGCTCAAGAAGCTGCCGGAAGAAGTGGCTTTGCTCGGCGGAAAGGCGCCGTTTCTTCTGTCGACGCCACAGCAGACCCAACAGCTGCAGGACATTCGACACCTGCTCTCCAATAATGTGGCTGGCGCTTTTACAGAGGCGACGATGCACACTCCTGTGCACATCACTGACAAAGCCATTGCAGCCCTCAACGCCCTGTCCGCCGACCTCATCATTTCCATTGGCGGGGGCAGCACCATTGGCCTCGGCAAAGCCATCAGCATCCGCACCGGGCTGCCGCATCTCTGCATTCCCACGTCGTATGCCGGCAGCGAGATGACCCCTATCCTGGGAGAGACCGCAGACGGCCGAAAGACCACTCGCTCTGACCCGCGGATTCTTCCCAGAACCGTCATCTACGACGTCGAGCTGACGACGACCCTTCCTCGCACCATGATAGCGACGAGCGGAATCAATGCATTGGCACATGCCGGTAAGTACACCAAAAAAGAGGGGGAAAAAAACCTAAACATGCCAAGGCTAACAGGATCTTTTCCTCACACAAAGTCGAGGCCCTCTATTCGCAAACGTCCACCCCCGTCGTTGCGTCCATGGCCGTGGAGGCTACCAAGGCCCTGGCCACCGCTCTTCCCGCGCTGATGGCCGACCCGCCGCCGCCCGAGGCGCAAGAGTCGGCTTTGTACGGCGCTTGGCTCTGCGGCATGTGCCTGGGCAATGCCACTATGTCCATTCACCACAAGCTCTGTCACGTCTTGGGCGGCAGCTTTAACCTGCCGCACGGCGAAACGCACACTGCAGTCTTGCCGCATAGCCTGTCCTATGTGGCCCCCAAGATCGCCCCGGTAATGCAGACGTTGGCTACGGTGCTGCCGGGCAGCGGCGAGAACAATAATGATGCCCTGGCCGGCATCAATCTGTTGTTGTCTAAGCTGCCTGTGAAGCTGGGGCTCAAGGACTACGGTTTGGCGGAAACAGATATCGACAAGGCGACCGACATTGCTCTGAGCCAGCCCTATTGGAGCCCCCGGCCACTAGAGCGCGGTGCTATCCGGGAGCTGATCCGTAGAATTTGGGCTGGCGAGCCTGCTCGTGCGGACTTGTAAATAGATATTTAAATGGAATGTTCCTCTACTATAGCAGCTTGTGGCAAGACCGAGGGCGAAGGGGCCTCGCAGATCTTCACCAGGCCGATAAACACAGTGTTAAATGCTGCTTCATGACTTAATGGAGTTGTATTGCATCCCTCGTATTGCACAGTGGCAAGGCTAATGTAATGTCAGGGTTGTAGCTACCACGTGCTCATATCTTACAGCTCACAGTGCGAGCTTTACTGGATAACAACTTTAACAGTATTTTTCAGGTTTTATTTATCTCGCCCCTCTTTCAAAGTTCCTTGAAATATCTTCAAGCTTCTACATTCCTCACCAATAAAACGCTTCTTGTTCAAGCAACTCGAGCACAACATCAATACCACGATGCAACTACAGAATACTATTCCTGTCCTCCAGGCAGCTGACATTCCTCCTCTACCAAAATCTAGCTGGGCATTGGTAATGGCGCTGAGGAGGGCTTACCAGTTCACAAAAAAGACCATACAAACGCGAATGCAACAGTACCGAGAGATGATAGTGCCTGGATACTTCCCATATCCCACCTCGACGGTAAACGAGGCCAAGGAAGACTGGTTTTTGAACTGGGAAACAAACTACACACAGTCTCCCATCTACCAGCTCCCGCAAGAGATCTTGCTGATGATTCGCGACAATGCAGACACTGCCACTCGACAAGGAATGCGCAAATCTTGCTATTTGTTGATGCGCATTGTTACCGACCTCGATGCAAAGAAGGATATGTGTAAACATTCGCGGGACTGCCAAAATCAATCCTTTTCGTTGGGCCGGATTTCTCTGCCATTACATGCTGTGGAGTGTACTGGTGATGAGACGACCTGTGGTGGGCACCCAACCGACAGCTGGCTCAATGGGGATAGCTTTTGTTTCGACTGTCGCACTGCCCACGAGAGTGGACAATACCAGGCTACATTCAAAAGATACTCACACCCAATGTGGTGCTCAAAGTGCCAAACAAATCATAAAAGGCTCACTTTCTCTGCAAGAGAAAGTGCCAAGTCTTCCAATGATCGAAAGTGCGTTGGATGGGAAGGCCAAATGTTCTTGTGTCCGCACTTGAAGATTGACTGGAATGAGTATCTGAGGGTCAAAGAACATCGTGTGTACCGTTCAATTCGCTGTGGGGCATGCTCATCCCGATTTCTAAAAGTCCCACGGTATGGTCTCTATCCCGGAGACAGATTTTTCACATCATGGACTCTCAAAGCCTTCGATCTTGACCCATCAACCCCAGTTACAAGGCAGCACCTAAGAGATTACATCTCCTCCAACGAAAAGTTTCTAGAGCAACTTCTCTGCCCACATTTTGGCCGAGATACATCCAAACTTCTGCTGCCGTTTGAGCCTGGCCGATGCGCATGCTTTGGTAATCCATCTTTCCAGCGACATCCACTAGAACAACACCACATCCATAAGACCAGCACATATGACATTCCGTGCTGCCGTTGCCTTTCACAAAAATCCCCAGGCAGGATTGGAAGATTCATGCCCCAAGAGACTGGCATTCTCAAATCCGACTATAAGTTGATTGGTATTGGCAAAGTGTCACATTTGCATACTTGCAGCGCCTGCCGTGCACATTATGTATGGGCGCGCAAAGGGAAGCGCGTGTTCTTGAGGATGTCAGCCGGCGTTATAAGTGCGGAGCCTACAGCCATGAAATGGGTAGCGAAGCTCGATGTGAGTTCGTGGGATGGGAGAAAAGATGAAGCCTTACATCGAGTCAGTTGGTGTCAAAGCATACAATGTCTGACGGAGATCCGATGGTGATGGCTACCAAGAAATGGATCTAGCGTTTGGTATTTGTCAGACGAGAACCGATGACGCAAACCTTGGAAAACCGTTGGTCACACTGAGAATCGAGACTATTGAAGCCGGCAAAGACCCTAAGTGAGCATTATTATCAGAATGCCATTACAATTGGCGTATCGATGGCTTAGGAACAAATACAAAGGTCGAGACACAAACCTGTCCTCTATTGAGAATATTGACACGCTGCAATTCTTCCTTGGCGTGTTAGAAAGTCAAGTGCCGCGGCCGAGTTCTTCTTCACTAGGCTGCCGCACAAACGTTAGAAAAGAAGGAGCTAGATATGATGCGAGCATGGAAATGGAGCTTTGTACGAGTATAAGCAACCATGCTAGTATTGAGCTGCTTCGAAATTCCATGGCAAGTGCAAGCGTCGAAAGGCAATCTAAAAATATATTAGTTGACAGATGTTTCTTTGTTTATTGAGGAATAGAAAATGTGAACAGGCCATTTCTTTGGATGAGGCAGCGGATGAAACAAAACAGTGTTTCTGAGAAATAAAGTGCGATGGTCAACAGCGGCACCAGGGACCAAAGGGTGGCACTGGTACCAAAGGACGCTATCAGGCCGCGAAAATAAAGAGGTCAGGACTGGACCTATGCATAGAGGTAAAGTAACCATTGACAAGGTGGAATCACGAGTCTAGAGCCTGCAAGATGATTAGTACTCGGATAGCGAGTGTCATGGGGGGGGGGGGGGGGGGGCGAGCACACACATGCAATTTCGTGAACTGGCTAAGTTGATCCGTCAATACTCAGAACATGCCATGTGTTCCCATTATGCTGAAATGAGAAGCGTTATGTGCAAGGGCGCAGGCCATTCAAGGCATGTCAAGGACTGTCACTGTCGTCGGTGCGGCTGAAACAGCGGGCGGATGCTGCCATGATACTCTGATATGTGTGCTTGTGTGTGTGTGTCGACGCGAGTCTGAGAAGGAGCACTGATTGCTCTGTGCTGAGGCAACGGAACATGCCTGCTCATTGCCCTGGCTGTTGGCAAAGAGTTGGTAGCTAAGGGTACGGATCACCTGCTGTCCTAGTGCCTCATGATCCGCGTTTAGGCCTGTAGCTGTCGCTGACGCTATTGAGTCCGACTACCAATTTTCAGAGTCTAGCATTGCATTAGGTGCACTGTAGCATCTTGTGGCGGCCAGGTATCATTTCGAGAGCAAGATTGGGAACGCTCAGCACAGCTGTGTCTGGAGGATCATAGCTGGGGCCGGTACCTAGATAGAAATGAGTGTCAGCGACTTGGCGAGCTCGATTCAATTAGACCACAAGGCCGAATTCTAGCGCTTTGACATACCCAAGAGCAGCCCAGAATGCTGAGTTGTATTTTGCAGGATCGGTCATGATTGGAACCAGTGGCAAAATTGGCGGCGGCCCTAGAAAATTGAAGCAGGCTGGCACCAGATGTTAGCTGTCAAATATCGACATATTATTCTGCTGAAATGGCACTCTGAGGATGATTGACTTACAAACACAATTTACACATGTGTTGGCTAAGGGCAAGTTCAATGAGACCGCTCGAGAATAGAAGAAAAGGGCAAAGAAGCTATGTGCGTGTCGTATTGTAAGCGCCACAGATGCCTATGTACAAGTTAGAGGCGTGCTAAAATGACAGGAAATAAGAAAATGGAAATTATGACTGTACATACCGTATTGGATTTCTGGAGGATGGACTGCAACGAGTGTTGTATGGGTCGGCCCCTGGAAACAGTATTTGACATGAAGGCAAGCACCGGATGGAAATTTGCTTGGGGCTGAAAGAATAAGAAGGCCATTTTCCGTGATTGGTGGGCCGCTCACTCTGTTTGGGACAACCGAACGAGCACAATAAAGTCGGGAAGAAACTGAGGTTGACCACCAAAGATCTGAGAGAGAATGGGAATGACAAAGGAAAAGAATAACAGCAAATTGACGAATGAAGAATCTCCGCTGACAACAAGCATATGAATGGCTGCCGTGTCTGCACATAGGATAAAAGAATCAAAGAATGGAGATGAGAGCAAAGCTCAAGAGATGGGGAGGCGCAGGCCGAGACTTGGCTGGAGACAGTTGAAGAGGCGAAGTCTGGGAAGAAAGTCTCCAAGTGTATGAAACAAAGTCTAGAAAGAACTGAGTCGCCAAGTGTATGGAAGCAACAGTCTCATGCCGTGGAACCGCAACGATGTTTCCATGAATGGAAGAAAAGAAAAATAAAGACGAAAAGATAAGTGTTGTCCAGTGAGATGATGTCTGGATCTACTTCGAGAAACTGCAATAAATTGGATGCAGGAAGAAGTCACATTGATAGATGTATGTGAAGTCGAAGATGGTAATCAGGTTTACACTCTGTGTATGATGAAGAGTGAAGGTCTATCTTAGCTATCCGCGTCAAGAATGACGGCGAATCCACCGGTTAATGCTCCTTGTGCAATACAACTCGCAAGGCGGGTGCACTGCTGAGAGTGCCTGACCCGTCGACCTATTGCCCGGCCCAGCCGAGGGTTGCCAATCCCCAGCCAGGGCCCGACTACCGAACACTTGATTGAACACCACTAACAGCCGCTGTGAGAGCTCTAGCTGCCGCCGACAAGTCGCCGAGGGACCAGCCCCCATTGAACCAGACTTTGGCCCAGATCTAGTACCGCAGGGGGGCACTCTGGCAGCCGAAGCCACCATAGACGCTGACAACCCGTTGGAAGAGAACTGTTTCGCTCCGTAGCAGCCTCCACCTGGGAGATTGTCACAACTTCTGGGGGCGCTCGCAGAGCCGAAGCCACTGCTGTGCACTAAAGTCCCTTCGGAAGCAACGCCCTCTTCGGTATTGGCACTGTTAGTCCACACTCCACCCACGCAGCTTAGTTGGTTGCGTCGGCCGTTTCTCCGGGTGCGCTCGCGGCGGCAGAGCCACCACTTTGCGCTGACGCCCGGGAACGAGCCGACGACGCCCGTGTCACCCTTCCTGGTACGGGGGCGCTCTGGTGGCCGTTGCCACCAGGTGCGCGCTGACAGTCCCCCCAGGTAGGGTACCGGTACCAACTCCATGAGAGACCTGAGGCAGGTCGGGGGGGGAGCCCGAAGCTCCGCCCGCGGGAGGCCCTTCACCACCGCTCTCAATGTCCGCAACTGCAGTGGACAGTGCCACGTCACGCGAGACGGGCACAGTTCTCCGCCATGGCCATTGGCCCGTCGGCCGAGAATGGAGCACGATGATTAGGATCGAGCTCAGGACAAAGGTCACGATTGTCGCCGTTACGGCGGCAGTCGCTGGACCTGTCCAAGCTGAGTCTGCAGAGTGCACGCTCACACCTGCTTCCATCAGACTGACGATCCTCTCCAGGAGTTCAATCTGCGCCGCCGCGAGCTCCGCGAGCTGCGCGGTCGACGCGTCCAGCACTGCTGCTGCCGTCGTCATCATCGTCGTCGTCATCGTCGTCATCGTCGTCGTTGTTGTTGCTGCTGCTGCCTCAGCAGCGCAGAAGATGGTAGAAAAAAACGAGCCCATGATTGCTCTTATGCAGAAAAAGAAGAAAAGAGAAGCTGTGTCTAATTCTCACGGCCGAATACAAACATATATAAACACTCGAGCCTGCATGGCTCCTGTCCCTCTTGGGCTCTTTCCCAATGAGGCAGTACAGGACAGCCGATCTCCTATGTCTGAATCGCTCCTTCCTCACACAATGACAATAGTTGTCTTGCAACCAACTGCCGGTCCAACGATACTGACCTCGCATCTTTCCTCCTCCTTTATTGTCTATGGGCGGTATCTCTTGTTTGCAGCTACATGGTGGTAGTCCACAGTGCACCTTCTGTCTTTGATCTCGTCTCGTTATGGCTGCGGCGTGCCTAGCAATTCTATTGCCCAAAATCTGCCGGCATCGTTTGGTGAATTTCCTTTGCACTTGCCGTCTCTACAAACAGAAAGACCCATCGGCCCAAGTGTAGATCCTTGCCAACGTGAAGGAGGCAGTTACGGGGCAACAACGCCGTGCCATGGAGAAAATATAAAGCAGGAGTGGCCTGCCATGGTAGCCCATTGCAACCGGTACCAAAAGGACGTACAAAGCGGCCTGAGTTGGACATTAACTTGGCCATGTACTTCCCGTTTTGGAAAGGACGAGGACGTAGCTTCCTCACTCCACCTGTATGCTCTTTCCTCTAATGTGGCCTGGACACAACTGCCGGCCTTTGCTCCTTTGGAGAGAAGGAAGGTAAGACATTGACAGGGCGACCAGCTCTGCGTTGACCGAGCATCCCTTCTTTTTGATGGGAGCTGCCGAGTTGGCCAGATACGTTTGCAGCTTCCTGGCTCTGTTGCCTGGGGGAAGAAGCACTCAGCGGCATTTCTGAAAGGGACCAGCCCCGGCTTGTTATGAGGCGTAACGCCCATAGCTCAACTGCCGCAGCTGCATCGTCTTATGGTCGCTATTGCCAAACTATGAATGCTTAGCTGGCCGTGCTTTCCTTTTTTGATTTTTTTTGTTGCTCCTTTTGTACCCCCACTCCTGAGAGACTGAACTCCAGCGGTATCTGCCGTGAAACGCCTCTATTGTGCAAAGCTCTCAGATACTTCACTAATAATGAACCGCTTCCCCCCAAGTTCCTTCCGTCTATCAAAGTGGCCGCTGTCGGCCACAGCACTCGAATGCCAGAGCCACAGATCTGTGTTCGGTTTTGGGAAATAATTGCACCAAAACATGACTTGTATGATTTTAGTTGGCTGAAGGTACCAATGCGCAAAGCTACACTGCCATTACAGGACAGAATCTACGCTTAGTTCGCGTCCATAAAACTCTTACGGTAAAAGTCTGAAAGCAGCTTGAGAGAGATAAATAGCTTCTGCTGCCTAAACTCTATGAATAAACCCAAATATACAGATTTTCTGGCCCCAAAAAACTTTCAATGCAATGTTCCTGCTGCTGTATTGGGTGGTTGGTACAAAACTGTGCTTCCAAAACAGTGGGTCTTTTCGTCGCTTCACTTTTTAATGTGCACCCCATTAACTCCGGCTTCCAGCACACGCTCTGTTAGAGGAAAAGAAATATTGCTTCATTTACCAGATGCCTACACATTTGAATGCCACGAAGCTGCGCTGATCATACCAGCCCGCGAGGCATCGGTTCGGGAGCCTCCTCACTCTAGTTTCGCCTCCATTTGCTCATACAACTTCAAGCCGTCCATACTATGGACTGTGCTTCTAACCTCCACATATGATATGTTTTCGTTGGGAACAATTACATGGCAAAGAACGGCTATTGTCGACGACTTCCAAAGCCCGACCTTGTTTCTCTTATTGTGCTGCATGGTCAGAAACAGCAACGCAATGGCCATCACTTGGGCGGGAAAAGGGGGGATCCCGTAGCACCGGGAAATTTCCACAAACGGACCTTGGTTGATGGTTTGGTCAAAAGCGACACTGGTTTTGTCGCTTAGCTGCAATTGCGCCGCCATGCTTTCGGCCATCGAAGAAACAGCGGCAGAGATGGCTCCTTGGTACAGAGCCGCGCCGATGCCAGGAGCGACCGTTGGATATGACATGCCATCGAAAACGGTGCCAGAAAACTGATCTGGTCCGAGAAACATCACGATTGCCTCGGCATCAAGGATTCTGGCTCTCAACGGAGTCGTATGGGTGTTGTTGAACACAATGCATCCAGAGCGGAGGTCGGAAATGCCAGGGCCTAGCGCCACTGTTCTCTGGGTACCAAATTTGATCTTTGTTCCACTGGAAGTAATGTTGGAAAACTCATACGCCGTGAATCCGAAAGTGCATTCAAATACTTGCATAGCAGATGTATTTGAGGGGAAATTGGGGTCGTAGGCAGTTCTAAGAATCCCTAACGTCTCGAATTGCGGTTCGAAATCGAGTTTCGAATTAGTCTGTAGCTCCGGTCATGACGGTTGAGACACATCTTTCGGAGTATTGTTCCTAGCAACAACTGTGACTGCGGTGTTGTAATCGGTCGGGACGTTTCTCAATTGAAGAGTTATGCCACTGGGAGTCGTACTGTGAATACTCCTTCTGACGGATTATCGACACCAACCGTTTTCCTCCTCGTTGCCAATGCACCCCTCGTGACATTTGTACAGCGCGAAGAGAAACCTCGTGTCCTATAGACTTGATCGTTCCATCGACACGTCGAAGCGCAAGAGTGCACTGCTGGGGCCTGTTTACGATATATCCCGCTGTAAATAGCGCCAATCATCTGTGCATCGACGGAAGAAGCTGCAGATGTTCGTCTGGATTAGCCCATGTACACCACGTAAACATCAGGGAAAGCAGACATCATGGGGAAACGCACGCTCTGGGCCACCATCCCCTTCATGAAATGAGCCCCTCCGTTATAACTGTGGGACGGGGCGAATGAGGCATTTCCGTCCACAGTGATGGAACTCAAGGGTGTGTTGATCAACTGCTGTGTGAGAGCGGCGGTAAAGACAGATACAACGGTGACAAATGCGCTGATGGTAGCAAGCGCACTGCTCCACGACTTGAAGCCCCGTAGAGCCTCATAGAGAAGCAGCAGGGAACCAGGGGATCCACGGCTGGTACTGTCGAGAGCATCAAAATACTCTAGACTGTCTTGCCTTTCTTTGAAATGTACCCATTTCAGTCGGCCGAGGCATGACGAGACGGAATAAATCATGGCCAGTTTGGAGAATGTCATGGTGTAGGCGACGACAGCCTTCAGCGAAAAATAGCCTGGGGCTGCCGGCACTGGCTTGCCATTGGTGAAGACAAGAGTACTGATGGTGGCCGCAGTGCAAAGAATACTCACGAGGATGCATATTTTCTCGAGGCGCCACTCCTCGGTGATGTAATCATGCAACCGCGAAAGGGGGAAGGAGCCCGGTCCTTATTTTTCTCTGAGCCCATGTATGCGTACTTGGTGGTTCTCGCTAGCTTTGTTTTCGCTTTGAAGATGAATTCCAGTAAAGTATGATTGTTCTACCAAATGACTAGGGGACACTCGTGAGACTTCGACCCTTAGCAACAAGCATGCTTGGTACTTATCTCTCATCCCATAATTTTCATACTGACCTGAACGACGAGACCCCTTCTCTGTGACCTAGGCGCCCGGATTTCGCGATTTCGCAGCACCTGTGAGGCCATAGCTCAGCGCTGGAGATGGGGGCGAGAACGCGCATATATGTTTCCTATCATCTTGGGGCCACATGTGCACATCGTTAGCGACGCAGCGAGGCGCAGGTTTGTCGACACCCTCATCGCATATATTTGGGCACACTTGGTCATGGGATTTGAATTGTCTTCTTTGCAAGCCACCCGTCGAGCCAAGCAAGGAGACCTAGTGCGGGAAATGCCACCAAAAGGATGTGTTTTACTGCGACCACACTTGAGTCGGCAAACGAGTATTTGCCGGAGCCTAGAAATAACTCGGCTTAGAATGCACACTCTTATTTCTTCCCGGCCGCCTTCAACGTTCCCCCCCCCTCTCGTAGGCCTTTTAGCGTGACTTCGTGGACGCAGGTGTCCTTGGCCCACGGCAAGACGCCGCTGCGGTCCACCAGCCACCCCAGCGTCACCCTTTCGAAGTTGGTCACCAACTCTTTGTGCTGGTCTTCCGCAGCCACATTGTGCATTTCATGGGGGCCTGCCGCGCGGCTGTACAGCTCGAGCGGCTGTGCAAGCTGTACACGAAAGTCCACTTCTGATTGCGCAGAGAGATGGCCTTGTCGCCAGGCCAGAAGCTCTCTTGCTGGTCTTGTCAAGCAGTGTGTTCGTTGGCTTTTGTGGTTGCTATGGGTCAATACGGGGAATCTAGCACACCGTGCAAGTCGCCAGAAACAAATCACCAGAAATGCACAGCTACTCGTGCTCTCGGTATATTGACGTCGTTCTTTCATGCCCTGTTCGCAGCCGTGGGACATCTCTGGGACCCCTTTGACATCGAACGCAACGGGTTAACGACGCCGGCCTACGTATCACTTTAGCTACAAGCTGGCACATGGGCCGAAAAGATGTGAAGGTAAATGTAGCTCGTGCCGACGAAGTGACGCTTCCTGCAGCCATCGTACAAAGCGGCTTCCCCGCCATCCAAGATCACGCCGCAGCTGGGATGGGAAACGGCCCCAAGGGGCCCGTACTGGCGCCAATATTGGCCTGGTGCATCGTCCGCGGCCCCATGCTCGACGGATAGTCGATGGCCGAGTGGAACATCTGGTAGTTGGCCCACATGACGATGTCGCCCTCGTCCGCCTCGGGCAGCATAATGAACTCGGGCTTGAGGACGCGCTCCTGGATCGGCCGCAGCCAGTGGCGGATCTTGTCCAGGTCCTCGACCACCTCGGGCGGCTCGTCTTGGCTGCGCCGCAGAAACAGGCGCCGCGTGCAGATGCCGTGGACCATGAACGCGCGCTCGCCCGTGACCGGGTTGACCCAGACCATGGGGTAGCGCTTGACGCACGCTTCGTCGTAGGCGCCCAGCTCGTCCATCGACAGCACGCGGCTGTTCTCGCGGTTCCAGATGCCCAGGCCGTTGGGGTTGCTCTTGCTGCCGCCGAGCCACATGTAGGGATGCGGTGCATATTCGACCCAGGAGTGGTCGGCCAGCTGCTTCTCGTCCGGCGTCATCAGCTCGTAGCACTGCACATTGCTGAAGAAGGCGGTCAGGCCAGGCGGCACATCCATCGTCTGGCCGCTGCCGTCGTCCCAGCGGACCGTCAGTTTGGGCGACGTGGGCCGGCGGAGGCAGCGCAGGGTCGTGAACCAGGCCGGGTCGCGGTCATAGAGGGGAGCGTCGATGTGCCAGCGCTGGAAGCGGGTGATGCCGCTCTCAAACTCTGACTCGGGCAGCGGCACCGCGTGCCAGCTATGGAGCACGCTTCTTTTGATGGTGCAGTCTTCCAGGCCATAGTGGTCCTTTCCCTGGTATCCCTTGCCGACGATGCGGATGTTCTCTACACCGGGAATGGAAAACACATCTCGTTCTCGCTGTCGTCCAAGTCAGACAATGCTCTGAGATCTAGGGAAAGCGGAAGAACATACAGACAAGAGACCGCCTTTGGCATTAAAGCTCTTGACGTCGCCGTGGGAGTGCACTTGTTTGGCATCAGGGTCGAAGCGTGTCACCAGTTCCCACTGCTTGGATGGATGGATGTGCTTTTGGCCCTTGACCACGACGACTTTGTGTGTCCAGATGGCATCGGAGAGCGCTTTCACATCTTCGTCTATTTGGCGTTAGAAGCGGACACAGACGGTCTGGCACAAATCGGCTACAAACGCACCACTGATATCGTCTAGGTCAAGACCCTCCACAACGGCACCAAAATTGTACTTGTCTTTGGGCGATTTCTCGACTAAAGTAAGCGTAAAGCTGGGCTCTGGCTTCAACACGCCTGGAGACATTTTGACGGCGTCGCGAATTTCGACAGCAAAATGGAAAAAGATGGCAGAAAGTGAACAGAACAGAGAGCCTGCCTGCTCACGAGCCGGTTCACTTCATATCTAGCACTCATCGCTGGATGCAATCATCCTCGGCCGAGCTTACGGCGCGGCGCTCTTATCGCTCCGCCTTATCCGCTAAGAGCATCTCCCGCTCGAGGCCCGGGTGACGCCGATTGAGATACGAAAGATAGCAACCATGGTATCATTTGTCCAACTGCACCATGCGCCGCATTTGAAGTGTACATGAGTTCTACTACAACACACGATGCACACATAATCGCAGAAGATTTTTTTAATAACTAAAGAGGTACCTAATCGCTGCTGCTCAATACTGTCAATGTAACGTCTACGCCCCATCACCTCGTGGGATGGTCGCTTGCCGCCACATTGCACTGATGCATAATGCGCGGCCCGTACGATTTCGGAAATTCCGTCTGCTTCTGTCAGCAAACCGCTCTTCTTAAACAGGATCGAGAGATGCCTTACAATACTGTGCCAGAGCGCCCGGTTGTACCACAAGATCACGTCCTGCTCCTGGTGATTGTGCGCGTAGATGTTCTGAGGCTCGAGAACCGGCCTCGTGATTCTGTCCGGTTAGAAAACAAGAGAGCGGACGAATAAGCGAAATCGACACGTACTTTTGCATAAACGCCCGGACTTCCTTGAGGTCAGTGACAACGGTTTCCGGGCCATCGTGGCTGTCCTTGAGGTACAGTTTGAAGGCACCCTGCCCGTGGACCTGGAGCGATTTCTCTCCTGTTTTCGGATTCGTCCAGACCATGGGATAGACGCACACTTTGTCGGCCGTCCACGGAGGCAGCTGGTCCAGCGGCTTCTCCAACCCCTCTGTTTCGATCATGTGGCCGAGTCTCGTGCTGTGTGCCGTGGACATCCACACAAAGGCATGGGGGGCATACTCGATGCGGCTGTGCAGCACTGTCTGCCGCGTGGCCTCGTCCAGCAATGCCAGCGCACGGCTGCCGGCGACCATCGCCGTCGCTCCGGGGGCAATTTTCATCTCGGTGCCGCTGCCGTCGTCCCAGCGAACCGTCACGTCCGGGCCCTTGGGTGTCTTGACGGCAAGCAAACAGCCGACACGGGGAGGGGGTATGTTGTAGAGGGAGCCGTCAAAGTGCCACTGATAGAAGCGGGATGCACCCGCCTCGCGCTCTTCCTCTGGGATGTGAGGCGGCAGGTGGAACTCGCTGTGGTCGATGCCTTGGATCTCAAAGCCGGGAGGGAAGCCATAGTGGTCATCACCAAGAGCACCACGGCCAAGTATGTGCACTTGGGGCTGCACAGGGACAGCTGGCCGCTTGGGGATGCCGTAGATGTCGACGCCGTTGTGGTGCACGAGAAAGGGGTCCCTGCCGTGCGCAAAGCCTCCTGTCGTCTCATCCGGGTCAAAACTTGAAGTCAGCCTGTACTGCTGCTGGGGATGCAGCATCTGTGGCTGCTCCTTGAAGACGACAAGTTTGTGGCGATGCAGGGCATCTGAGATGAAGTCGAAATCAGCATCGCTAAAGTTGTTCAGGTCGATGCCGTAGACCTCCGCCCCAAAATCGACTTTGCTGTCGGGGCCATGCTGGATCGGCACCAGTCGGCCCGTCGTCTTCTCAGCATGGGGAAGACAAAAGGCCTGCTTTCCGGTTGCCAAGTGCAAATCGGAAGTGGACTCCGTCTCCGTCACAACTGCTGCAATCACCATGGCTGCGGGAAATGGACGCACACACAATTTGGTCGGGCTACGAAAAGAAAGCAAGATGGAAGCACTGCCCTCTTTAGCCAATTGGCGTTCCAGCAGTCCCGTCTTGAACTCTAGCTGCCATAATCGATCGTATATGTTGGCAGCAGGTGGACGGAGTCGGCCGAAGCCAAAGATAGTAGACCCACCTCGGCCGAAGAGCCAAAGACTCCTTTCGACACCACGATCCGCGACTTTTGCATTGCCATCATGGCACATCCAAACAGCAATCATTCCCATTTGTGCGGCCATGTCGTCTTTCTTTGTCACGCCGCTGGGCTACAGCATCCACTACACGTCTTCGGGCGACCCCTCAGGGCCGCTGGCTATCTGTCTTCACGGCCTCGGAGGCTCCGTCGAGACCTACGCGCCTCTACTGCCGCATCTTCCACCCTCGCTTCATGTCGTCCGTGTCGACTTTCCAGGCTTCGGAGCATCGCCGCTGCCGCCGCCGCCGTGTCGCATATCTGTCGAAGACCTCGTGCTCAGCCTCCACGACCTTGTTCTCTTCCTGCAGGCAGACCAGCAGCCCGTCTTCCTCTTTGGCCATTCTCTAGGGGGCATCGTGGCTCTCCATTACGCTGCACGGTATCCCGCGTCGTCTGTTGCCGGCCTTTTTCTTCTAGGCCCCGGTCGCGCTATTGGGCATATCCCAGCGGCCCGCAATGGCATGCTAGCTGTTGCTGCCAAGGTGCGGCAGGAGGGCATAGCCTCGGCAGCAGAAAATGCCGGCCGGTCCAACTTTTACGAAGATACGCCGGAGCGGACGGTGGCTCCAGAGCTGCGGCAGGCTGTTCGGGATGCCGTGGCGGCTTCGAATCCCGAGGGCTACGCCCAGACATGTGAGGCGCTGGTCGACACGGCCCACGTTGATCCCGACTATAGCCAGATCAAGTGTCCAGTGGTGTTCGTCGCCGGGGACAAGGACACGATCAGTCCAGTGTCACGATCGCAGGACTTGGCAGCCCTGGCCGGAGGCTGGACGGCTGTCGAGATTGTCAAGAGCGGCCATCAGCCGATTTTGGAGGACCTAGACGGCGTGACAAAAGCATTGGGTCTATTCCTGGAAAAGGTGAATTAGTGATAGATAAAAAGGATAGCAACATGTGATAGACCAAGGTAGCGATCAAACCGCCCGATTTCTTCTTCTACATTCCAATGCCTCAATATTCCTCTTCAAACGGGGCGAAGCCGTGATTCGCAAGATACAGCAGGTTCTCAAAGCCGGTATTGGCTCCCTCCCACCCCGACGGAAGAAGCAAAGAAGCGTCTAACTGGTCGGCATCTAGATCCCCAGCCATATGCCCCGGCGGGGAGTCGCTAAGAGGGTCGTTCGTCAGCGCAGCATTGTCAGCAGTTGGTACGAGCGGAGAGCTGTTTGGACAATCGAAAGGCCCTGCAAAAAGGGTTGTATCGTCGGCAGCAGGTGGCCGCCGCTTCCGGTGGGGAGACATAGACGGTAGAGATTGGCTACTCGTTCCGGTCTGGCAGAACCGCCGAATGAAGGCTGGCACGTCGAAGCCAAGCGGGCGTCCTCCCATGGCAGAAGCCGCCTCAGAGACTCTGGTGAAGCTCTCTCGAGCAGCACCACCTTCATCGGTCCGTCGTCTCTTCGTTCGATAGCTCCTTTCCGGCCCTGCTGCTATTCCTGATGCCGCAGCTGTCCCACGAGCTGCCTCGTCCAGCAACCCCCGCAGCAGTCGGATGCCCCGTTGTGCAATCATGCTGTGCGGGCACCTCTGCAAGATCTTGACCACGGCCTCGACGAGGCGTTTGTGCTCTGCGAATTCGGGCTCCTCGGGGCTCTGGTGCAGCACGTCGAGCAGCAGAATAATCGACGCCGCGACCGAGAAGGCCTGGTGCACCCACAGCACAGGACCGCTGTCGGGGTCTTCGGGCTCCTGCTCACCGGCCAGAGCCATGTACTCCTTGATGATCGTCTTGGACGCGGCGATGCAGGTCTGGCGTGTAAAGGCAAAGGCCGGGTTGTGGAAGCTCTCGGACAGACACGATCGGTGGATCATGATGATCTTGTGGCCAGAGCTGATGGCCAACGCTCGACGAGCCCAGGGCACCCAGCGCGGCCAGTGTGGCTCCAGGGGCACTGTGCTCGACAGAAAAGCAGGGCGGCCGGCCGTAGCGAGCGAGCGCATGCGGGCGTCCCAAAACAGGACCTGCTCGTAGCGGGTGTAGGCCGTGTTGCAGGCTAGCAGGCCGTCCTGCAGCCGGGGCATAATGGAGGCCACGGTGTGCAGAAACCGTCCATAACTGGTGCCGGTGGGCTCGTGGTAGGGGAGCGGTGGTGCCTGCATAAGGGGGTCCGTCTCGTCGTCGTCGGGGTAGTTGGCCGGGGGCTGTGTCATGGAGTGCAGCGGGTTCACAAGGTAGCTCTCAGAAAAGGGCACGCTGAACCAGTCTTGGCTGCACAGTTCTGCCCACACGCGACGGCCGATTTCCGTGTCGACAACAGAGGCGCCGGCTCGAGAAGTGCCGACCGGCCGATCGCGGTGCAGGCCCAGGGACTGGGCAATGCGCACAGCCGCGGCCAGCTGGATGCTTTGGGTATTGGAGAAGCCCAAGAGATGCGCCGAGGCTGTCATGGTGGCTATGGCTTGGCAGGCCACGATGCTGTGGTTGGCCATATATTGGCCGCGCTGGAGACAGGACAGAGCTGCCTGGAACCAATGCCGGCACAGCGCGTGTCTTTCTGGCTCGTGAAAGCCCCATGACGCTGCCTTGGACGCCGGAGCACACGTCAGGCTGCCAGCCAGGACGGCAAACAAAAGAGCAGCCCACTGTAGGTCGACGCCAGGACTCTCGATCGATCCGGCGTGGTTCTCGTAGAATTGGGACAGATCACGCTGGAAGCGAGGGGCGTAAAAGGAGGAATGGTGCCAAAGGAGACACTCCTGGTGGTAGGCGACCAGCTGGCGGACCTGCTGCTGGCTGGGAAGAAGCAGTTGCAGCACAGCCAAAGGCTGCGGCTGTGATTCATCGTCGAGGAATCCAGACGGAGCAATGGGGCGGCTGTTCATATGAATCCGGAGCCACGAGCTTTCACGGCTGCTGCCACGGGCGGCCTCTCTACTCTCCGGTGGAGGAGCGGCTGCCGGGTCTTGTAGGCCAGCTTCTGCCTCCATCGCATCGGGGTCTGCCCTTGCTGCATCCTCTGGAAGGAGACTGCTGCTTGGGTGGTACTCTGGATCTTTGCGTCGTCCCCATGCCAGGAATTCCAGGATAGAGGCGGCGTCTCTCATGACCGTGTTGGTGTCTCTGCGCGATTTTATGGATCCGTCCGCGTGTTCTTCCTGTGCTTCGCTCGCATGATGGCGTCTTCCGGGTTCTGTCTCTTCGTATAGCAGCTCTTCAGGAGGATCAACCCTGCGCCCATTGTCCGCCTCCGGCCGAACAGCGGTGTCTGCATGCCCTTGTTGGATCTGGCCCTCAAGCTCTGCTACTCGGCGCTGCAGAAACAACAGCTGATCCGCCAGAGGCAGCGCATAGGACAGCGGCTCTTCTTGCGAAGGCGTTCCCGCTATATCTGGTCCGCAGGTCGATTGCTCTCCCCTGATGGCAGCGTGGTTAGCCTATCGGCTCTGGAAGCGAAAGAGGGAGACCTCACCTTCGAATGCACGTATCGCACGGAATCGTCTTGGAGCATTTGACTTTGCGCCGTGTGCAGGCCTTGCAGGCCGTTTTGGCTCGCACAGCTGCTCCCAGAGAGGCCATCGTCACGCGTCCATGTGTGCCTTAATATCGTGGACTTTCGCAACTTGTTATCAAATGGACTCTTGGTCTAGTGGTATGATTCTCGCTTAGGGAAGACCCTAAGTTCGTCTTTAGGAAACTAGAGAGAAATTGCGAGAGGTCCCGTGTTCGATCCACGGAGAGTCCCTATTTTTTGTCGCCTCCGAACGTGAGTTCTTTTTTGTTCGTTGTGGTTATTTTGTGGATGTAGTGATATCGTCGGCTGTCCGGATTATAGCGCCGCAACGCTAGCTTTCGACGCAGCTACTAGGCACTCTCTCCCTATTACTGGCCGTCGAGTGTGAATTCAGTCCGATGCAGTTATTCCATGCGCGTCATAACCATATGTCGATGGGTCATCCGGACAGTTGTCCACGAGATGCAGGGGCGCGGCAAACGTCGAGGCGGCTGTTTGGACCATGCCGTACGCGGCCTATGCGATCCAACCACTTTCTCATAGCATGCAATCAAGATCAATTATGGACAAGATGCTATATGCGGCCAAGATCCCTATCCATAGAAACAATATACCGGCAAACCTCCAAACTCCTCTCTGTGTTCATGACCCTGCCCTTCTCTGCCTCTTTTCCGGTCCACTCTCGCGACTTCGTATTCCGTTGTCTCCTCGCTTTTTCTTCTTCTCGTTTCTCCTCGTTTCTTCTTCTCGTTTATTCTTCTTGTTTCTCCTCTGTTCTCTTCGTTTCTCCTCATTCCTGACACCCATGTGCTCTCTTTTCTCCTCTTCTCCTACCGCTTCGACAGCATATTCAGAGCACTGCCCGCCAGGATAAATCCCGTCTGGTCCTCGCTGACCGCGTGCTTCGTCGGCACCAGGAACGTCTCGCCCGACCGCTTCGTCACCCGCAGCTGCACCTCGCCCTTGCCCCGAGCCTTGAGCATCTCGTACAGGCCGACCGTCGCCACCTCGTCGCCCGCGTCGATGCGGTCGTAGTCGGCCTCGTTGGCAAACGTCAGCGGCACCACGCCCTGCTTCTTGAGGTTCGTCTCGTGGATGCGCGCAAACGACTTGACCACCACAATGCGTGCTCCGAGGTACCGCGGCTGCAAGGCCGCATGCTCGCGCGCACTGCCCTCGCCGTAGTTGTGCTCGGCCACCACGAGCCACGGCTGGCCGCGCTCTCGCCACCGCAGCGCCAGCTCCGGGATCGTCGTCTTGCTGCCGTCCAGGTCGTAGGCCACGTTGACCTCGCCCGTGGCCGCATTGACCGCCGTGTTAAGCGTATTGGCGCTGATGTTGGGCAGATGGCCCTTGTACTTGAGCCACGGCCCGGCCGCCGAGATCGTGTCTGTCGTGCACTTGCCGGCCACCTTGACCAGCACCCGCAGGCCCTCGAGGTCCGCCTCCGGGAACGGCTCAAACGGCTCCAGAACGGCCAGCCGCTCCGACGTCGCGCCAATCGCCACGTCCACAGACGCGTCCGGCGCCTGCACCAGGGCCGCCAAGCTCGCCCGGCCCTCGTCGAACGGCTCCGTCGGCCCCTCTAGGCCCTTGGGCGCCGGGAACCGGAACTCGCCGCCGTCGGGAGTCGGGATGGCGTCCGTCAGCGGGTTGAACGTCGTCGCGCCCGCAAAGGCGAGAGCCGTCACAATCTCCGGCGAGGCCAGGAAGTTCATCGTCTGCAAGTTGCCGTCGTTGCGGCCGCGGAAGTTGCGGTTGTACGACGTGAAGATGGCGTTCGGCGTCCCCTTCTCCACGCCGTCACGCCGCTTCCACTGCCCAATACAAGGACCGCACGCGTTCGACAGCAGCACGCCGCCGGCGCCCGAGATCGTCTCCAGCGTTCCGTCGCGCTCCAGCGTCGCCCGGATCTGCTCGCTGCCCGGCGTCACGTAGAAATCCGACGCCGGCTGCAGCCCGGCCTCGGCCGCCGCCTTCAGCAGGCTCTCCACCCGCGTCATGTCCTCGTACGAGCTGTTGGTGCAGCTGCCGATGAGGCCTGCCGACAGCTTCTCCGGCCACTGCTCCTGCACCACCGTCTCGCGGAACTGCGACAGCGGAATCGACAAGTCCGGCGTGAACGGGCCGTTGATGTGCGGCTCCAGCTCCGACAGGTTGATCTCGATTACCTCGTCGAACTCGGCGTCCGCGTCCGCGGCAAACTGGAACTGCGCGTCTTTGCCCTCCACGCCCGGGATGCCCACGCCCCGGAACTCCTGCAGCCGCTCTGCGTCCTTGACCGCCTGCTCGCGCCGCGTCGACACCAGGTAGCGCGCCGAGGCGGCGGTGAACGGAAACACCGACGTCGTCGCGCCCACCTCGGCACCCATGTTGGTGATCGTCGCCATGCCGCTGCAGCTGAGCGTCTCGACGCCCGGCCCCGAGTACTCGATGATGAAGCCCGTGCCGCCGCGCACCGTCAGCTTGCCCGCCAGATGCAGAATCACGTCCTTGGGCGACACCCAGTCGCCCAGCTGGCCCGTCAGGCGCACGCCCAAAATCCGCGGCGCCTTCAGCTCCCACGGCGCTCCCACGAGAGCCTCCACCGCATCCGCACCGCCCACGCCAATGGCAATCGTGCACAGGCCGCCTGCGTTCGGCGTGTGGCTGTCTGTGCCCAGCATCATCAGGCCCGGCAGCGCATAGTTCTCCAGCACCGTCTGGTGGATAATGCCTGCTCCTGGCGGCCAAAAGTCGATGCCGTACTTGCGCGCTGCCGACTCCAGGAACGCAAACACCTCGCCGTTCGCGCCCAGACCCGCCTTCAAGTCGTCCTCCGCGCCCTTCTCGCCCACAATCAGATGGTCGCAGTGGATGCTGGCCGGGATCACTGTCTGCGGCAGGTGGCAGGTCATGAACTGCAGCAGAGCCATTTGCGCTGACGCGTCCTGCATGTTCACCCGGTCCGGGTTCAGCAGCAGATTTGCTTTGCCGCGGATCGACCGTCCATTGTCCGTGTTTGTGAGCAGGTTCTTCTCTACATCGTCCAAGTGGCTGTACAGGATCTTCTCGGCCAGAGTAAGTCGGCGCTTGGGTCCGAGAACACGCCGAACCGTTGCGTACTTGTTGTACAGCCGCTCGTACACAGGCGTCAGCGCCGGCGCATCGTCAACCGTCGAAAAGAGCCGCCGTGCAGTTGTCGGCAGTGACCGCCGGAGAGACTTCTGTCTCCAGTGCTGTTTTCATGGTTCGTCGTCAGCACTGCTTGCCGCCATCCAGAGAACAAAACGCCTTCGTTTTCGAGACTGGTTCGAAAACACACTCACCTTCGCCAGAGCCCCAGACCGGCCCGCAAGCGCAATTGGCCCCATTGTGAAAGCACAAGCGCACAGCTATGCGTCAGGATATCGTGCCTCGTGGACTCGTGGGCTCGTGGACTCGTGGGAAAAAAACGGCTGTCTGTGGCCTGCCGTCCGTCTGCGTTTTATGCGTTGTGTTCTGGTCGCCGTGCCTCTTTTTTTCCCACGACTGACGTTCAAAATTTTGCGGGGCATTAAAAAAAATTATAGCGGGAAACAGCACGTCAGGCACACGACCCGCCCGCAATCGGCGCCGCCCAAACAGCCAATCAGAGCGCAGTCAATTCCAACGTCCCCCTTTTTGGCATTTACTGCTGGAAGGACGGGATATGTCGTTGGAAATGACGATGGGTAAATATTGCTCCTTTGCTTCTTGGGGAATTCTTATTGTAATGCTCCTGTCGGAGGCTTTTTTCTTGCTCCCTATGCTCGTTCATCTCCACGATATTAGAAGGGGCATCACTCTTCGTATTACTCTTTGTATAGCTTTTGGTAGCGATGTGATGTGAGTGGCTTCATACTGGACGAGACTCCATCACCTGAAACTAGTCTTTCGCCAGGGTTGATTCTTCCATTGAACGCGGTTCCTCCGGCATTTCCGCCATCAGCGATCCCTCCCGTAAAAGGCAATTCCTCTAGTTCCTACATGAGCATATCTTTCATCGTAACTAACTCCAGCAGCTCCTTCGTTAAATGTAGAAATGTAGTTTCAGCTATTCCACCAAAAGTTCTTCTGCCATCAACAGCTGCTTCACCAAGAGCTGTGCTTTCACCTGTAGTTCCTTCAGGAGCAGCCCCTCTACCAGGAGCAGGTCTTCTAGTAGAGGCAAGTGTCCCGGTTCGTCGACCTGGACAAAGGTCTTGTCATGTAGACAGTGATCAGCACTTTCATGGAGAACTGATGCATGTCTAGTTCGGCGTCCTTCATAGCCGGTACGAGAGGTAATCAAAACAACAAAGACTCCTCATTTGGTGTAGAAAATATCATGCAATCTTTTCATTACTATGCCCTCCCCGCGTAAACAGCGCCCAGGAGTTGCCCCGTCCCTTTCCATACAAGAACGCCATGACGCCCAACTGTAAAATTGTCTTTCCACGGCTTAAAAAGCCAGGTGGTCACCATCAACATGCAGAAACACAAACTCCCACTTCTCCCACTTGCTAAACCACTCAGACGTCGCCCTCCTTAGGCAATCTTCTGTCTCTTCGCGTCCACCCCCGACACCCCGTTCGCCGCGACCACAGCAGCCCCGTTCACTGGAACATTGCTCGACACATCTGCCAGAGGAGGACGGCCAGCAGCGCCGGGAGTCGCATCTGTCGGCAGCCCGCGCTTCATCGGTGGTGGTCGGAACTGGCCGCGGTTCGCCAGAGGGCTGGCTGTGTTGGGAGGAGCCCCAATCCGTCGGGGAGGCTCAGGCATGAGGCCGCCGACATTTACATTGCTTCGTGGGCCAACAGCGGCAGCTGGTGCACCACCAACAATACTAGCCGTGCTCACAGCAGCGGCTGGAACAGCGCTGTTGCCTCCATTCGACATTGTGCCACCCACAGCCGGCACCGCGACCACAGTTGAGGACGCTGTTGCAACAAGTGGAGGTACGGCGGGCCGGTTCAATCTCGGAATGGGTTTAGACGTGCTATGATCAAACCCCGGTGTCTTGCGGATAGACGGACTATCCACTTTCGGGTTAAACAAGCTAGAAGGCAGGTTTATAGCATCCCCGTCCCCTACTTTGGCCACTGCACGCGCAGACAGCCAGGCTGTCTCTTTCACTTCGACGGGCTTTTGAGCATTCGTGGCGTTTGCGGCGTTGCCATTAATAGGTGCGCTGTTGTTCCCATTGCTGAACCCGGGACGTTGGGCTGGGGGTCGGCTAGCCTGGTTGTTTGCTGGCTGGTAAGGTCTCGTGGAAGGTGCCCCGGAGCCAACTGGACGAGCATTTGCAGGAGTCGGTGTCTGTGGTGCGCGAGGTGCAGCAGTAGCCCCAGCTGCTTGGCCTGGAGGTCTCATGGCTGAACCTGCTGGTGGAGGTTGCATATGGCGAACTGGGCTCGTGCTTCTTGAATGCGGGGTCCCATTCTGTCGTGGCGGTGGCAGAGAAGGCACGGACGACTCGGGCACAACAATTTCGTCTGGATGGCCGTCATCAGCAACGCAGAAATCGGCTTCGTCAAAATCTGCAAAGAGTGCTCTTAGTTTCATGTCTTCAGTTATTTACGTGGGGAGATACCAGCGTACCTCCAAGCAAATCCTCATCAAACGGATCCATCGAAAAAGCTATACACAACGCGTCAGTATGATGTAGTGAATGACTTTTAGGACACAAGGATAAGAGAGGACACTGTTGAGAGGAGTCATACCTGATGTATCTGTAGGTGCCGCTGGCTCGGTCTTGGGCACAGTAGCTGCCATAGCTAGCGCCAGAGCCGGAGCTGCAGCTGGAACCGGGGCGGGAGCCGGGGACAGGGCATAGTCGGCGTGGCGGTGCAACTTCCGTTCGTCAAATTTCTTGTTCGGCGCCAGCTTCAAGCGTGACACCTTCTCGACGTAGCTCTTGTCGTAGATGCAATTGCCCAGAACGTTGCCAAAATTGCGCAGCGCGCGCTTCAGCCCGTCTGTCGTACCCTCTTTCTTAGCCTTTTCAAAGGCAGCCGCCTTGCTCTTGCAATTCTCAATGTGGCCATAGCCAATGTCTTCGTGGAAGGTGCCGTCGCGCAGTGTCACGCGCACAATCACAGACAGGCCAAGCGAGACTTTGAGGGTCTGGGGGTGCTCGTCAACAAAATCAATCTGGATGGTCGTGATGGACGAGGACCAGCCGTTGAAGCCAAAGATCTCGTTGGCCAGCGTGATGACCTTCTCGGCCGACACATAGTGCACCTTCTGGCCCGATGGCCCCGCCCGTGAGGACAGATACTCGGGCCCCAGCTGCCTCTCCAGTCGGCTCTGCAGTGTGGCTATCTCTTGAGCGGTGTATTCGGACATGCGATGTGCCGCGTCGAGGAACGGGTTGGCCGTCCCATTGTGTTGGTCGCCCGGGCTGTCCCTCATGTTAGCAAGCAACTCCATCGATGGCAGCAACTAGAGACGGACGATGGGCTTCGGGCAAAAGTCACTTACGCTGGCATCGTGATGACTCCACCAACTCCAAACACCACAACAATGCGTTGAGAAAAAGGACGTTAGGCCAATGACATGGACGGCCGCGAGGCTGTAGCTGATGAAGGCAACGATGAATGAAGCGGGCCAAGACAACGTAGGTCAAGGGTGGGCGGTCACGGAGTCGGCAAGCAGATACGCAGACAGTGCGGCTGGCTAGTATTGGCGGTGTTGAGGTGGATCAGTCGAGCCTCGTTCTGTTGGTACACGACGCGTTCCCTTCGATAGTTACCTAAAGAAACGCGACCTTTGACTCGTGGTCACGTGATGCTTCCGTTGCCTGTCCAACGAAGAAACCCCACTATGTTCCATCTGCCATCACCACCGCATGCCACAAAAATTACGAGTAGGGCAATATTACAAGGGGCATAAAACAAGCATGAAGAGTAGTTACTTGACTTTAATTGGCACAAAGTGTAGCGTGGTTCTGTATTCGGCCAGTCACGCCTATTCGGTCAGACATTGCATGAGTGGTTTGTGGCGAGGAACACTATTGCTTAATTAGGCGTCAGGGCCCGCCTTCAAAGCAAGGGACGTCGCCTAGTAAGATTCGCATTACCTTACATAGCCCCTTTGAACGTGATGAGAATATCGGGCTATCATCCATGTAGATAGGTTCAGCTACTCGTGTGTCGCCTAATACCTAGTGACATCAAGTGCAAAAGCCTGTATTGGCCTATATAAAGCTCGTAGACGGAATATCACCAAAAAGCCTCCCTAATACTTACTACCACTAATCATAGCAAAATATCAACAGTACATAAATACAAAACAATGCAATAGAGAGTGAAAATGCTGTGCCGGCGAGCCTAGTATTGAAAGTGACAACGTCAGACCGTAAAACACGCTGGATGATACCTTTGCAGTTCGTGGCATATGTAGACATATAACAAAGCAGTGACAACAGTTTCAAAGTAGATGACAGTAAGAGAGGGAAATGCATTGAAATAGCTCTGGGGGGCCGTCTGGGGTCTCGGGCAACAAAGTCTGGCAACCACAAAAGTAGACGCCGCGAAAAAAAAAATGCTTATGTCTTCATAAATACAGAGTAGGAAAAACAAAATGCAGTAAAGGTAGAGTAATAACCGGTACGTGGACTTGTGACGTGGCAGAATAGGTCTACAGCACGATGAAGAGTGGCAGACCAGAAACTGCAAGATGTGGCAGTTGAACAAAAAAAAACACAATCAAGCAATAATAGAGACAAGCAAAACAATAAAGACAAACGCCGCCTGAACATGAATCCTGGTTTCCCTGAAAAAAGTCTATACTGTAGGGCCGTTATGAACACTGGTATGTAGGCCGCGAAAGAATATCACAAAGTGAACGAAGGCAGGGGGTGGGTGAGGCAGCCCGTGGTCTTTGGTCGTAACGGTTCGTTAATAATTGGAAGAGTTTGCTTTGCACAGTGGGCGACGATGGATGGCAAGGGGTATGGGGGTGTCGTCGTAGGACCGCTTAAGCTACCAGGGCCCAACGCGGACAGGAGATCCAAAAGTGCCGTTCATGAGCTGGTTGCGAATGGAGTCGCTGGAACCGGCAGATGGCTGGCCGTGGTGGCTGTTGGCTCCCATCCAGCCAACGTTGGTCGACAGAGACTGGATGGCCAAATCGAGGCGGCCACCGGACTGCTCGTTGTGCTTGACGAGGACGTGGTCCCAGCGCTCAGATAGCAGGGAGAAGCCGCCGCCGCGTTTGGATGCCTCCTGGATAACCAAGGCCCATGCCCGTGAGACTTCATCGTAGGCTCCCTCCTTGTGTTGGCGATAGGCGGCACCGTCCCAGTCCGGCAACTGGTGGATGATCTTGGTGGCTCCGTCGAGAAATTGGAACGAGACGGAAGACTGGGACTCGACAGGTGGCAGGAACTGGCGAGTGAATTCCGAGATGGCCTCGACGAGGGCAATAAGGGGCTGCTTGACGCGATAGTAGTTATAATCAGCGCTCGATTGGCCATATGGCATGGCACTTTGCAGTCGGCCCTGGTATTCTGCCAGCAGCTGCAGCGTCGAGGCAGCAGTGGGACGCGGAGCGTTCTCGGCGACTTGCTGGGCAATGCCGGGTTGGTGGTTGCAGATGGTCTGAAGGACAGCACGGAGCTGAGACGCATCAAGTGCTTCCAGCAACCGTGGCAGTGGCAACGGACGGCCGACGATATCTTGTGCGCGGGCTCTCTTGACTTGGCGAGCGAGTTGGCGGTTGGAAATCGCAGGCGAGCTCATAGGCGAGACTAACATTTCATCGTTGCCGTCATCATCGGCTTTCCGCTTTCTGGAAGCAGACATGTTGGGGAAGGGTGAGACTAGAGATATTAGAACAAGATTGCCAACTGCGAGAGAGAGGAATAATGAGAGATTAAAAAAAGAGGGACGAACTGGATCGAGAAGGAGACTGTCGGGGGTATTCGTGTTGGTGAGGAAATGGAGGTGGTTGCGGCGAGAGCAAAACATTCATGTTTGCAAAAATAGGTTCGATCAAAGGTTTTAGTGAATGGCCGGCAATGAAGGGGCTTTTTGGCGGGAACCTTGCTTGTCAGGGCGAAACGCAATGAAAAGACACGGCCGCTAACAAAGTTCGTGATTGGCCCAGCTGTTCGATGCGTTCGGTCCTAGCAAGCGCAAGCTCGAGGCAGTTGAAGCAGCGTGTGCGTTCGTTTGCTGGTGATTTTTTCGTCGGCGGTGTACGAAATGTCCCGGGCAGGCGGCAAAAAGTAGTAATGATCCGTGAAAGTCGGCCCGGGAAAAGAAGCTGGGGCAGAAAGCGAAAAAATGCCGGCGGCGAGCAGCGGAAAGGAATCTTGGGAGCCGCCGGCAACGGTCATTCGATAAAAACAGTCGTGATGCTGAGCAAAGCGTTTGCCGGGAGGATCGGAAGATGTTTGTGCGAGTGTGTGTGTGCGGAAAAATTGTGAGGGAGGAAAGGAGAAAAGAGGGGGTGTGATGGAAGGGAGAGAGAGCGTAGAAAAAATAGAGGCAGGCGGTGGCCACGACAACTTGCTGGGGCTTGTGCTTGGGCGATAAGTCAGCGCGGTTAGGCTTGGGGACAGCACAAGCAGCTGGGCTTTGGGGGCTCGTAGGGGCCGTTTAGTGTGGTGCCAACGGGCCCCGGGCTTTTGCTCTCGGCTGACGACTACGAGTACATCACTGGAAGCACTGTTTCTCGGGGTGCTAGTGGTTGGCTCATAGCGGTTAGTAGTGGTCTTCTGGCCGGCCATAGAGGGCCGACTGGGGCAGGATTTGCAGAATTCAGTGGCTTTATTGGGATGCCGCATGTGGGGCTACTACGTGTGTGCCACCAAGCCATTGAGCCATTCGCTCGCGCTAGAGCACCTGGACACATGCGAGGCCGCCTAGATTCGTGCGCTCAGTGGCCGACGCAGCCTGCTAGGCAGCTTGTTCAGCATACCCCAACCTCGCCCGCCAGCAACAGCCAGCAAAGAGCCAACAGTCTAGCCAACAGCCAAGGAGCCGGCCCCGTATATCCAATAGCTGCAGCTTGCATGGGAGTTGGAAGAACGTATTCATACGTAGGCCTTTTGCCGCTTTCGTGACCTGTAGACCCGGGAACCGAATCCTACCCTGCCAACCCTTTATACCCCGTATCTGTGTGTTTTGTTATCCTGTACCTTGTATTTTACGAGTGCACCTGCTTTTGGGTTATGCTAGGAATTGTGAAATTCATAAGCATCTACAGACACCAGCAAATCAAACAGGCCCTCACTGCAAACCAACTCTCCGGCCAGCTTGGGGAGCACAAACAAACCCCGGCCGAGCCGGGTTCCGTGTGTAGGATGCCTGATGTATGATGTGTGACGTGTGTGTAAAGTGCGGGCGTGTGATTGTGGGCGAGGATCTCCGGAGTGAGAATCACAAAGGAGGGTCGGAAAAGGAGGCAAAATGCAGGGATATACGACCAAATGAGCGGTCAAAGAGCAGAGCAAGCCAGATCAGGGAAGAAGAAAAAAAAGGATCAGCCACCTAGGCGCCCTTCCTAATCGCTGGCCCGACCGGCGCTTTTCCTCCCTGCAGCACGGCAACTTTTAGTATTATCAGCCCGCACCCTTTTTTGTGTCGTCAGGGTGTGCTCAGAGCAAAAACGAAAGACCCACGTAGATAATCCCCCAGGCCGCCACAAGGAGGGAGAAGTGGAGCCCGTGATATGCTTATGTGGTGTGCCACGTTGAGAAGAAGCTGCCCAATCGCCAGCTAGGCTTCGATACAGTGTAGACTTACTGTATTCAGGCGGACTGTTGGCCGCGTCGTCCACTGTAACTACGTATCTTACAGAGCAGATAATTCAGTTACTCGTACGGCCATCATTTTAGTGCAGGCCGAGAGTTCATCCTCCACAGTGGATACCAATTCTGTGGCCGCACCGGCTATGGTTGGCCTTATCGTTATCACTCCACCGCCGCCGTAAAAAAAAAATAAGTCTGGCAGAAAAAAAAAGAGACTGCACGATGTACGAATGACGGCCATCCGCCTCCAGCAACGGGACACATACAGACAACATCTGCCCTCCCACCCTTTTTCCACACGACCTTAATGGCTACCGAAGACCATACCATGCGGGAGGACCCGCAGCTGGCGTCAGCAGAGGACGACGCCGCGGCTCCCTCTTCCCCCCAACACAAACGCAAAGCCCTCGACGTCCCCGAACTTGAGGTTGACATCAACCTCCCCGAACCCCCTTCCAAACGTGCCAAGCGTGCTCTCAAGAAGGGCAAGCCGACCAAGGCGTCAAACCACAGCAAGAGCAACGACAAGTTCGGCGCTGACGACGACGATGAGGACGGCAAGGACGGCAAGGACGGCAAAGAGGGCAAAGAGGGCCAAAAGGAGCGCTCGCAGTTCGGCGTCTGGATCGGCAACCTGCGCTTCTCCATCACGCGTCCCCAGCTCTTCAAGTGGCTCGTCGACAACTCGGGCGGCACCATCACCGAGGAATCCATCACCCGCGTCAACCTGCCCATGGGCAAGAAGGCCAAGCGGGACAATGAGGCTGCCGGCCCTTCGTCTTCGTCCGACGCCCCGGCCAACAAGGGCTTCGCCTACGTCGACTTTGCCACCTACGAAGCCCAGGTCGCCGCTGTGGCTCTGTCCGAGACCGAGCTCGAGGGCCGCCGGCTGCTGATCAAGGACAGCAAGTCGTTTGAGGGACGGCCGAGCGCCAGCGCCAGCGCCAGCGCTACGGCGTCGGCCGCAGCCGGAGCGGACGGGGCAGGAGACAAGGGCGCGTCGGCCGCTGGCACCGGGGCCGCCTCGGACGCCGCCGCCAGCGCGAGCACCAAGATCTTCGTCGGCAACCTCGGCTTCGAGACCAGCGAGGACGATCTGCGCAAGCACTTTGCGCCCTGCGGACCCATCGCCTGGGCCAAGGTGGCCACCTTCCCGGACAATACGGAAAAGTGCCGCGGCTACGGCTGGGTGCAGTTTGGCGGCACGACGCCGGCCGACGCCGCCGCCGCCCCGGACGCCGCCGCCGCCGCTGTGCAGGGGTTCGTGCGCATCAAGGAAGCCGTGGAGACCGAGGAGGACTTTGTGGCGGAGGTCGAGGGCGAGGGCGAGGGCGCCGACAAGGACGATGACGAAAAGACCGACGAGGCTGCCACCAAGGCGTCGACTGGCCCTCAGCGCACCAAGATGCGCAAGTGGTGGGTCAACATGCACAAGGGCCGGCAGCTCAAGGTGCAGTTTGCAGAAGACGACGTGGTGCGGTACAAGAAGCGGTTCGGCAAGCCGCCGCGGCCCAAGGCAGGCAGCGCCCAGGCCCAGACCCAGGGACGGGGACCGCGGTTCCAGCAGCAGAACCAGCAGAACCAGCCGCAGCAGCCGTACCAGCGTCATGAACGGCCAAAGCACCGCAATACCCCGCGGGAATACGACGAGGACGGCAACGCCAAGCCGGATGCCACTGGCGGCCGGTCGTACGGCAACAACAACAACAACAAGCCGTTCAAGTTGCAAGACCTGAGCATCGCCCAGCGGACGGGCGCAGTGACGGCGTCGCTAGGCAAGAAGACGATGCTAGAGTAGGGCACGAGGCATCGGGTGATGGAGAGGGTGTGCGTCTGTGTCTAGTCCTATATGCTATTTTCTTCTTTCTTCTTATTTATTTTCTTGGGTTTGGGTCTAGGGATATTAGATCGAAGCGACACAAAAAGCATTTGCACATCCATGGACACGATCCAGTGATTTAGTTCTTTTCTCCTTTCCTTTCCTTCGTCTTTTAATGTGGAATATAAATTCAATTGCCAACCTAACAAGTTCAAAATAAGAAAAGCATACATAGAGCGACGATTTGTGTTTGTCTTGGGTGACTATTTTTGGGCGTTTGTTTTTGGTTTTAGGGGAGAGCGGCTGTCCGCCACCATTGGACGGGTGTTGAACGATGAACAAGCCAGTGTCTTTACGTGGAAGCTTTCCTGTCCCTCATTCCTTTTCCTCATGAGTGTGAATGGCCGGGAATAGTACAGCAGGCAGCAGGCAGCAGGCAGCAGACATAAAAGAGACACACATAGGCGATAACAATGAAATTCAACGAGCCCAAGCAAAAGAAGCGGCGTGTTCCCCTAAAGATAAAAGAGAGAAGGACAGAAAAAACCGAAACAAATAGCACTGGTAAAAAGCAAGGTATTCCATTCTCTGGTGCCACACGCGATAACAAAAATAGCAAAATAAAAAAAAGCCTGCGAGATCAGTTGCAAAGTCCAGCCCCAATACGCCAAGCTTTCTCGTGTTTCTCTCGTTGGGTGTTGGTAGAAAGGTGTGGTGAGGACTGTGAAGTCGCTTTTATTTGGTCACTGGTTGGTTGGTCTACTTCTTCTCAGCCGCAGACTCCTCGGTGAAAAACTCCTCGTCCGAGGCATCGAGGATGTCGTACTCCTCGTCTGTCAGGAAACCCTCATCAGAGTCGTCAGCAGCCCAGTCGTCAAAGTCGCTCTGCTCAGTAGCAGCCTCCTTGTGTGTCTCCGACAGCGGCTCGTGGATGCTAGCTTCGGGAGACTCCTTCTGCAGCTTAGGGAAGATCATCTGGCCACGCTCAGGCTTCTCCTCGACAACAACGGCAACCTTCTCCTCCTTGACTTCCACCTTGACAACCTCCTTGGCAGCCTCCTTGGGCGCCTTAGCGGTAGCCTCCTCGTCCTCCTTGGGGTGGACATTGACGTCGCACCACAGACGGTCGCCAAACTTGATGCCGTCCTTGGAGGTCAGGCGCCAGTAAGAAATGGCCTTGCCGAAGCGGGAGGGCGTGCGCAGCAGCACGGTGAAGTGGAACGACTCGCCAGGAGCCAGGGACTCATAGCAGATGGTAGACTCAGACGCGGACACCAGCTCCTGGATGCCAGCAGGGTGGTTGGGGTCGACGTGGCCCATGTAGTCACCGCTGACGAAGCGCACGCAGCAGCCAGCGGGCCAGCGAACGCTGCCTGCATTGCGAAGCACCCACGTCTGCTCGAAGACGTGGTTCGGCGGGAGCACGGTGCCGTCAGCAACAGTGTCGCGCTCGAACACAGCCATCAGGTCTTCCGCCTTGGGCTTAACCTCGACCTTGGCCTCCTCCTTGACGGCCGTCTTGGCCGCAGGCTGGGGGGCCTGAGTAGCAGCCGTCTCGGTGGTGGGCTTGAGATCAACCACAGTCTTGACCTTGTTCAGCTGGATGTAGCCGTTGGCCACGGCAGGAGGCACAGACCACGAAGGGACCTCGTTAACCTCAGAGCTGCGGCGATCGCCCATGACGGCCATCTGGCGACCGCTCTCGTGCTCGCCGGTGGTCGTGACAGACACATGGCGAACAGGGGTCTTGAACTTGATGAGTGGGTGCGTCTTGTTGTGGGTGTTGGTAGGGCTGGCCTCGCAGTTTGCGCAGAAGTCGGTGTTGTGGCAAACCGCACACTTATAGCGGTCACCAGTGATGAAGCGGCCATTGCAGGCGTGCATGGCGCAATGGGGGCCATCGCAGTAGATGCCGGTGTGTGTGGTCCGCGAGGACGAGGACACCATAATGTCCGCCAGGGGCTCGTAAATGGGGACGAAGCGGTGGTTGGCATGAACGAAGTCGGCGTTCAGGACGCAATCAGAGCAGAAGTCATAGTCGGGGCAGTTCATGCACTTGTGGCGGACGCCGACAATGAATTTCTCGCAGCCATCGCAGACAGCGTTGTGGCGCTGGCCCCGGCCGGCAGGCAGACGACGAGTGACGCTAGACTCGAACTGGGTGCCCTTAACAGCGGGCGTGAAGGCGTGCTGAGGGTGGTGGCCGTGGTCGTTCTTAGTGAAGCACTCTCTGCAAAGATCAAAGTCGAAGCAGCTGTTGCAGTGCAGGAACTCGCGCTCCGGAAGATCACGAATGCAGTTGTTGCAGGTGCGGACCTGGAAGGTCTCCGGAGTCACCAAGTCGGTCACTGCAGAGCGAGTGGGAAGGGTGAAGCAGGCACCCAAGGGCATACGGAGGGCCCGCGAAGCCGGTTCTGGGGCAGCTGCACCGCTAAAAGCAGAGGACAGGAAGTCGTCGGCGGTCTTCTCCTCGGGTTCCTCCTCCTTGATGAGGAACGGACGGCCAGCGTCTTGGGCCAGCTTCCGCTTGGGCGGGAACCGCTCCGTCTCGCTGTTAATGATCTCGCCGTTCTTAACATAGCGCTTGATCATCCAATGCTCGGCATTGTAGCAGCTCACGCCATTACTGACACAGGTGGTGCAGAGGTCAAAGTCGCCCTCCTCGCAGGTGGAGCAGTGGAAGTGCACGTTCGACACCTGCTTGTCGCACGAGTTGCAGCAGACAGAGAAGCCTACCGTGGTGGGCTGAAACGAGTCCGCCACAGCCGCAGTGGAAGCACTGGCGCCGCTCTTTCTGAGACTCGGCTGGGGAGACGGGAAAGACCGCGCAGCGGCATCGAGAGGCAATCTCGTCGCCAGCAGAGAAGCAAGCTTCTGCGCAGGATTGGAAGCCGCCTTGTCCCCGGACAGCTGGAAGTAGGGCTCGAAGTCAGCCAGATGCGAAGCGGCAGAAGCAGGAGCAGCCTGAGCAGCCTGAGCAGCCTGGGCAGCAGGAGCTGCAGGAGCTGCAGGAGCTGCAGGAGCTGCAGGAGCAGCCGTTTCTGGCTTCTCTTCCTCCTGACTGTTGGACGTCGGGGGGCTAGAGTACTCGGCCTTGCGGCCCATCTGAGCCACCGAAGCGCCAAGACGAGCAATGTTGCGCTCGAGCAGGTCGTGGTTGCGGGCCATGTTCTGAAGAGTGGCATGCAGGGTGGCGTCCACATCGTCCCACTGCCCGGGGATCGACTGGTACGGCGAACGCTCGCCCGCCTCAGGGCGCGCCATGTTGGACGAGACAACGGTCGGGGCCTTGGCCACCGGCTTCGGTGGCTGCGGAGCCGGAGCGGGAGCAGCAGCAGGGGGGGGGGCGAGAGTAGTAGCAGGAGCAGCAGCTGCCGCTTTTGAGGAGGTGGTGGTCTCAGGCTCGTCCTCAATGGAGACTCGCAGAGGCACAGGAGGAGCGTCCATGACAACACGCAGCTTGAGCTTCTGCTTGGCCTTGGCAGCACGGAACAGCTGCTTGTAGACAGGCTGGTTCGTGCGGTCCAGGGTGACGTAGGAGGCCGCCGAGTCGGAGTAGCGGTCAAAGTGGCATTTGGTCTCGGGCTCGATGGCGAGGATCTCCCGCAGCTGGCATGGTTAGCGGACAGATCGAGTCGGCATCATGTCGGCTGGATTGACAAAACTCACCTTGTCCTCGAGGGTGTTGGGAACTAGCTCGCGCAGGGGGAGCTTGAACTTCTTGGCCGTGTTCAGATGATGGATCTTGATGGTGATAGGGCTGTCAGGAGTGACAGCCGCTTGTGTCGACGCCATTTTGAAGGGCGGCTGGAGAGGCAGCTGGGACGCAGAAAACAATCAGTATGGGATAGCAGCCAAGATGGCTGTCACGGCACAGCCGACGAAAATGGCAGAGTCGGACGCCCGGTCTGGACTCGACTGAGATAAGGGAGACGATGGTAGATTACGTCAATGACGCAGGCATTCACCGAATGCCAGAGAATGGGAAATCGATCAAGACGTTCCCGAGGAAATGCACAAATAGATAAAACACCGATGGTGATGTCTACAGGACTCCTAGGCAGTCAAGTTATGGAATGGGGATGGGAGGGGGGAAGGGTGATAACAGAGAAGGTGGTTAGGTAGAAAGGAAGGGGACCGTTTCAGGCGGTGGGCGGATGAGCGAGAGATAATAAGAATGGATAGCCCGGCAGAGAGAGCCTAGGCAGAAGGCCAGTCGGAGATAGAGGGAATGGTAGCGCAGGCGGGTGGGCGGCTTACGTACTGTAGGAGCAAAATGGCGGTGTTTGATTATAGTGGGAAGGAGGAAGCCTAACTGGGCAATCGGTCAATCGCCCAGGCCTCGCAACAGAGGCTTGTGAGCGGCTGAGTAGGTAGGTTTCTTAGCGCAGAGCGGTGGAAGAAAGGCGGTGGAGGGACGAGCAACCAAGAGCAAGAAGCCAAAGCACAAAAATAGGATGGAGGAGAGGAGAGAGAAAGAGGGTGGGATGCCAGCGAGGTATAAATTGAAGACGGGGAAATGGATCGAGGCAGGGATGGGTGAAAAACAAGGCGATGGTCAGAGAATAGAATACAGTGGCCAGGAGAGGCAGCCACAAAAGGGAGCATCCAGTCGGTTGTGCACTGCAGTTGCTTTGTGTGTACAGAGGAGGCAAACTGAGCTTGGGTTGGTCAGCGAGAAGGGGAGGGGCAAAAGTGGGCCCGGGAGAGAGAGAGAGAGCGAGACAAGCCAAGAGCGGAGGGCAAGGAGGCAGCAACGGGCCCTCGTAGCCGGCCAGAGACCGCGGCCAGGACAATGAGCAGTTGATTACGCAGTGGGTGGTGGAGGGAGTTACGCAGCCCAGGATGGTATACGTATCGTACTGTGCAACACAGTCGTAGTAGGAAAGCGCGACTAGCTACAGGGGTGGGTGAGTGAGCAAGGCAGGAGGGCCCGACTGGCCAGACTGGCCCCGCTTTAGCAATGGTCACGCTCAGACAAACCAGATTGGGGAGCCCGGGGCGGTCCAAGAAATGGGCAGCTTTTGCCTGAGACCGAGCACTTCGTACGTGCTGCCCACCCATACGAGGTACGGTCTCCCAGGGCAGAGATAGGGAGGAGGGAAGGAGGGGCGGTGGGGGTTGGCTCCATTGCACAGGTCACGGGGCGATGTTCAACATAGGAGCACTTATGCACTGATTCGCGCATCTGAACCGTGGCGCACATTTCCCAGCATTGTCGCCCATGGCTGGGTCTGTTGGTGCTTACTTGGCCGCAGCGGGTGCTCCAGAGTGGCTTTCGGCGGCGAGGAAAAACGGCCTGCGCTGTTGCCCGGGCTCTCCACTCTGTGCCCGAGGTTGTCACGTCTATTTTGTTCGTAGGTGGCCGTATGCGGTCGTATGTGCCAGCCAATGTCTCCATACGGACGCTTGAACAAAACATGGCAATATAGGGAAAGCCGGCCGAGAATAAGCTTCGACTGTAGGTGCAGTAGTGCTTAGTGCATAGTGTAGAGTGCATAGTGTGCATAGGGTGCAGGACGCAGCATGAGAGCAACAAGGGCGGAGGCAGCGGGGACGGTGTAGATAGCCCCGGGTCCGCCAAAGCCGCCCCAACAGCGCTGTCCCCCAGCAAAGTCGCCTGTGGGGCTCACTGAAACGATCACAGAAAGCAGAGAGAACACTAGACCACAAGACCACAAGACCACAAGAACACAAGAACGCAAGAACGCAAGAACACAACAGCACACGGAACACAGCTCTACCGTTGTTTGCCCACCTCGGCTTCGACAGGGGCAGGCAGCAAATAGACATGCGTATGATACGACAAATAATGCAGATGCTCCGGACGCAGCAGCTCGTACACATTGGCACACTCCTGAATTTGCCTCTTTCATTCTTTTGATTGCGCTCCACTGCGTTTGTCGTACGGCCGGTTGCTCAGCAGAGCTGTTGTCGTCACTGACGCCGCCTGCTGCCCTTCCAGTGTCTTACCCCTCCTTTCCCCCCTCATGAGAATCCCGGCAAGCTCAGCTCTGCAGGCAGCTACAATACGACAGCCGATGTTGGCCACCACCGACGCAAAGTGGCCAGATGGCTGCAGCAAGGCCGCGAGGGCCACGAATCAGCGCTGCTCCTGTGTCTGGTCTAAGAGAACGGGCACTTGCGCTGGAATATACGAGTTGTGAAGGGATAGCTCGGTGGCGGGTGGCACCGCGGATGAACCGTAGGTATTCATGTATTCCCGTAGTCACTTTGTATAGCGCACCAACAACTGCACAACGCAACGCTGCCACCTTGCACACTCGACATCAACAGCGCCTGTGATGAGACCTCGACCAACGCCCCGTGTCTATGGCCAACCAACCAGAGCTCGGGGACGAATACGAGTGCAAAGACTATGCATATTCGTTTAGTGCACTTTGGCCTCTGACATGCAGGCCAACAAGCGGCTCAAGGGTCCCAGAAGTTGGCCGAGAGACACGCACGAGGCCATGGCCAACAAATGGGGGGTGATAATAATGGAAGGAGGGGGTAGCAGAAGGAGGTGGCGTTGTCGTGCAGGTACCAAGGAATGTGAGAGCGACAGAAAAAGGTGCAACTCGCGGTCAGAATGTGCTGCCTTGCCCAGTGCATTCTTGGCTGCTTGGGGCGTAATCTCTGTGTGTGCGCCTTTTACAACTTAGCACGTTGCGTTAGGCTCCGCTCAGAGCTCGCGTAACCCAGGCAGCCAATGGCGTCGTTGCTGCTAAAGCTTCCCGCAGGTTGGCCACCCATGTATCGACGAAGACCAACTGCATAGGGGGCAAAGGACACGATTAGCTGCTCCGAGAGTCGGCCAAATGAGACAAATCAGTCCAGCGCTGACAGGGCAAAGGGCTTCATAACTACTTGCATACTGTCATTGTACGCATATCGACAGACTACAGCGTATTTGTGCTTCGGCAGGAAAAAGAAAGGAAACGGCCGCAAAAGGTGCGAATATCAGGAGAAGAGCGGCCGAGACAGTGGTGATCGGTGGGAACAAGACCAAAGACGGGAGAAGTCGAATAGGGAGCCAGCCGAAAAGCCACCGACTCGCAAAAGGCGAGACATTAGGACGGCGGAGAGTACGAAAGGGCGAAAGAGCGAAAGAGCGAGGAGCGGAAAGGCGGAAACACGTAAAAAGAAATAATAAATAGCAGATAATAAGCAATAATAAATGCAGCCAACACGCATAGTGCCGTGCAGCAAGACTCTCCACGCTGCGTCTTCGCTGCGTCTCGCCAGCATCCCAGCAGGCCGAATACGCGGTTCTGTAGCTCTTGCGAACACGGATACCCAGACGGGCCAACACCAAAAGCAACAGGCCAAACGGCGACATTCCAAAATACGCGCACAAAACCGAAAGGCGATTCTTGCTGGGCCCTGATCCAGATCTAGATCCAGGCTCAGCCCCAATACAGAGAGCAACTGCCCGTGCTCGTACTCGTAGAAAATAGCCACAGGCTGCGCGGTTCACCTGAGCCCTTTTCCCTTTTCTTTTTGCCGTTTTAGGTTGTGTGCTTGCTGAACGGCTGTTGGCGCACGAGCTGCAGTAGCACGGAAAAAGCACTGCCAACGGACCTGGTTTGTGCTTCACGTCCCGTGGCTGGTTCGCCGCGGCCAATCCAAGCCTGTGTAGCTGGAGTCCAGCGTGGCGAAGTCGTTCCATGTTTTCGGTTGTGTTTTTTGTGTTTTGTATTTTTTTTCCCAGTTTGTCTTTCGGCTTGTTTGCTTTCTTACTCCCGTATATCCTTCTCGGCCACGAACCGCCATTTCAGCCGATCGGGCCCGAAGTGTCAGCCTCACGCCGACCGGCGTTCTAGACGCGACGACAGAGCGCCTCCGACGACGTCTCCGCGCACAGTCTCCCCCGCTCGTTCTTCTTCCGCTGGCGTTCTAGATCGACGTCTTGCCGTGTGTCGACGCGGCTCTTTTCTGGTCCACACATGCGTAGACTTGTTTCGGGGCCGTCACCTCGAATCTGGCATCCTGTTGCCCCCTGCTGTCCCCAGTCCGCATAGCCGTCGGCGTCAACCTGTCGCCGCTGTCGCTGCTGTCGCAGACGTCGTCGTAGGCGCTGTCGCGTCCTCATTGTCACCGTCGTCGTCAGAATGCCCACACCCCCCTTGTACTCGTACTGCTCAGAACCTCATCTCCCGCGTCGCCGCGTCGGCTAGGCATCAGCCTTATCCACTTTGGCTGCCCAATGGCCCGAAACTCTAATCTAAATGAAAAGCAATACGCCAAAACAGCCTTTCTCCCTGGCAGGGTGTCACCTCGCCAAGTGGAGGGGAGCGGGCGCCATTGGAAGACGGCGTGTGGGTGATGCAGTACAACTAGGGACGAGAAGGTGGAGGTGACCAGAAGGGAACAGGTCTCACGGCTGGCAAAGGCCCGAGCAGCGTCGTCATGGAATTTCTGGCACACACCGGCGGGAGACGTGATTTGGCAAAGGCTGTAAGACTAGGACCAGGACCAGGACCAAAATAGCAAGATCAGATATCATGATTTTGGATTCGTTGTTCACACCCAGGTAATGGAAACAATGACGCCATGCCATGAGCAAGGCTATCTGAGCAGAGCTACCCCTCGGCCTCCGCCTAACGTAGCATGCCTCTCGCGTTCTCGCTGTCCCAAGTCCCGTCTATCACGCTCTCCAGCGCACGCGTCAGCGCCGCCTCGTCGTACCGCTCCAGCTCCTTGTGCTCCTTGTGCCCCTTGTCCCCCGGCTCTTTGCCATTGTGCCGCCGCCGCTGATTCGCCACCGGCACGCACCGGATGCCCAGGGCGTCCAGTGCCGCCACGTCCACATGCGGTCCTTTGTGTGAGCTGTCAGAGCCGGCAGAGCTTCCAGAGCTCCCGGAGCCCCGATCCAGATAGATCACGTGTGTCACATACTGCCGGCACTCGCCGTCCGCCACCGGCCCAAACACGGCTTGGCTCTGCTTGCACGCACCCACAATCGCCCGCACAAAGTCCACGGCCGTCATGGCGTCCTTGTGCGGCCCCGTCTCGCGGTCCAGCTTGCTGTTCAGGATCAACACCTTGCGGCGGTTGTGTCCTTCTGCTCCTGCTCCTACTCCTGCTTCTCTGGCTTCCCCTCCCCCGCCCTCCCCTGCTATCGCGGCACCTACCCCCCGCAGCACCAGGCTCGGGATGATGCTCGTGTACAGACTGCCAATGCTGTACACCACGGCCCGCGCGCTCTGCAGCGCCGCCAGTGCCTTGGGGTTCGCCAGCGGCCGGATCTCGTGGCCGTATGGGTTGATGTACCACACCCGCGCGATCCGCGCCGGCAGGTCCTCCTCGTCCTCCTTGCTGAATGCAATCTGCGGCCGCCGCAGCGCCGGCAGCGACCCAGGCAGCGTGGCGTCCTCAAAATCGACGGCCGTCGCGGCTCGCTGCGGGCGGGTTCGGGGGGGGTCCTGAGGCTGAGGGGGCCTGTGCGGATCTGCGTGAGGCTCCGTGCGAGGCTCTGGGGGAGGCTGGGTCTCGGCGCTGTCCAACGCGAGGCGCTCTCCCCCCGGCGTCGACCCCGGCTGTCCGTCTGGCAGGGAGGTCGGCGCCGACGGGTGGCTGATGTTGACCTGCCCCGTCAGCACGGTGACGTCGTCGGCGAGCCCGGCCGAGATGTGGTGCGTAAAGTTGGAGTTGATGGCCGGCAGGACGGCGACGTGGTCGGGGATGCCGCAGAGCAGCGAGAGCAGGTAGATGGCGGCCTCGAAGGAGCCGGAGAAGAGACGCGCGCCCGTGAGAAAGAGATTGCCGACGCTAGCCCCCGCAAAGTTGAAGACTGACGTCGGCCGCGCGCGCTTGACGATCTCGAGGTTGAGCGTGTTGAGCACGGCGCGGATGAGCTCGCGCGACGGACTGGGCACAAACGTCCACAGCAGGTGCCGCGCCTCCACGATATCCAGCCACTCGGCGCGCGCCTGCAGCGGATCCGACGCACAGAGACGGTGCTCAAAGAGGGCGCGCAGAGCCGCTCGTTCATTGGTGGCGCTGTCGTGGCTGTCGTGGCTGTCGTCGTCGTCGTCCTCCTCCTCCTCTTCGCTTGTAGACGTGATAGCCTCGTGCCCGGCAGGGATCAAACGTACCAGGCGGCCTGCCATGTTAGCTTTTCTCATAGCAATACATTAAGGTGCATCGTATATAAGCCAGAAGAAGGACATGGGCATACTTCGAATATCTCCTACACCTATCTCGCATTAGCTTCTACCACGACCCGAACAGCTGCGCTCGATACTCACTGGGACCGCCAAAGAACCGGATCAGCTCTGACGAGCTGCCGCCGTTGTCGGAAATCGGGATGATGTATGTCAGCGAGCACGGCGACGACCTCGCCCGCCGCTTCCTCCGGCTGTGTGGAAGCTGCTGTTGCTGCTGTTGCTGCTGTTGCGACCGGTCGCTTTGCGATATGCGGCTTGCTACTTCTTGGAACGCGTCCACGAGCGAGTTGGCTGCTGTGCCGCCCGAGAAGATGCAGATCCCTCCGGGCGAGCTCGTCTCAGGCGAGGCAGAAACCTGGCCGGATTCCTGGCCGGACGCCTGGCCGGAAACTGGGCCGGAAACGGACCTAGACGGGCCCGGCGATTCAGACGGCTCCGAAACGGCCGCCGAAGAATTCACGAGAGCCGTCATGGCCGCCGCAAAGGCGGACGACCGAAGCGGAGTGCCCGTGCCATCGTCCATGCTGCTTGCTGTGTCCTCGGCGTCCGCTGTCAGCTTATCCGAGAAGCAATGCGGGTAAAGGCAGTCGAGAATCCAAGAACAGCAACGCGAGCTGATCGAACAATGACGTCGAGCACTAAAAAGGGACCAGGCACTAACTAGCAGCCCGCCTAGAACCCGCCTGCTGTGGGTCGCTCAGCTGGCGACCAAGAAGCAGCTTATACGTGTCGTGTGTTGATTTAGAATGTAGAGTGGCCCAGTGTCGTGGCCAAATTGCGCAGCCGTCGATGGTATGAGGGTGTCTTAGTAACCTAAATTGCTGGCTGATTTATTGCGTCTAATCAGCGGTGGTAAGAAAGCTCGGCTTCGGCGTGTCTGTGCAAATTGCCAACGTGGCCAACTCGTATGCTACTTGACTCACCTTCCATTCCATCGGCAGATCCCCGGTAAAGACCTATGTAACGGACCTGGTAGGAGCTAAAACGGAGCTAAAAGGGAGCTGTGTTCAGCCGAAGGAAACAGCACCGACACTACAAAACAAACATACGACATACACACACACATAAGGGAACATGCAAGGACGGCGAACAGCCATGAGGCTTTTCGGTAACTACTGGATAGCAGCCTAGACTGCACACAATGCCTTTCCTACTCCCACACGGCAGCCCATGTCCAAACCGCGCTTGATTTCGCCTTGATTTCGCCTTTTCTTCCCTAGGAACCGCCCTCTGCCCTAGTCCTTTGCGTTCTCCTAGAATAATCATGCTTAGCTAACAAGAAAGAAAGAAAAAACCATGCAAAAAAGCATATAAATGGCAAGTATTGAAAAATAATGGATATGGAATGAGGTAAGAATAGAACAGGGACGAGGAGGAAGAGGGATAGGAGGGGAGGAGAAAGAGAAGCAAAAGACAGAAAACAGAACACCAAAAAAAAGAATGAAAGAAAAGAATATGAAAAAAGGGAAAGCAAACTGCGAAGAGGGTGACTCTGTCTGGAAAGAACGAGGCCATCTGCGAAGCTTACATGAAACGCATAGAATGCAAAAAAATGGGCACGAGAGGCGGCGCAGGCAGAGGCAAAAGATGGAATTAAACACAGTAGTTTGTAATGAACGTTCATGTGGGAGAACGAAAGGTAGGGTCAGCCAAGACTGCCCCCCGCCCAAAAAAAACAAATCAGACCGGCCCATCGATATCCAACACGACCCCCCGAATGGGCTCTTTTAATCCGTCTTCAGCCCTACTGCTGGTAGTACATCACGCCGTAGTACCCATCGGCCGGCGACGACGCTACCATGCCGCCCATGTTCGGTGCATAGGCGCTAGGCGGCGGTGGTGGCGCTTGTGCGTATGGCGGATAACCAGGCACAGAATGCTGCAGTTGGGCCGGGTTGATGTAGTACACCATGCCGTTGACCTCTTGCGCAATCTGACTCGGCACGACAGCGGCCTGCTGTCCATTCATCACCGGAGTGCCAGCACCATCTCCGAAACCGGGATTCTGCTGGCCGTAGGCCTGATGACCGGGGTGCCCGACATTGCCGCCATACCCCGGCTGTGACGCTGCCTGGGCCATGCTTTGCGGGTAGCCGGAAGGAGGCGGATAAAAGTAGTTCTGCGGCGCCTGTGGCATCATAGAGAACCCGGCAGGAGCTCCATAGTAGGCATTGGAAGGCGTGCCTGAATTCGACTGCTGAGAGTACGCGGTCGGCACGCTGGGCTGGGTCGGCTGGAAGGGAGCCGCGTGGATGGCACTTTCCGGGATCTGCGACAGCGGCGTACCTGTCGTATGCGAAGGGTAAGATGGGTGCCGTGTGTGTGTTTCCGCGGGCGAGAAGCTGTTGGCAATGCTGGCCGGCACCTGGTGGTGGAACGGGACGCTGGCAAAGTGCGACGGCGACTCGATGGTTTCCACCGACACTGCCTTTTGCGGCCGCGGCTGGTGGATGGGCAGGTTCTGGCTCGGTCGGCTCTCCTGGAAAACAGGCTTTTGAGGCAGGTGGTGCGTCTGCGGGGGGGGGACAGTGCTCAGCGTCGAGGCGTCAGATCCCGATGGACCCGAAGCCGCCTGCGAAGGCGGGTTGGGGGGTAGTGGCAAGTGAGCGGAGGGAGTAGGGTAGAAAGGCTGGGCAGTCTGGGGATTGAGCGGGAGTTGAGGAAGCTGAGGGTGAGGAGGATGAGGCAGCTGCGGTTGTTGCGGGTGGTACTGCTGAGGCGGCTGGGACTGGCCGTAGGCCATCGTCGGTGGCTGCGGCAGACCAGCGATGCCTGACACCACAGCCGGTGCTGCAGCTGGGACAGGTGCCAGGGGTCCCGGTTTCGACGCGGCGATCGACGGCGGCAGACGCACGACCGGTCTTGCTGCATTGTCCATAACAAGCGGCGGCCGCGACACAGCAGAGGTTGTGGGCGAGACGATATAGTCCATCGGTGCGAGCGGTGCACTTTCATAGACAATCGAGGACCGCCGGCTCTGGGCCACGCTCGGCGTATAGACGCTTCCGTTGTAGTAGCTGCCGCCAAACACGCTGGTCCGGCGAGAAAAGCCCGAAATCGAGCCCATCACCGATCGCGTGCGTCCATTGGCGCGCAAGCGTTGCTGGTTGGGCCGCATGTTACGCGGGATGAAGTCAAACGACCGGTCCGTCGCCGGAAGCACCTGCCGTGGAGGGTGACCAGGGAGGTCGATCACCACAGCTCTGTCTCGGCGAAGCGGCGGGCGATGGTCCGGCAGCTTCGTGTACTGAACCATCTTGAACTTCTCAAACGGCACAGCCTCTTTCATCGGCGGGAAGAACACCCGAATCGTAATCGTGCCCAGTGGTTTCTCGACAGACATCGACCGATTGATAGGGGTCGCGCTTGAGGGACGCCTCTTGAGGTGGGCATCCGACGCAGATCCCATAAGGACTGGCATGGCATGGTTGCCGTATTGGCTGCCGCCGTACTGGCTGCCGCCGAACTGGCTGCCACCGAACTTGCTGCCTCCATATTGGCTGCTCGGGGGAGGATAGCGCCGCTGTTGCGCAAACCGCGGAGGAGGAGGGTGAGGGTGATGAACGGGCTCGGCGACAACATCGTGCATGTCGTGTGCCCACGGTGCGTTGACGGTTGGGTCGCCCGGATTGTACATCTGGCCGCTGTTCAGAGGTTAGCGTAGTGTACGGGACATAGCAAATGGAGACGGAAAAGTAGGACGTACTGTACCGGCGGGTGCATGCCTCCTCCCCCAAACCCGCCTCGGCCACCTCGCCCACGCACAGGCCGTCCAAACGGTCGGAAGCCGTTGGCAGCGGGACCAGCTCCCCGATGGTCGTGCATGAAGAAGTCTCCGCGGTTGGGCACAAACGCCGGGTCTTTATCCCGCTTCTGTTTGTAGAGGTCGTGTTCTTTGCGCTGTTTATCGAACGCCGACTCCTTTTTGGACCCAGGGCCATCTTGCGATGTGGCGGCCGTTCCTGTTGCTGTTGCCGTGGATTGGGCACCGGCGGCATTTTGCTGCTGCGCCTGCGTCTGTGCTCCGTTCGCTGCCGCGCGTCTCCCGGCCGAACCCTCTGTAGCGGATGTGCGGCCAGACAAGGAATGGTCACGCCTTGTTGCGTCCGAAGTGCCGACCACGATTGTGACGCTGGGTGGTCCGGACGGGACTACTGGGCGAGGCTTTGCAGCTCCGTTTCCCACGGTGGCGTTGCTACTGTTGTTATTGCTGTTGCTCTTGTGGCCCTTGTTCCCCTTGGTGTCGTGGCCGATGGCTCCCTTGCGAATCACAGGCGGCACTTCATCGACATGGCTTGTATCGCTGTCGCCGGCCGCTTCGTTTTCATCGCTGGCCAACGACGGCTCGCTTAACGAGTCGTCGTCCGCCAAGTCAAGCCCGTTGTGGCCATGGTCTTCCTCGGCGCCTTCATCCTCCACGCGCCGCCGCCGGCCAATGAGCCGTCTGCGCCGGGCTGGCACATTGTTCTTGGTCGATGTCGCCGTAGGCTGGACCGTAGTGGCAGCCATGTTTGCGGTGGTGTGAGGGCTGGTGCGTTAGCTGAGGGGGAGGAGTTGGCGCAGCTGTCGAGGGGAGCAGCACGAGAACCGGTGTGCACGCGTGCACAGAGGAGAGGAGCGGAGAAAAGAAGCGAGGGCGCAGAGAAGCGGAGAAAGAGTCCGTGGATGGGATCGGCAAGTTTAGGCGGGTGCAGCAAGATGCGTGAGGTGATGCCGTGGACGGAGTCGGAATGCGGACGAGGGATTCGAGGTTCAGGCGGGATTCCAGGGACGAGTGGTGGGCGGATCGTTAGTTGGATAGAAACATAAGGTTCGGCTCAACAGGAGGAAGCACGGGAACGGCGGGATCGATTGAGAGACGGGGAGAGATGACGAAGAGGTTGACGTCGAGGCTGTTGGGTTCTCGAGGATGGGGAGAGTTTCGGTTGTGGTTGGTCCCTAAAACAAGAAAACGGGCAGAAGGAATGGATGAAGCAGAGTGGGCGTGACAGCGCAAGGGCAGGCAGGTCGATGCGTCTGGCCTGTTATCGTGGCCTGTTATCGTGATTGTACGAGTAATGCACTCGTATGTATGTGTTTTTTTTGGCGTTTGGCTGTGCCTGGGTTCTGGCGCTTTCAAACTCAGCTGCTGCCCCCCCCCGGAATTGAGGAAGCTAAACCGCCCGGCGGTGCAAGAGAAGAGGAGACTAAGAAACGAGACAAGAAATAATCAACGGCATGTTCCAAACGTGCAAACACAATCAGACAGTGACGAAACGGAGAAGCAGAAAAGCATGAAAATGCTGCATACAAAAAATAAAGCGATGATGGTGGGCTATTAATCCAGGGCCAAAACGTGGACGAAAGGACACAAGGAAATGGGCAGAACAAGAAGGAATGGCAGAATAGCCATTCGATGGGAAAGAGTGACGGAGGATGTGAATTAAATTAATGGCAAGAATAAATGCAATATTCCGACGCCAACGCTGGCTAGCAGCCACAATGTGCTAAGTCCGTGCACCCATTGGCTCCGAAGATAGCTCTGTCGGCCCCTAAAACCACCGCCAGCTCCAAGCTGTCGCCAACGGCTGCGGGTTGCCGACTACCAGTAGTTAAATCAATGGCGGACTATACATGGTGGCTTGAATCTGCGACTGTAAAATATACAAACAACAACTGGACAGCATTGATTTGGCCAGCCAGGCAACCTTCACCCCTTGCGTAGGCAACCGCATAGCTGCATCACACGGTTGCATCTCATACACTGTGTATCTCCGTACATTCTGAACTATGTTATGTGCTGCCGCCGGAATTTGCGTGTTTGTACCTCGCAACGAACGGCAAAACTATAGCCATTAGGCTTTGGCACGCATTAAAGGCCCAGCCGTCCGAGCCCATCACTCAATCCTAGCAGCCTATCCATTTCGGGCTCTTTCGGGGCGCTATTTCTCTCCCGCGCCGCAAAGAAGAGCCAATGGCTGGCCTGAACGTGTACATCTTTTTTCTCAACTGATCTGCTGTTGCTTTTTTTGTTTTATTCAATGAGAAAACGGCTGCTCTTCTGTTGGCTCAGTCATGACCTTTTCAGGACATCAAGCCATCCATAACACCGTGCGCACTAACACACAGCCGTAGCTCCCACATAAAATATGCAAATCCGCTTCCATCGCACATCCAGTGCCGACGCCGGCGACACAGCCGCACCAATACGCTACATGCAATATGCTGACTACAGGTCGGGCACAAAGCTAACAGGGGCGCAGAGCCGCTCTGCGCATAGCGTCGGCAACGCATGTGTTTCTTCAACGGATGGACAATGGAGCTTTTAGCTAAAGCTGTTCTGTGTCCTACGGGGTGCTTTGGGCTTATAAGCAAAGCCATAATAAATGCCTGCCACAGCGAGATCACCTCCTTTTCCGGGGCATGCGGCTTGAAAGGACCGTCAGGCTCTTACTGGCTCTGTTGGAGCCTGTAAAACCATGCCACGTTGTTTTCGTAGGGTCCCGTCCAGTCAGTGTTCTGGGGCGTCGACGCAATATAGAGCCTCTTGGTAGAAAGTGTCCGCTTTTATGCACACAGAGGTACATACATACTTGTAGTCGAGAAGCAATATTGCTTACTTCGTCGCTCATTAACCGAACTAGAAGAAATTTGTACGAGCGGGGAGCAGTAAGCTACCATCTTTTTAAGCAGACTGTGCTTTTCTCACGAAATCCCAACGGAATGCTCGGGTAGACTTGCTTATGAGGTATCTGAGATAGAAAATACTCATATTTGTAAATATGATAGAGAGTAGTTAAGCTAGAAGAGGAAGGCAACGCATATTTCATAGGCTTGACAAGCAAGGCTCGTCCCGAGAAAAGATGCCATTTCTGTGTTTTTGGTTTCGCAAATAAACGCAACTGAATCTCATACGTATTCCTGGCGTGTTAAACAGATATTAACGGCTAAACAGTACTTCGGTCCTTTCCCTGTCGCGGCATGCCAGCAGGTTGTAAGGAAAATGTGATTGGCCGCTTACTGGCTGGCAGAGCCGTTACCAGGGTTCAGGTGCTGCACAGTCTCAATCTTTGGCACAACACCGAAGCGGGTGTTTCCCTGATCCCAAATCTGTTGTCATGTTAGTAGTCAATCGTATATGGTAGAAGCAAGACATCACACGAGGAATCGACTTACGGCGTAGACAGACTTCAGGAACACGTCGCCAAGAATGTCAAACGGGTTTTCTCCGCGAGACTGGACACCTCCGTACCAGTTGTTGTCGTCCACCTCAGCAAAGATGAGGTCTTCCTTCTGGATGGTGAACTCCTGGCCGCCAACATCAACAGAGAACTCGGGCAGTTGGTCCACCGTCACACTCTTGGGGATGAGCCAGCCCTGTTGCTGCTCGCTGTACGTGGCGCCGTTGATGGCCTTGTACAGTGCCTCACAAACCTGGTCGGACACTAGAGCCAGGGTGGTGCCGGTGTCTGCAATGGCTTTGTTTCCAGACTGGTCAATCTTAGTCCCGGCAACCGAGGCAGACTGTGAGTCGAACATCCAGAAACCCTGGCTGTTGTCGATCTTGGTCCAGAAAATCTCGGCCTTGGACGCATTCACGGTGTCCTTGTCGATGTACCCAAAGGTGTAGAAGGACTCCTTGGCGGTATCACGGTCGCTGTAAAAGCACGACGTGAACAGCTGGGCATCCGCAGGGATCTGGTCGCTCAAGATCATGTTGGCAACCGGCGTGGGCTGAGGGTCGGCCTGATAGCCCGACTTGATGGTGTTGATAGAGGGGAAGGCTAGGCCCAAGAGACCGTCGCCAGAGCCTTGGGCAAACTGGTCGGCCAACTTGTTGGCGAGCTCGATGGACTGGTTCTTGATAGGCAACCCGCCAATAGTGACGACATCCGTGCCGACATCTCCTGAAGCGGAGCTGCCATCACCGTACTCGATCTTCCAGCTCAAGCCCTTGGAGGCCTTGAACGTGGATGACTTGGAAGGATCAAAGACGGAATGCGATCCCTGGAGCTTCTGAGTGAGCTCAGTCGAGAAGACCCACAGGTCTGAAGAGCCGGTGTCGAAATCCAGCATGAATTTTTGCGGCGGCGTGCCGATTTGAACTTCACAGAGGTACATGGAGTCGTTCTGCTGGTCTTCAGCTCCCACTTCGCTAGTCTGGGTAGCATCCACGGGCTGCTTGACAAGCACCCTTTCAAGGCGGGCACGGCCTCCCAGGGCCACCTTGAAGCCGGGAATCGAGAGACCCCGCTGGTGAATGCGCTGCACATGGCGGTAGGGGCCAGGCTTCGTCGGCTGGAAGCCGAAGCGGTTCATGAGGAAGACATAGGACTTGGTGCCATGAGGCTTGTAGTTCTGGTTGCGGATGACCTTGACCTTCTTAAGGCCCAGGTCGAGCTTCAGCTTCTGCTGAACTTGAAAAATGGCCTCCATAGTGGACAGACTTTTGAGTCGGCAAGGTGTAGAGGAAGATGCTATAGGTAACAGTTGGGAAGAAAGTGGAAGTTCAAGAGGCTGTGCTAGCTGAATGTGAAGAGAACAACAAGGGGATTTGAGTGTGTTTGTTGCTCATGAGGAATGCAAAAGACGTTGGAGGAAGGGTAAGAGAAGGTCTTGGCCACTTTAAATATGTGTCAAATACGGCCGTGCATGCATGGAAGGCAGGCTAGAGGCAAGAGGAACGGCTATACAAGGGAAGGTACCGAGACCTGGGTCACGGTTTCCTTATTTGGTGAGCATGGGGGAGGGGAACTCAGAGGCTGCGTCACCGTTCTTAACTGACTGAAACTTGATCCCAATAACGAAAGTCGAGTCTAGAGAGCTTTGAGACGGCCCACCGAACGGACAAAACGCAAGCAGCCAGCCCCTCCAGCACAGGCCAGCTGAGGGCTACTAGGTGCACCAGACGATCTGTCCAGATATGGAAGGTGTGATATTAGTAGGGCTGCCACTTGCAGTGACGACAGGCGTGGGCAAACCACACAGCGAATCGCTCTGGTGCCTATCTCGCCACAGAAAGCAGGCCCCCGGCTTCTTACGCAGAGAAAGAGCTGTGGACTGGCCAACCACAGGGTCGAACCTGCCATTTACACACCATGTGTCCACGTATGTGCTGCAAGCTTATACATACATGCACCTAAAACGTGCAGCCAGTACTGCTGGCGCCTATCACCGCATTCCATGTGGAATAAACCAGAAGCCGCCATAGGTATTACATAGTGTGATTTGTACGGCCACTTCCTGTTATGGTTAGAGACGTAGGTCGGTTAGCGATGGCCGTTGGCCTCCCACAGAAGTGTGCCGTCGTTTAGGCCTGTCATTTTGTTATCGCCTGGAAAAAGCCAACGGCCTCCCAGGTCACGCCTCCTGTGATCACAGCGCCTGGTCGTTCTTTCCCAGACGTCATTCGGCACAGAATCAAGAACAGAATGGTTGCACCTGATGCTTCCCTTCGATTTTTGGCACAGGAGGCAACAGTAATGCCGATCGCTTTTCAAGGTTCTGACACGCCATTGCCCAATCCCCAGAGTCCGGTGGCTAATACTTGGCAGGGGCCGTGCCCCTTGCATGCTTCTATCGTTGCAGTGTTATCACTGTCGAGACTTCCTCTTGCCACCTCCTTCTCACAGACATTTACTCGGAGACTCCTGATGCGCACAGCTTAGACATACCCCCCTCCGCACGTCTTGTAGTTGGATTGCGATGCAGGGACAGCAGATGCCTGCGGCTATAGATCACCCCCACGTGGCTGCCTCCTTTCTGTGCCACAGCGGTCTTGTGACATCGGGGGCTTTTCCAGCGCAGCTGAGCCGCTTAAATAGGAAATAAACTGCCTACGTACGTAGTTGCAAGCAACCACAGGTCGGGATGCAGAAATGCCCATACACACGCCAACACGAGAATTTGTACCCGTTTTCATATTTTTAGAATGTACGTCGTACCGGCTACCTGTAGAATGACATATCGTGGTGGCAATGGTCTTAAGATCAACATTAAGCGTTGGCGGTTTACAGGCCAAATCGTTGGCCTGGAGGCGCTAAAAGGCCTATAAGCCCTGCTGCTCGTCACGACGGCAGCATAGCATTTCTGATACTGAAATAACAGGTATAAAGGCAAGATCCAGTCACTTTTCCAGCGAAAGACTGATTCTGCCGAATAGGAATCCCCGGACACCGTTGCTTAGCCAGCATTCTTCACCATCGTGCAGAGAGTCTACCCGGACTTCCTGCTCAGCAGCGAGTCCTCTAGAATATGATCAGCGAGTGCAAAACAATAACCATCAATGGGCATCATGAAACTCACCTCTCAAGAGCCCACCGCCGGGTTGTTCCGTCCAGGCCACCGCTGCCACCTTTCTTGCCATACTTTGGAGGCACCGGTGGCGTCACCCAGCGGCCGTCTCGCCAAAAATAGACGGTCGAAATGCTGCCGTCCATAATCACACCACTGCCAGCATTGACCAGCAGCACCTCCTTTCTCTCAGGCCCGGTGATACCGGCCCGTTGCCTTGCCTCGTCGTACATCTGACGCCGCGTCGTCTTGTAGTGGGTGTATTCCGAAGACACCGTCGTATCCACGTCCAGAGTGACCTCATAGGGGGCAGTGCCCAGCTCTGACCGTAGCGATCGGAGAAGTGCCGGATTTGGCGACTGATCCTGGCTCTGATCCTGGTTCTGTCCCGGATTCCTTTCCGGAATCTCTTGGCTCTCTAGCTCACCGTCGCCACCCATGAACCCAGGGGCCGGCAGGAGCGGCGGCAGCAGGCCAACAAGTGTGGTATCAGGAGCAGCGGCCGTTTCGCAGCCAAGAATACCTTCTTTATTCAGCGTGAGACGGCAGCGCAACGTTCCAGAGGCACTCCTTGCGTCGTTATGCACGGCCTCTGCGAGGGCCTGCTCAACTCTCTGTAGGCCATCGTCACCAGCTACTACAGCCACAGCGTCCTCCCAACCCCAGTGCGAGGCCGCCCGGAGCAGGCGATCCCGGTGGAAGTCCAACATGTAGAAGGGTGAGGCATGGTTGAAATTCCATCTTGCATACTGGTAGGCCTTGTTTGAAGAAAGAGAGCTCAGCACAGTGAAATACCGAACGGCCGTGTACAGCTGGAACGGCGCTTCGTCTTGTCCCACCATCGCAAAAGGTACTGGTCCAGAATCCGGCGCTAGACCATTCGTAAACCGACTGGGAGGTCTTTCAAAACCTAGGTGGGCATTGGTTCATTACGAGGTGATCAGGGTGGGTATGTATTCCGAGTACTCCGTACTCCAGACAGAAGCCTTTAAAATATCACGTGACTATACACTGATAGCGGCATGGCCTGCAGCTCTTTTCGACTCAGAACTCATAGTAAATTAGATTGTGTGTGATATTGCAAGATTTTCTAGTCATTGAAGTGTGAACTTGTTCTGGGTAGTATTCTGGACCCAATCCGTGCTCGTTTTACCCAGCCTTTGCCCCTGATGTGCCGTACCATCTTCCGTGACCTTCAAGTCGAAATAGAGCAGCGCCTATCGCCCCTCAACCGTTCCTGGTAGGTTGCCGAGGAATGAAAGAGGCAGTAACAGTCATAAGAAAGTCATGGGTAAAGTAAGCAAGGCTGACTTGCCTGCAACAAACGCCTTTCACTTTGTTGACGATCAGAGACGGCCCGCCTAGTTAAAGTCACTCGGCGATCTCATTTGTTACCGTTAACACCGCTTAAAATCTAATTGGGTTCTGTGTTCATTAGGCATTGGCTATTGCTAATTATGTGAGCCAGGCTTTGGATTTCATACATCGACTTCGGAGGATGTGGTGAACGAATGCTGAAAACGCGGGGTCTATGATCGCCAGTGCTCAAGTTATAATGCTGTGACGGCAAGGTTAATCACTATAATATCCCGAGGAAACAGTAAATCATTGAGTTGTAGTAAAAGCACGTGATAGAGTAGCCAATGCACAGTGTATATTAGTGCCAATTGCAAGTCCACACTGTAGTCGGGTGGAGGGGTACAGGCGGTAAACGCCAGCCGTAATTTATTATTTTTGTGTAGCTCTTGCCGTCAAGCTTTTTTGTAGACCGACTACATCATCGGCGGCCAAAACCCGGGCGGAAAGGAAAAACATCGACCCTCTAAAATTGGCCCAGCTTTGGATGCTTCGATCTTTTGCACACCTCCCCCGTGCTAAGATAGACGACCACCCAATAGTTGTTCCCGCACGCATTGACGAACGGGCTGCATACCTTTTTTCTTTTTTTTTCGCGCCGCAGTATCTCTTTTGGCTTTATTTATCCCACCGCCACTTGGCCTGCCGCATTCCTTTTTGACTCCGCAACGGATCAGCCGCCATCGCGACTCCAAGACTACCTCTCATGCCGCCGCTTTCGTCCACCGCTGCCGCCGCGCGGATAGCGGAGCAGCCGTCGCTGTGGGACCGTGTATCAACATGGGCATCTGAGAATAAGGCCGTGGTCTACACCGTGGCCGGTGTGGCCGTTGTTGTGACCGGTGCTGGGGTGGTGTACTATTTGCAGGGAAGCAGCCGGGTACGTATTCTGGTATTCCTGACGGTCCCCGTGACCGGTCGACGCGAAAAACCTGAGCTGGAGACGGGCTTGTGGGCGACGTGACATGGAGCCTTGTGGTGGCCTTTGCTAACGGCGCGTGTGTGCGGCAGCCAACGGTCGAAGAAACGCCCTCGGATTCTCCAAAGCTCAGCAAGAAGGAGCGGCGGAAACGGAAAGAGGCCGATCGCAAGGCGGCCGCGACGGAGGCTAGCAGTAAGTCGGCTGCGGAATCCAGCGATGCTGGCGCCTCGAAAAAAGATCTCGCCGCGTCCGTGGCTCCCGAAGAGGAGCTGCCAGAGATCAACGAGACGACCGTTGAGGCTATGGACGCCGAGGAACGCAAGAAGATGGCTCTCAAGTTGAAGGAGGCCGGCAACAAGGCCTACTCAGCCAAGGACTTTAGCCGTGCCATTGATCTCTACTCCAAGGCCATCCTGTGCAAGCAGGACCCAGTCTACTATTCGAACCGCGCCGCCTGCTACAGCGCCTTGCAGGACTGGGACAAGACCATTGAGGACACCACGGCCGCCATCAACATTGAGCCCGAGTATGTTCGCGCGCTCAACCGGCGCGCCAATGCGTACGAGCGCCTGGGTCGGTATAGCGACTCGCTGCTCGACTACACGGCTAGCTGCATCATTGACGGCTTCAAGAACGAATCCAGCGCCCAGGCGGTTGAGCGGCTGCTCAAGAAGTTTGCCGAGACCGAGGCCAAGGAGATCATGAAGAAGCGCTCGCCCAAGCTGCCGAGCCCTACGTTTGTGGGCAACTACCTCCAGAGCTTTCGTGCGAAGCCGCGGCCTGAGGGCCTCGACGACTCGCTCGACCTCGAGGAGAACACGGGCAAGGGCCAGCTGCGCCTGGGCCTGCAGTGCCTGGAGAAGAAGACGTCGGATGGTCACGAGGAGGCGTCGGCCGCCTTTACCAAGGCGTTGGAGCTGGGTGACCTCGGCGAGTTTGAGGCGCTCGCGTACAACCTGCGCGGCACCTTTTTGTGCCTGCTCGGCAAGCACGAGGAGGCGCTGGTGGCTCTGACGAAGAGCATTGAACTGGACCCGAGCATGACGCAGAGCTACATCAAGCGCGCCAGCATGAACCTCGAGCTAGGTATGTGGGCCTTGGATTGTCCTTGGACGGACCCGCGCATGAGAGTATTGCTAACGACATATTAGGCGCGCCCGCGACCGCCGAAGACGACTTCGCCAAGGCCCTGGAAAAGAACAGCTCGGATCCAGACATCTACTACCACCGCGCGCAACTTCACTTTATCAAGGCGGAGTTTGGCGAGGCTGCGAAGGATTACCAGAAGTCGATCGAACTGGATCGCGAATTTATCTTCTCGCACATCCAGCTCGGTGTGACCCAGTACAAGCTGGGCTCGATTGCGTCGTCCATGGCCACCTTCCGGAAGTGCGAGAAGAACTTCCCCAAGGTGCCGGATGTGTATAACTATCACGGCGAGCTGCTCCTGGACCAGGGCCGGTACCAGGACGCCATTGAGAAGTTTGACCGGGCCATCGACATGGAGAAGGAGACCAAGCCCATGAACATGAATGTCCTGCCCCTGATCAATAAGTCACTGGCTTTGTTCCAGTGGAAGCAGGATTTTGCCGAGGCCGAGAAGCTCTGCTCCAAGGCACTTATTAGTACGTATCTGCCCATCGAGAACATTGTAGGAGACATAGCCTTCACGGTGTGCTAACCCGCCTTTCCTTCCACAGTTGATCCCGAGTGCGATATTGCCGTAGCTACAATGGCACAACTGCTGCTGCAGCAAGGCAAGGTGACCGAGGCGGTCAAGTACTTTGAGCGCGCAGGTGACCTAGCCCGGACCGAAGGCGAGTTGGTCAACGCGCTTTCGTACGCCGAGGCGACGCGCACGCAGATCCACGTGCAAGAAAAGTACCCGGAACTGGCCGCCAAGCTGCAGGGCATGGGCACCGTGCTCCGGTGAAGAAAAGAGACCGCGCATTGATATACGTCCACGTCTCTCCACACCCCCCATTCCGGCCCTTTCGGGCTCCAATAGCGACAAACATTCACATACATCTTTTTTCTGCGGGTTTTCAAAGCAGTAGGGAGGGAGGTGTCGTATAATTTTTGGATCCCTTCTTACCCCTCCCCTCTTTTCTTGTGCCTGGGGAAATAGAGAAAAGCTTGCATGGAGACTGGAAGAGAAAACAGGCTATAGACTGTTGGCTCTCTTCTCTTCTTTTCTTTTTTGGTTGCAACAGAGGAAATGAAACGGCGGCTGTTTTTCAGTGTGTATGTGTATATATATATATGCTCTATGAACGGCTACCGTCTTTTTTTCTGCCTTTCCATAGCAAGCCGAGATATTTCTATAGGTATGTTCTTAGGGAAGCAAAACGACAGTTCCAAAAAAATTTAACACACGAAGGACAAATGGAAAGAAAGGAGGGGGTAATTGGAATGATGACACTCACGACACAAGGGAAGAGGAGAAAGAGGAAGGACGGGGGCGGGCTTTGGGTTAATAGGGCCCCAAGGAGAGAAAACAGGACAAGAGAAAACGGCGTAAGTGCTGTGTTCTCGTTTTGATTTTTCGGCTCCGAGGGGGGATTGGGGGGGAGGGGACAAGAATACGGCCTAGATTACACGACCACTCTCCACACTGTACATAGACGTTTATGCATTTGTTGGTTTTCTACTTGTAGCTCCCCAGTGTCCAATTGGTGTGATGTCGATTTGTGCATGCATGGTTTACCACCACGATAAACAACCAACATGCTACCACATACTGAAGCACGGCCATTTCTAAAGCATGAGAGCACAAGCACAAAAACAGGAGGCCGCGGCCGCGACATTAGGTTCAAAGGAGGCCGTGTGTTCAGGTTCTTTGTCTTCCTTCATTTTTCGCTCCTTCCTGTGTCTCTTCTCCAAACCCTCCTGGAAGGGTAGTATGATATATAAACAAGTCAACCCACAAAAAAAGCGATAAAAAACCATGCAAAACTTTCAAGGCGTAGAACCAAACCGCGTACAGACAACAAAAATAGCAATATGGAATTAGAACAAGGGAACAATGGGGGAATTAATGAAAGTTGGAAAGAGAGACGAGGACAAAAGATATAAAGAGTCAAGAGTACAGAGCGCAAAAGCGCCGAGGTGGTATTCGCGCTTATTTGCCGGTGGCATTGCGGCCAACCGTGACGCCGAGACCGACACCCAGGGCAATAGCCAGGATAATGAGGATGACGACGAGCAGGCACCACCACTTGAGCTTGCGGCGGCGGCGGGCGTGCTCGGTAGCGACGGCGACCTGCTCGTTGCCCTTGTTGAGGTTGTCGACGGTGTTCTGGGTCTGCTCCTGGACCTGGTCGAAGACGGGGTCCTGGTTGATGACGAGGGTGTCGAGGTCGGAGAAGAGGCCGTTGAGCTCGATGATGGACTGCTCGATGCGCTGCAGCTCGTTGTGGCGAGCACGCACAGCACCGAGAACAGCGGTGGCCTGGCCGGAGCGGTTTGTGCGGAGCTGGAGAGTTAGCAAAGGCCCAGTATAGAAGTCGTGGAGTAAGGGAAATAGGGGCCAAAACAAGCTCGAAGGGAGTACACACCGCCTGCTGGAAAATGCCCTCGCTGCCCCAGTCGGCGACAGCAGCCTGCTGGACCTCCTCCTCGGACGCCTCCGGGTTGACAATGCGGTACTGGCGGGCAATCTGCTCGCGGTAACGCTCACGGTACTGCTGCTCCTCGGTGAGGTAGCCGGACAGCTCCTTCTTGAAGTCGTTGTTGAGAGTCTCGAACTGGCGCTTCTTGAGGGAATGGGTGGCATCTGAAGTGCGCTCGGTGTCGCGCTGCAGTTGGCGCAGCTGGTTGCGGATATGCGAGTTCGTTTGCTGCGTCTGCGACACCAGCTGTTCCAACTGCGTCGCTGCCGACGGGTCGTTGCCCCCGAGTGCGCGCTGGTGCAGACCGGCGATGCTCTGGACGCCGGCCGTCAGCGACCGGATGTCGGTGCGCACCGCCGCCACCTGAGCAAGGAACTCCTGCTGGGAAAGCACCGGAGCGCCGCCCGGAGCAGCGGCACCGCCTTCGGGCTGCTGGCCGTACGGTTGTTGGCCATAGGGCTGGCCATATTGCTGGAGCTCGTGTTGTTCCTAAGGCTGTTAGCGATTCTGTCTGCCTCTGCGAGTCCAACGTCGCATTCTGCTTCCCGATCTGGGACAGGTGCAACTATTTCGCGATTCGCGATGTGGTTTTGCGCTCATCTCCAACTCCCCTCAATCCATCATCACAACACCTCGCCATCTCACCTGTCCGTAGCCATTGCCGTAGCCGCCCTCCGTGGTGGACGCCTGTGTGTAGGGGTTGCCGTAGCCCTGGTAAGGGTTCTGGCCCTGGTTGTTGTTGTAGGACATGCTGGGCAGGGGTGGATGAGGATGCGAACAGCAAGTTGTCGATGCGACTGCGAAGAAAATCGGCGGCCCCTATTGCTTCCGGAAAGGCGGAAAAGGGTGACCGAGATGGCTTGTCGATTGTTCTCCTGAAGACTCGCGATCGCGTGGCAAGAAGCTCTCTTGCGGCCAAGGAGAGGGAGGGCAAAAAAAGGAAATTAAAAGAGAGAGCTGCGATCGGTCGGAAACGCGCGGGAAAATCGACAGACGCGGATAGGCCCTAAAAAGAGCGACTACTGGTCTCCCTGTCGCTGAAGAAACACGAAACGGGCCCAAGCGGCGAAACGGCGAAACAGCGCTGTAGCAGCGACAGAAGCAACGCACAGTGAAAGGGCGAGCGAGATGGTCAATGTGCGAGGGTTGCGCCGGGGGCCTTGTGTTGTGATTTTATTATTTTAAAATGAACAACCGGAGAACGGCAGAGGGGGTGGAGGAGACAGAGGAGACAGGACAGAAGAGGTAAGAAGGGGAAAAAGAAAACAGCGAAGGAAGGAACAAAGACCGCCAGGACAGAGAGCGCAAGGGCTAGGAGTGGGCGGGATGCGTGCTGATTATTGGGTGCTTAAAAGGAAATTAACACGACAAGCGGAAAAAATGCAGGGAGGCAATCACTAAGAGCCACTAAGACGGGGGCTATTCTAGCTGCCTACAAGCCATACGGGGCACACTACGAGTACAACATATGTATCTTACGTCGTATGTACCACATACGAGTATGTATCTTACACTCTGTAGCTGCAGTACTCCGTACACACGCTGTACAGTACTTTCAATGCTATCAGCAACGCCTTGCGTATGCTATTCTCAGACGGCGGCCTACCATAGGACTTTTTCCATGATGGGGTTTGGAGGGCGATCTCAGGCGAACTGCTGTCAAAGAACAAGCTGCACGATGCCGTGGGCTGCAGGCAAAAGGCGGCCTCGCCAAGAAACAAGAAAAAAGCCACCAGTACGAGTACATACGACGTAGTACATGGGCAAGCTACGGCGCACCTACGGCGCAAAAAAAAGGGCCTGCTCCCGCATGACGACCAGAACTGTGGCTGGGGGCAGCGGTGGTGGTAAAAATAAAGAGAGCTAGAGTGGTCCATAGCACAAGATACATAGCCTGTCCCGCAGTTCCGCTAGCATGTCCATGTACTCCGTACTCGTGACGACTGGGACGCCATTATACGAATACGCCACAGCCACCCTTACTCTTCGGCTTGCGCGGAACAGGAAGGTTGCCCGTCCCAGTAAGCCACAGAGCTTGCGAGCCTGTCGGGGCATTCGTTACAATGCTGCCTGGTGGCCCTATTCGCGTGTGTACGGAGAATGTACTCGGAGGCGGCCACACAGTGCCAAAAGCGCCACTAGCGAGCGTGTTCACCGAATGGATTTTGCTACTGTTGGCACCTGTCGTTTGGCAGTGGCCTGTAAAGCCGAGCTCGGTGGTTGAACTGAGTTGAGTTGGGAGGCTCGCCGTCGTGGCTCCCTGGTCGATTCCTTCTTGCCTAGCGCCGTGCTGCTATCCTTCAGTGGACTCTCTTGGACGAACGAAGGCTTTCGCCGTCTGGTGGCCTGCGGCTGAGAGTTGGGCAACCCATGCCGTTTGCGTCTGTGGCCTTGCGAAGGATTCGTGCGAAGACAGCAAATAAGCCGGAGTAGAGCAAGGCATTCACAGCCCTACAACGAACGGAGAACATGAGAACGAGCGGCCGAGGTTTAGACTTTTCAGGTGCTATGATGCTACTAATGCTAGCTGCGCCAAATGGTGCATTCGCTGATGGTATCTATGTGCGCAGTATGTACGACGTATCTTACAGTATTAGACGACAAATCCATGTTTTACTCCGTGTGCATGCCTGAATTCCCCGCCGCCCGTCGGTATCTAATAGCCTGCCATTTTTGGCAGTTATGCATTCTGTCATGCATTCTGTCCTGCATTCTGCACGCTGCATGCAACATGCAACCAGCAGCACCACAGTCTGTTCTGTGTGCTTATGCTGCTTATTATATTTCGCATGCTTAGGTCCAGTCATGCACTGACATCAGCCACGCAGACAACGTGTCCCCCGTGCCACCCGAAAGACGCCATGCTTCTGTGCGGGTGAGCCTGCACAGAAGCGTTGGGCACGGCACGTTTCTCATAAGCGTCAGGGCCGGGATGTTCGGCCGCCACTGCGTGCAGTGGCCGTTGCTGTTGCCGTTCGGTGCTGTCGACGCTGGTAGTGTGTCTTGGTGTCGTTTCCTTCGTCTTCATCCCCGTTCCCGTTCCCTCACAGGTAGTCCTTCTTCCGGCTGGTCCGGGTGAACTGGTTGAGGTGCCACTCGACCTCGCCGTCCTTGTTCTCGAGAGTGCCGTTGCGGATCTCAAAGAGCTTCATGGACATGCGTGGGCCGACCTCGGACAGCTCGACAGAGTCGAAGCCGGTCTTGACGTAGACGTAGTGGCGGGTCTCGATAACGTCATCCATGTTCTTGAAGACGACGACGCGGTTTGACAGCTTGGTCTTGCTGGTGATGGGGTCGCGCGGCGGGAACAGGTGCTTGAGCACCTTGCAGACGCGCTCGCCGAGACGGCTGGTAAAGCCCTCGAAGATGAGGTGCGGATAAGCTTCGGAGACGCTACCGCGGATACTGCCGGGGATGTCGCCGCGCATGAGCACGTTGTGCAGCGAGAACGAGATCGTTGGGCCGTGCGGGAGATGGGAGATGCTGGGGGTGTTAGGTATGCAAGCCGGAGAGATCATCGGACAAGAAAGACTTACACTAGTCCTGTCGGTGTGCCACGATGCTCAGAAAGCAGCACAATGTCGGTCAGGCCGGCCGCCTTGGCGGAGCGCACGCAGTCGTCGAGGATCATGTTACCGCGGTTCAGGCGGATAGCGGTGGGCAGCAACAGACGGATCTCCTTGCTGAAAGCCGACAGACGAGTCGAGGCCGAGCGTGAAGTGGTGACGAGAACACGCGGCTCGACGAGGCCGCTGAGGTGTTCGTACTCATCGTCGAGGTTGATCTGGGAGTTGGCGTCGAGGTCTTCGCGCGACTCGTCGTAAGCAAAGTCCTTGCGCAGATCCTTGTCGGCGGCAATGCTCTTCTCGAGTGGCTTGCCCTGGGCGAGCGAGGTGCGCAGTTTTGCGCGTTTTTCGGTGATCTCGGCCTCTTTGAGGATCATGGCCTTGCGGTAGAGATAGTCTCTCCGCTGGCGGGCGGTTTTGCGCTGGCTTGTTAATCGAAGAACAAATCTAAAGCATTGGGAGTATATGTTCACTTACAATCATGTTGTGTGGTGAAGAGGGATGGATGCTTGTGGGTAGAGGCGTGGTGCAGGCGTAGGTGCGAGCGTAGATGTAGATACGCTCCGAAATGGGCATCTGAAGTGAACTCAAATTCAGAAAGAAAAAAAAAAGCTCTGCGATAAAGCGTATCGATAAGGCCGGACACGGCACGTGATGTGGGTGGTGCGGAAACTGAAGAAATAGAGGAAGGCAAGAGCGCTGGGCCCCAAAAGCCGAAGTGTGACAGTGGGCAAGAAGGCCCCGCCACACAGTATTACCTTCCCTAGCAGCAGAGTTTGTCTCTCTGCCAATTATCTTCTTTTGTGCTGGCTTGGAGGCTTCAACGACCTGAGCAAGATTCGCCCCTCTCTACATTGCGGCGCCTTGCTTGTGCCACTGGGGCCATCTCGCCCAGACACATCATTACCCTTTTCTTTTACTAGTCTATAAGCTTGCTTCTGTCTTGTTTCCTTTTCTTTTTTTTTCCTCTGTCCCTGCGTGGACACAGACCAGCAGACACGCAGATTTGCAGATATCTCGAGATATAAAACCCGGGCCAACAGTCAGATCAACCAAATCCAAACCAGGTGACCTGGCGCCTCAACCAGCAAAACCACGGCATTTCCCAGCCTCTCACTGACACGATACACTCTGTACACGCCAGCACCGCAGCATGGAAAGCTTCAAGAGCTCGGTGGCAGCCAGCGACAGCCAGTCGACGGTGGCAGACGACGACGTGGTGTACAGCAAACTCGGCGGTCGTGCAGGGTTGGGCGCAGCCACGCGGCGGCGGCAGGACGACGACGACAATGAGACGGAGGTGTACGACGACGAGGACGAGGATGACGAGAGCGTGGCAAGCGTGGCGGTCGAGGGGATGCAAGGCATGAAGCTGGAGGCGGAGCCCGAGGAGGAGGAGAAAGAGCTGCCAGCTCACGCATGCGCGTACGTATATGAAGAGAAAAAAGGAGAACAAGAGGAAGGGCGGAGGAAAGAGACGAAAGAGGGAGAGAAAGAACACAGCTGACGGACAGGTACTGCGGCATCCACTCGCCGGCATCGGTGGTCAAGTGCCTGACATGCAACAAGTGGTTCTGCAGCTCGCGGGGCAACGCGACGTCTTCGCATATCGTGAACCACTTGGTGCGGGCTCGGCACAAAGAAGTGCAGCTGCACCCCGAATCGGCGCTGGGCGACACGGTGTTGGAGTGCTACAACTGCGGAACAAAGAACGTGTTTCTGCTGGGCTTCATCCCGGCCAAATCAGACTCGGTGGTGATGCTGCTGTGTCGACAGCCATGCGCAGCAACGTCTTCGGGCAAAGACATGAGCTGGGACATTTCGCGGTGGCAGCCGCTGATCGAGGAGCGCTCGTTCTTGCCGTGGCTGGTGGTGCCGCCGACGGACGCAGAGCAGCTGCGAGCGCGGCACCTGACCGCACCAATGATCTCGCGGATCGAGGAGATGTGGAAGGACGACGCGACGCTCTCGACCAACATGCTGGATGTCGTGACGAGCGTGGACGACGAGCCACACCCCGTGCTTCTGAAATACAACGACCCGTTCCACTACCAGAACATTTTCGGGCCGCTGGTCAGTATGGAGTCGGACTACGACAAGAAGCTCAAGGAAGCGCAGACGGAAGACAACATGACGGTGCGGTGGGACTATGGGCTGAATAACAAGCACCTTTGTATGTTCGTGCTGCCGAAAATCGAGTCGGGCGACGTCAAGCTGGCGGTCGGCGACGAAATGCGGCTGCGGTACAAGGGCGAGTTGCGGCCGGCATGGGAGGGCGTGGGCTACGTGGTCAAGATCCCCAACAACCAGTCGGACGAAGTGCAGCTGGAGCTGCGCAAATCAAACAACGACAACAAGTCGGTGCCAACGGACTGCACGCACAACTTCTCGGCAGACTATGTGTGGAAGGCGACGTCGTACGACCGCATGCAGTTGGCCATGAGGACGTTTGCGCTGGACGAGATGAGCGTGTCGGGCTTCATCTTCCACAAGCTGCTGGGCCACGAAGTCGCGGTGGCGCCGATGAAGACCATCATGCCTAAGAAGTTTACGGCGCCGGCGCTGCCCGAGCTCAACGGCAGCCAGATCAGCGCCATCAAAGCAGTGCTGTCGACGCCGCTGAGCCTGATCCAGGGACCTCCGGGCACGGGCAAAACGGTGACGTCGGCCACCATCATCTACCATCTGGCCAAGCTGAACAACAGCCAGGTGCTGGTGTGCGCGCCGTCCAACGTGGCCGTTGATCAGCTGTGCGAGCGGGTGCATCGCACGGGCCTCAAGGTGGTGCGGCTGACGGCCAAGTCGCGCGAGGACGTCGAGTCGTCGGTCAGTTTCCTGGCGCTGCATGAGCAAGTGCGGCTCAACGACACCAACGACGAGCTGAACCGGCTGCAGCTGCTCAAGAACGAGATCGGCGAGCTGTCGAGCGCCGACGAGAAGAAGTTCCGGCAGCTGACCAAGGCGGCGGAGCGCGAAATCCTGACCAACGCCGACGTGGTGTGCTGCACGTGTGTCGGTGCCGGCGACCCGCGGCTCGCTAAGATGAAGTTCCGCAACGTGCTGATCGACGAGTCGACGCAGTCGGCCGAGCCCGAGTGTCTGATCCCGCTGATGCTGGGCTGCAAGCAGGTGGTGCTGGTCGGCGACCACAAGCAGCTGGGCCCGGTGATTATGAACAAGAAAGCAGCCAAGGCTGGCCTGAACCAGTCGCTGTTTGAGCGTCTGGTCAAGCTCGGCTTTGCGCCGATCCGGCTCAACGTCCAGTACCGGATGCACCCACACTTGGCCGAGTTCCCGTCCAATATGTTTTACGACGGGTCGCTGCAGAATGGCGTGACCATCCAAGAGCGCCTGCGCAAGGACGTCGATTTCCCGTGGCCCGTCAGCGACACGCCCATGATGTTCTGGTCGAACCTGGGCAATGAGGAGATCTCGGCCAGCGGCACGTCGTACCTCAACCGCACCGAGGCCAGCAACGTCGAAAAGGTGGTGACACGCTTCTTCAAGACGGGCGTCCAGCCGGCCGACATTGGCGTCATCACGCCGTACGAGGGCCAGCGCAGCTACATTGTAACGACGATGCAGAACACGGGCACCTTCAAGAAGGAGTTTTACAAGGAGGTCGAGGTCGCGTCCGTCGACGCCTTCCAGGGCCGCGAGAAGGACTACATTGTGCTGTCGTGTGTGCGGTCCAACGAGAACCAGGGCATTGGCTTCCTGTCGGACCCCCGTCGTCTCAACGTCGCGCTGACGCGTGCCAAGTACGGTCTTGTCATTCTCGGCAACCCCAAGGTGCTGACAAAGCACGACCTGTGGTACTGGCTGTTGAAGCACTTCAAGGAACACAAGTGTCTGGTGGAGGGCCCGCTGTCCAACCTCCAGCCGTCTCTGCATCAGTTCAGCCGCCCTAAGGGTGCCTCGCGTCCACCGCGGCCGTTTGTGAACGTTGGCAGTGGTAGCAACGTCATCAACGGCGGCGCCAACGGCGAAAACGGCGGTTCCGGAGCACCCGGGGCGCCTGGTGGTGGATCTGGCCGCTTTGGCTACAATGGGCATCACAATAGCGGCAGCGGTGGCCACGGGGGCCATGGGGGTCACGGCCACGGCCATGGTCACGGCCACGGCCACGGGCACAACGGCACGATGCGCGAGTTCGATGCCGGCTCGCTGGTCTCGTACATCCCCGACGATGTGTCGTCGATCCACAGCTCGGCACTCGGCGGCGCGGGCAGCAGCAGCATGGGCGGTGGTGCTGGTGGCGTCGGCCTCGGCTCGACATTCCCGGCCATGTTCTCCAACTTCAACCCAGAGCAGTGGCCCGGTCTGCCCGGAGCCAGCAGCGGTGGACGGTCTGGCGGCAAAGGGCGGCACCGCAGCGGCGCTGCCGAGAGCGTGGCCGGCGAGAGCGTGGCCAACTCCGAGTTTACGGACACGACGACGAGCTCCAGCGTGATTGGCGGCAAGGGCGTGGGCCAGGGCGGCGCAAGCCTCGGAGCCGGGCTCGGTGCGGGCCTGCAAGAAGCCATGAACGGTGGGCGGCTGACGTCGTACAGCCAGAGCGACCGGCTGAAGCAGTATGTTGAGAGCAGCGGGCGGCTGGCGGCCGGGCACGGCTACCGGCGCTACGACGACGACCAGCAGAGCATCAGCACGGGATTTTCGAGCCAGATCGGCGGGGCCGGCTACGACTGAAGAGCCGGATGAGGCGAGAGAGAGTCTTGAGAACGTGATGATCCTTTTTGGTTTGGACGGGCAAAACAGCTTTTTGTTGGCCACGACCGTCGTTGGCGCAACACCAAAGAATGGACACGCGAATAAATCAGCAAGGTCTCCCACAGCGACCAAACCAACCTGTGCCGATCAGCCATAGACACGAGCAGCAGAAGCACGTGCAGCAGCCCCCTTTTGTCAAGAAAGGTATCAAAAAAGGGCGGACAGGAAGACGCGAGAAAAATACGACACAAGCACGGCATACCTTGCCAGGTGCCGCCTGGTTGCGGTTCGTCTGATCGAGAGCGGGCTCGGCAATAGTGCGGCATACGACGAGCCAGGATGGAGAACGACGTGCGAAGAATAGTAGAGACTGAGGACGAAGGACAAGCTGCGGAGAATACGCCGACGAACGGGGGGGACAAGTTGCGGAGAATACACTGACGAACAAAGAGGGACAAAGGCAGCGAAAACGGTGCCGCTGTCAGTGCTCGTCTACGAAATGCGACAAGTCCAGTGCCGTTGACAGGAATCCGAGCACTTCGGGTTGTGTCGGATGGGCAGAGGAAAAGACCGGTGGAAGACTAAGGGCAGCGAGGAGAGAAGGGAGGGGGAGGGAGGAAGAAGCAAGATGGGTGGAAAAGGCCAAGAGGAAGTGTGGCAGGGGGGACGAGAGTTGTTTGTTTGTTTTTCCGTGTACTGATTTGGTGCATTTTCTGTTTGCTACCCTTTGCTTTTTACACCGGTGTGCTAGCGAGTGACAACGACACAGGAGAGACGACCACATAGACAAGGCGAGCTTCGCATGGCGGCCGGCCTCTGCCAGATCTCTTTCTGTTCGCTAGTATACCGTCGTCGCATTTTACGGCTGATTCTGCCGCATAGCAGTCTCGAAAGTAGAGTTATGGAATATGTTAGTTTTGTGAATGGGCGTATTGCAGAACCGCAGCTCCGTACGGAGTATAGAAGCGTCTAATACGGTACACACCCGCAATCCGAGCTGGATGCGTTCCATCTCGTCAGATTGGCCGCTCTGGAGAAGGATGGGGTGGATCCGGCTAGCTATAGCCGCTCTTACACGGATGAAACCCGGCGAGATTTAAGACACCGACCGTGAGCCTCAGTGCGCTGGGGAAGGCACGACACTGCTTACATACACACGTCTACATATCTCCATCGAGCTCGCATTCGCCTCCCGCTTTGGCCTCTGCCCTCTAACCTGCCGTGCTTTTCACGCCTCGCTGCCACTTGACTTGTCTCTCACATTTCTTTCTCTCTTGCACCGCCACCATGACGGACGGCCCCGATGCCAAGGCGGCCGACTTTGCGGGGTCCGTGGCCACGACGAACGAACTGCCCTCGGCCAAGACCCTCGCCGCGATAGCCGAGCTGCCCATTCTCGACCACGAGGGCAAGTCGGCGCCCTTCAAGAGCCTCTACGGCACCGAAGCCGGTGCGCGCGTCCTGGTCGTGTTTGTGCGGCACTTTTTCTGCGGGGTAGGCAGGGTCCAAAGCAGAGCCTAGTACGGGCCAAAGGATGCCGAGTACAAGCTCGAGCAGAGCCAGTCCGTCCAAGCAAACACACAGCTAACAGCCCCAGAACTGCCAGGCCTACCTCCACGCCCTCTCCCGGGACATCCCCCCCAGCGCGCTGGCGGCCGCTCCCGGCGCAGCGCCGCCGCCGCGCATCGTCGTCATCGGCTGCGGCGAGCCGCCGCTCATCGACATGTACGTCGAGGCGGCACAGTGTGCGTATCCCGTCTACGCCGACCCCACGCGGCGGCTCTACGACGCGCTCGGCATGGTGCAGACGCTGGCCTTTGGCACGGAGCCCAAGTACATGCAGGGCGTGTCGTTTTGGGGCAGCGTGTTCCGCAGCATCGGGCAGGGACTGGCGCAGATCCCCAAGGGGCTAGTGGGCAAGGGCGGCCACCAGAAGCAGGTGGGCGGGGAGTTTCTGTTTGTGGCGGGGACGGCGGGCGCCGAGGCGCCGACGGTGACGTGGTGCCACCGCATGAAGACGACGCGGGACCACGCCGAGACGGACGAGCTGAAGGCTGTGCTGGGGCTGGAGTAGGGGACGGAGACGGAGACCAGCGGGCCTTCAACCCAGGAGACGGGAGAAGCAGACGGCATGAAGACGAGGACGCGACACCAGACGGCAAGAGAGATGAGCAAACGGGGAAGACACACTGTACTATAGACTTGATATCCATGCCATTCCTTGGCACGCAATACAAACAATCCCCAACACTCAACACACTCTCAGAACTCGACAGACTCGACAGACTCAACAGACTCAGCAGACTCGGCAGACTCAACACACGCTACAAATGGTCCTGGGCCATCACCCACATCGCCACCAGATCCGGACACTGCCGCGCAATCCGCTTCTGCGTTCCGTGGTTCGACAGCAGAATCGACACCGTGCTCTCCCGCTGCACCAGCGCCTCCATCTGCTGGTTCACCCGCTGCGCCATCGCCAGGACCGAATGCCCTCCGCCTCCCCCCATCCGGCTCGCGTGCGCCACCTGCTCCATCACCTTGGCGTCCACGTTGTGCGTCACATGGCCCGGCGTCACCGCCAGCTGCAGCGCCCACGCATGGCCAAACACGCCGCGCTCCGGCTGGCCGCCCCAGGCCCGGATTTTCGCCGCCGCCGCCGCCGCCTCCACTGGCCGGTACCCCGGACGTCCCGGCACGGCCTCCTGCAGCGGGATCGACGTCGTGGCGAACAGGTACCGCCGCGTGGTGGACATGCGGCGTTGGCTGTGGTGGTAGCGGGGGCCATGGGGGCCGTGGGGGCCATTGGGGCCGCCATGCCCCGGAAATCGCTGGGAATACGGCGGCACACCACCCATTCCGTGGCCGCTGCTCACAATCATCTGGTGCCGCAACAGCAGCACCGCCCCTCGCAGCGTCGGCATCCCATTCCCATCGCTGCCTGGGCTCCCCGCCTCTCCTCCTCCTCTTCCTCCTCCTCCAGGCCCGTCCTCTGTCGTTCCCTCATACACCGTCATGGTCACTCGCAGCCCCGGAATGTCGGGGTTCGTCCCATAGCACCGCAGACTGTCGGCATTGTGCGGCCCGACCAGCTGGCCGTTGACCGCCAGGACACACGCCGTCGTCTGCGTGTGGTGGAAGCGGTTGTTCTCGTTGCACGACTGCAGCTGCTTGCGCGCCCACTCCTTCTGCCGCATCAGCTCCACGAGGTTGCTAATGTGGTTGAGCTCATACTCGTAGCCGGTCTTGGGATGCTGGAATCCCGGAGCTGGCACCGAATGGACGACAAACAAAGCCCGCCGCTCGCTGCTCGACGTCGAGCTGCTAGTCATGTAGTCTGGCGACCCGCTGGATGGCTTGTCAGGAGGGCTGCCGCCGGTGTGTTTGTCAGGAGGGCTGCTGCCAGCAGCCGACGTCGAAGCGGATGTGTCATTGTCGCTCCCTGGATGGCCTGCTGCTGCTGCCTTGTCACTGTCGTCTAACAAAGGCGATGTCCACGTCGACACAGGCTGTTCTGCACCCACGGTCGTGCTTTGCGTGGGCAGTCTTAGATGACGGGCTGCCGCCTTGTTGTTGCTAGCACGCGGCTCAAGCGTAAGCATCCGAAAGCCCGTCTGCGCGTCTTTCTGTGGACTACCGCTCAGTGACGGCAGCTGACTGTCATTGTCATTCTGACCAAGACCAAGCTTGGACGGAGGGAGTCGTTGCGTGCCGACAACCACCTCGTCATGGCCCAGGGGGTGAGCACCGGTGACATTGGTTAGTCCGCGGCTAGCAGAAGAAACTGGCATTCTCTCGTTCCGCCCGACACACAGCTCCCAATAGCCTTCATTCATGTCCTTTGGCGAGCTGTGCTGCCGCAGCTGCGGAAAGTCGTCTGTCGCAGCCAACAGAGGGTTGTATGCTAGCCACGAATTGCTGGCTTGCAAAGAGAGCACATCCAGTTCTGTTTCACTCATCCAATGCATGCTATTATATCCTCCGTACGCGGAAATCGGTGGCAAGGTACGTGGCTGGCTGCGTGTGCCCGTCGCAACTCCAAAACTGGACGGAGCATGGCTGCTGTCCGAACTTTCACCATGTATGGTGTGACTTAGGTCCATGACACGACTTGGCCAGATCGTCGAGCCTGAAGCTGCAGGCGGAGGCCAGAGAGACGAAAATAGAGGCTTGAACGTATAAGTCGACTGTTGACTTCCGATTGTTTGTGCTTCTGTGGCACTGCTGTCGACCTCGTCTCGATTTTGCTCGCTATCCATTCCTGGCATCGCGTGAGAGACATAATTCAAGCCTCTCAAGCCCTGGATGGAAGCTTGATGGTCCATATACTCGCCGCTGTCAGTGGCCGGCGATGGCACTGGGGTGGCTGGGGTGAATGGACTCGAAGAAGGCAGAGAAGCCTGATAAAATGAATCAGAGCTGTTGCTGGGAGTCACAAATTGCTGAAGACTACTGATACTACTACCATGAATGGCTGCTCCTCTCATATTGTTGCTTGTCATGGACAGAGGCACTTGCCGAATGACGCCGTAGTTTCTGCTCAGATTTTGCAGTTTAGGATGGTCCGCACCGCCGTTGATATGGCCATTTCCATGTCGCCGAGCAGTATGGGCGTTCTCAATTCTCTGACTGTTCAGGGGCCAGTACGGGCCTGTATACGGCATTTTGACGGTAGAAACTGTACGATACGCCATTAGCAAAGTTCTCACTTTCTCCATAGCTAGCATGTTCAAGGTTACTCAATCTGCTAGGCTTAATAGAGGCATCCGAGTCAGTGTATAAGAAGGTCATGAATTAGGCACAACAGTGTTGAATATAGCATCCCGACATACCTTACTCATAGATCGCATGAGCGCATAGGTTTCAAATGAAACTTTAGGCTTCAACTCTCCTCTAGAAATGTCCCCGCATGTATGATCAATGTGACCTGGAATATCACCACAGTATTAGATGTCGATGATAACAAGCCTCCAAGACTGAATATGCAAGAGAGAAAGCAGCAATGCTTTAGGTATCAAGATGAGACATCGCAAAGCTCGCAAGATGTCTAGTCTCTAATAGTTGAGAAGGTTTAAGATTGGCGTGATGCTGAATCCCCGTGAGATAAACAGAGAAGAATAGGTGAGCAGCAAAAAAAACAAAGAGAGCAAGCCTATATCAGTTGAGGGGAGCAGTGAATTATATTTGGGGAGGGCTAGTGAGTGAATGACGAGGTGTTACGCGGAAAAGCGGCATTACTTCCACACATCTGCCAGAGCCTGACCACCAAGTACTTCCCTGGCAGCTTTCAGAAGCTTCAAAAACTTTACTTCCTCCGCTAGTCGTCTTCCTCGAAATACTGTTCAATCTTGCTTGGCGAATATCCCGGCACACTCAACCGCAGCAGTTTATCAAACAACGGCGTGCCAAGCCCAGTAACCGGATCCCAGCCCTTTGTTGCGTTCCATGATGCGTACGGAATAGTTCCTGGCGATATCTGAGCACCGCGAATAAAATTACCTCCGCATCCTCTAGACCCGCCATAGACAATGCTAAATTGTGGTCAGCTAGGACTGTAGTCAACTTGAAATCGATGTTCACCATGGACCACTTACTCTGTCAGTCCATCCATGGCGGGGCTATACAACCAAGGGTTGAGAAAGCCGAGTGGTGGCAGCCCCGATTTCAAACGCGCGCTGTTCAATAGAGACACGATCCCTGCGAAGGCTGGAGAAGACGCACTGGTCCCATCGACTAGTTGGTCCATGCCTGAGTCGAATATATGGAATGCTCTACCTTGGGCAGCCACATCTGGAAAGCCTCGGCCATCCGGATTATAATATCCCTTCCACTTGTCTCCAAGAGTCTTCAAGTACGCGTTGACAGAGTCATTCTGATATTCTGGCCGGCTATAGACATTAGAAAATCCTCCAGATGAAAAGGCCGCCGCATGTTCCGGGGTGACGTATTGGGTAGCCCCGACGGAAGTTACGAAAGGGCAAGCACTTGATGCCGTTGTTATGTTAGTCGTGGCGGACAGTTTGGAGGCTTAGGACTAGCCAGTACTTACCCCGGAAAAGTTGGCATGAAGCGAGTCTTGTTTGTCCCGTCGTTGGCTATACAGCCGGACCCTGGACCAGAACTCTTTCGTCAGATGAACTGTTCGTTACGTTCAATTCTCGGTGCTAGAGGAAGTAACTTACTCTCCCGATGAAAACAAAACAGATACTCCACGGGCACCGAGCTGCCCAAACATTTGACAGACTTTTTTATTGTACGCGACTGGAACCGATTGCTCGTTCTCCCCGTATGAAATTGACAATGTTTGGGGGAGCTCGGAGTCGTTTAGCTTGATCATGTACTCAAGAAAATCTAGATACGGCTCATTGGAATTCTGTAGAGTCAGTATACAATCTATAGCAAAGCCCATAGAAAGAACTCTTACACCGTTGACATTCGGCTGGCTAATAATGTTAGTTGGTGCATTACGATATCCAGTACAGTCAGAGGGCAACTCACTCGATATCTGGCACCAATGGACCACGGCCACCAGTAGAGTAAAACACGACAGGGGTATCGAAAGAAAGGGCGATTGCATATTGGACATCCAGGTTGGCCTCGGTGGAGTCGTCGACCGTGTCGGACTGGTTGTTTTTCCCACCGTTGATCTCTACTACCGAGAAGTTGGTGTTCTCAGCGTAGGGTGCATAAATTTCGTTGAACCTCTGCAACATGTCGTATCTTGCATATTCCTGCATTGAAGCTTGAATCAGTAACACATTTTTTTTAATTCAGGAACAAACCAATTGTTCACCTCCAGGAAGCCTCCGATGCCAAAGCTGGCATTCGGGTGCGATTCGGACATGGCCGATCCGATATTGTACAGAGCTCTCAGGCACTCCGGTGTTATTGTGAGATTGCAAAGCCGTTCATCTAGGATACCTGAAGGGACAAAAGCGGCAGGAATTGAATATCGAGCTGGTGTTCCTTGGGCTTTGCCTGGACCGTGAAGGATATGGCTCTTCATCGTCTCAGGGTTGCCAAATCGAATCAGAGGAGCAATCATGGTGATATGCGGGGCAACATGGCAGGGAACATAGTATGACAGGCATCTTGTTTTGACAGTGCTGCCATGCTCAAAGTGTCCCAGGCTGGTGTTCAGCATTCTGTTGGCATTTCTGACAGTGGTTCTGAAATTAATCCATTCTCCGGCATTCTCAATATTGTTGGGTGGAACACCAGATGTGGACAGCCAGCCAAGGACTTCTGTGAGAGAATCGTCGCTAGGGAGCAGCAGACTCTTCACATCTCTAGAGGAAAGATGGTGACCATAATTTTGGTGCCCTGGGGTTGACACGGCGTAGAGAGCTTGCTGGAACTGGTCTTCGTTGGGCTGTACCAGGGCAATGCGTAGACGGACCAATTCGTCGGGGCCGGCATTGCGGATTCTCTTCCAGCCTTCAGGGGTGGCGGGCAAGGATTCTTTCAGGACTTCATGTCCAACAGTACCCTTGAAAAGAGCGAAGCAGATCACTGCGAGGAAAACGGGGTGCATGGTATATGTATGGAGCTATTGTGGCATCCAATAAGTAGTTGAGGGCAGAAATGGGTCTAGGATGAAGAAGGATGACAAGATTGTGTATTGTCTAGGGACTAGAATAATAATATTAGCAGGAATCAGATACTGGCATCTCTTGTCGGTGGCAGATGGTCGGACGAAGTAAACGAAATTGAGTGTGCCGTCGCTTATATCGAGCTAGTTGTGCGACAGCAGGTAGAAACACGAATCAAATACCATGCATCGTGATATCGGTGCGACATAGATGTAGTATCAAAGAGGGACAAAAGCGAAACAGGACCAGGCGGCAATTGCTGAACATTAAAGACAAGTATACCTTTCGCGATCAAGTCAGGGAAGTACTTATAGGTGGGTGAGGCTTCGTGAAGGTGGCGCAGACGAAGCTTCACAGAGGGAGAATAGATGCTGCGGGGAGGAAATAGGATCGTTGGTGATCGAGACAGAAATTCAAAGAACTGAATCGCAGGAATGAAAGGCATGGAATTCCTAGATGTCAGCTGCTTCCTATCTCGGACCCGGTGTCTCGCTCTTTCCTGCCAAGAGGACATCTGAGCACACGTATCGTGCCTTCCTCTTCTGACTTCGATGGCCTGTTTGAAAATCGCGCGATCACCAAACGCAATTTTCGAGCCTCCAATAAACTCTTTTTCTTTTCTCACACAAGAATATCTACAGTTGGTTTGAACAGAGGTTCTGTTTCGAATATAGGCGACACAACCATGATGGCGCCACGAACAACAGCGGCCGATTGGTCTGAAATGTTTGAAATGCGGCTGCTGAAAGTCCTCTCCGAGGGAAAAGAGGGCCAACCGGCAGCCCCCAGTAAAGAGCAAAAGAGTGTCGGGCAGCGCTTGGGACTCAGTCGCGAGTTGACGCCACCGCCGACAGTCGAACGGCCTACGAGCAATGCCACGGACGCATTTTTTGACTCGATTCGGAAGAAGAGCTACGGGGAGGGCTTGGGACAAGCACGGCCAGGCCACTTTGAAGATGGGCCAGCCGCCACTCGAGAAAACGCGATTGTGTCGATGCACTTTGACGATATTGGACGTCCCGCTATCCAAGAACTACAGGGTAGGTGGAATCGTACGTGGTTTAGGCGGTCTTGTTTGCTGAGCTCGCTTCCTATAGAAAATTACTCGAGCCGCGCCAGTGATTTACACGCGAGAGCAATGCAGCAGCTTTCAAGCGTCCAGGACACACTCGAGAAGCAGCTGGACAACATGGCACTGCAAGAAGACGCGTTTATGTCAGAAGTCGGCAGTCGCCATGTGCAGTTCAGCAAACCACCGACAGCATGGGCGGTCAAAATAGAGACACGCGGTAAGAACGACAACGAGGCGCTGGAGGAGCGAGAAGAGCGCATTGTGGATAGAGTAACAGCCATGCGGGAAACGGCTGCTCATCTAGAGACCGATCTTGGCCGGCTTTGGCAAGATTGGAGCAGCGCAGACGCAGAGGCTGCGGCTATCTTGAAGGATATTCTCGGCAGCGACAGCGGAGCTGTAGGGTCGATGGACACTGAGATTGGCGACATTCTTGCCGGCGCAGAGAGGGAACTGGATGAGGCGGTGGCTGAGGCGATTGCTGAGATGAAGGAAAACGAAAAGGTAAGCCATGCTCGGGTTAGTTCATACAGTGAATCACTACTGATAAACCCAGACTTTCCGCAAGCTTATATTCGAAGAAGAGTGCAAGTTGGCCCAGAGCATGCTGGCCAGACAGTCCAAGTACGACTGAGGCAAAAAAAGAAGAGAGTTGGCAGTCGAACACATCCGATAAGCGCTGTCATGCGGATCTACTAGAGTTACACAATGTTTATGGGCCTGCAGTACTGTAATATTTGCTGGTTGTATGTTTGCAGGGGGCGCAGGGGGACATATTTCACGAATCAGAGCTTTCGGTTCTTGCTAAGAACCACGTGTAATGGTAGATCAGTAGATGATTTGAATTCTACGATTTTCGTTCCACCGTCGTGGACGTCACTCTAAAAGACCCAACGCCAGACCCAATGTTTTGCTTCCTGACATTCCTCGTTCAGATGCAATAGCCACTTTTTTGTCGTCAAAACACATCAGACATTACCTGCCGGCAGAATGGCCGCTTAGGCCTTCTCTTCGACCACAACGCCCCATTCGTGCTGCTCGCGGCCGTACATGATGGCGCTGGCCCAGTCCTTGAGCTTCTCGGTGTAGGTCTTGCCAGAGCCGTCGCCGACAGAGAATGGAATGTCCTGCTCGCGGTGGCGGATGAGGGAGACGGGCGTGACGAAGAACTAGACAGTCAGTATGAGCATATACTGCAAAGCACACAAAACGTACCGCTGTGCCGGCCGCAAAGGCCTCGACAAGGCGGCCATCGGCATAGGCCTCGGCGACCTCGGCCATGGTGTAGCGGCGCTCAACGATATCGAGCTCGCCAGAGAGGCGCTCGCGGGCCAGCTGGAGGATGCTGCGGCGGGTGACGCCGTCGAGGATGAGCCGGTCGTCGAGGGGAGCGGTGATGAGCTGCGGACGCGCGTCGGCCGGCGCGCCCTTGGGCTTCCACACGACGAAAAAGTTGCTGGCGCCGGCCTCGGTGCAGTAGCCCTCAGGGCCGTAGAGCCAGAGGATCTGGTCGAAACCGGTGGTGCGGGCAGCGTTGGTGGCCAGCAGACTGGGCCCGTAGTTGGCGCCGACCTTGGCATAGCCGAAGCCGCCAACCCAGGCACGGACCATATCCTCGGGGCTGGTCATGAGGCGCATGCCCTTCGGGTTGTTGTCGAGGCGCGGCAGGAAGCTGACGGTGACGATGAGGAGGGCCTCTTTGGGGGCCTGGACGCCGAGCTGCGGCTGGGTGCCGATGAGCGTGGGCCGCAGGTACAGATAGGAGTTGCCCTCGGAGGCTTCGGCCGCCGGCAGCCACTTGGCGCCATCGACGGCCACCAGAGCAGTCATCAGCTTCTCAAGCTCGGCAGGGTCGAACGCCGGCAGCGAAATGCGCACAGCCGAGGTCAGCATGCGGCGGGCGTTGCAGTCCGGGCGGAAGAGCCGAAGCCGGCCGTCGACGCCGCGGTACACCTTGAGGCCCTCGAAGCACTCGGTGGCATAGTGCAGCACGGAGGCCGTGGGCATCAGCGACAGCGGGCCGTAAGGCCGGAGCTGCGGTGCTGCCCAGCCGGCGCTGGCCGTCCAGGACACGGTGACCATGTGGTCAGTGCAGATGGTCTCGAGGCCGCTGCAGGCCGTGGCGGCATCAGGGACCTCGCGGGGGCTCGTGGTGAGCTCGTAGGTCAGCTTCGACGCATCGAGCGGCTGGGCCTTGGTCGGGACGGCTCCATTGCCATGGGCGGCCGGCGTGGTGGCGGAGGGGGCCATTGGTGTGAATGTGGATGTGATGTAGATGTGGATATGGAAGGGGGTGAGATGGATGTAAGTGAGAATCGAATGGGCTGAGCAAGTTACAGCAAGAACGAGTTGGGCAAAACGAAGCGGGAAACACAGTAACGGCAATGGCTAGCTTTTGATGAATCAACTGAGGGTAGGTGGTCGGGGTTCTGGACGTGTGAGTCAGAAAGCTAATAACAAGAAAAAACGCAAACATCTCCTGCACGCAGACAACGAGGACACGGGAGCACCCACTTATATAACGCCTCCGTAGTTGCTGCGTACGACTACGACTACCCCCGTACCTACTCCGTGGTTGCAGCCTGTCCGTGCCTTCCGTCTCGTACTAGAGCGGCGGAGGAACACTAGCAAGAGCAAGAGGCTCGGCCAAAGCGGAACTTAATTTTTTCAAGACGTTCTAGAAAGTAAAAAAAAATCAACAGCTGGGGCGAAAAGAAACTAAAAACTCTTAGAACCAAAAATAAAACTGGAGATGCCATGGACAGTCACCATTGTACAAAGGAGGCGGGGAATGTCCCCTGGTATGCCTGCGAGTATGTACTTCGTGCAGCAATGATGCCATTGTCGTACAGGCCAATGGACAGAATGATCCTCGCCTACCTGGTCATGCAGGGAGACCGGACAGCCAAGCAATCCGAGCTGCCGCCGCTTGTCAATGGAAGGGCGGAAGAGGTCCGTGTTGGCCCTGAGCAGCGGGCCAAGGAGGTGCAGATGGCACAGCAACAAACGGCAGATAGCGCTGTAGGGTGTCAAGGCTAATGCACGAAAGGGTTGGCCTTGATAAGAGCGAGCAAATCAGGAGTCTGTCACTGCTGGCCAGAGCCGAGACCAGCCTCACCGAGTACAACGACGAGGACTACGAGAAAGTACCCATTCCCTTGTCACTCGTCCCGTGAGGGGAGACTAGCAGTTCCCCGCGGCGTACACTGTCCTTTTGGCCTTTTGCCAGGCTACGCGCGGGCCTTGTCTTCTTGTCCTTCGTGACTCTCTTCCTCGTGACTCTTTTGTGACCACAAGGCCTTTTGACGCCTTCTAGACGAGCCAATGGCCAGCAGGAAGCTGTCAACACGGCCCAACGGCCGCTGCTATCGACGCCGAACCCCCCTGCTGCCCGCATCTTGCTCTAGTCGCCGAGATTTGCTTGCTCGTAGCTGGCTCGCCCATGTCAAAATACCAATTGCTATACGTAACTCTGGCCGAGAACGGCGAACGTTCCGCGTTCTCCAAGCCATTGGGCGGGAGCGCCCCCCGTTCCTCAACATCCCTTGTTCCTCTTATCACGATCAGCTATCCTTTGGCACATTCATTTCCTATGCCTGCATAAAAGGCCCGGATTGTTCTTTTTTTTGAATGTCTTCGTTTCGCGCTCCGTAGTATTGTCGGCTCCTGATCGCGGCTTTACTGTGCAGCACAAAAAAGTCCCCACTGTTGAGCACCAATACCGTCAATAGCCGTGGCTACGCGGAATTAGCATTCACTCATCGGCCTCTGTAGATTCCATAACTCTCCGGACATATTCGCTCACCTCCGGGCGCACTCGTTCACGTCCGTGCCGGCTACGATTATTGCATGGCACGCGCTGTCCCCCCAAATTATTTATAGAGATGCCACGCGGATGTGGGCGAGCGGTTCAGATCGTCGGCTGGAACAGCCGGAAATGTAAATATTCCAGAACAAGCAGGAGATGCAGAAGGCCACCAGAGTTGATTCGCCCGAACCGACTATACGGACGAAACCGACAGCTCATTGCAGAAGAGCCGGACACCCTATGATAACAGTGTAGGATGTGGGATGCACCAACGTGCGCCTTTTTCCATCTATCTCCCATCCATCACCCATCCATCGTCGCTGCTTGGTAAGAATCGGTGGGGGGGAAGAAATCAAAGGAGGGGTTGATCAAGTAAGGAAAAGGGGACGGACGGACAATTGTCCAGCTTATATTTTTGCTTTCCTTTTTTTTATCATGGCTTGCTCAAGGTATCTGTTGAAGATCCCACACTGTAGATACGAGCCGTCCTTTCCCACTGCCGCTTCTTTTGTAACGCCTGGATGAACAAAGTAGAAGAACCGATCCGTCATTCTCAACACCGATTGTGTGTGTACCTCTCTCTCTCTCTTCGTCTCATCTCCCATAGTCGTCTCCTACCTACGCCGACGCAGCGGCAGCTGCTGCCGCCTCCTTCTTCCGCTGCTCCTCCTCCATCTGCTCACGCCGCTTGTGCGCTGCTTCGACGTCTGTCTTGGCGCCTTTGGCCCGCTGCCGTGCCTCGTAGCGGTCGCGGCTGGCTAAGATGCGCGCCACAATGGTCCCGGCGTTGACGTCGGCAAACTCGTGGGGGCCGATCTCCTGGTAGATGCCCATGGCCTTGGGCTCCGTGTAGGGATCGTAGGTTAGCGGCATAAACGAAGTTGGGCCGTGGTAGACGGCATCCGGGATGCCCCAAGGCAGAGTCGACAGGTAGTCGCGTGTCGGCGCAAACGGAGCCCCGAAGACGACGGCATTGATGTACTGTTTTGTGTGTCAGAGAAAAAGCGGACAGACAGGGCCGGCTACTGCTAGGGGAAACAATGAGGGAACATACCTTGCACTGCAACACGCACAAACCGCGCTCGTAAATGTTCATGATGGGGTAGTTGACTCCCTTCCACTCGTTGATCACCTCGTCGTCGTGCACGCCGGCCACAACAAAGGCGGGCGGGTAGTTTCCGGCAGCCTTGCCCTGCCGCTCGGCGACGGCTTCTGGTGCATACCAGCCCTCGGCCCGGGCACGCTCCTCTTCGGCGGCCATGACCTTTTGCAGGAACGCAATGTGGCCGGTCGAGAACAGATCGAAGCCGCCGTCCACGTAGACGACGCGCTGGCCGATTTGGGGGCCACGGCCGGCGATCAGCTGGCGGGGGGCGGGCACTGGTTCTGGTGCTGTGCCCGCTGTCTCCGCCTTTTCTGTCGCTGGCGCCGAACCCCCCCAGAACCACACGTCTGCACCCGGCTGCTTGGCCGTCTCGTCCGTCGCGTACAGGCGGATGCGCTCGGTCATGGCGGCGCCGGTTTGCTGGCGCTCGGCGTCGGTGCCGGGCCCCTCGGAGCCGGCCAGCACGGCCTCGAGCGAGCGCAAAAAGTGCGTTTTGGTGCACAGCAGCATGCGGCCGACGAGGTCGGTGGTCGAGATGCTGGGCGTGCGCTTAACGACCTTGAAGCGGCCGGCGGCTTTCACAAAGCGGTAGCAGTCCTCGCCGGCGCCGTCCGACGTGATGTCGTCGCCGTGCACGACAAAGCGGCAGCCGTAGTGCGAGATCCAGTCGAGCTGCGTGACGTAGGGGGCGTTGGTGACAGACGTGGTGACCCAGCGGCAGGCGTCGACGGCGGCTAGGCGCTCGCGCAGCGTCATCACCGTCGGGCCCTTGTTCTCGAGAATGGCCTCGTCCGAGTGCACGCCGACGACGAGCTCGTCGCCCAGCTGCCGCGCCTGCACAATGGCGCCGGCGTGGCCGTGGTGGAAGAAGTCGAAGCAGCCGTCGACCCAGAGCCGGCCGTCGAGCAGCGCCGGCGCCGGGTCGCCGAGCGGCTGGTCGTCGGTCGCAGAAGCCATGATGGGAAGCGCGTGTAAGGAGTGGGACAGGGAGAGCGTGATGTTGCTGGGAAAAGGCGGTCACTCGAAAAAAGGAGGTTTAATCTATTTTGGTGATAGTTGTTATCGGGGGAAGTGGAGGTGTGGTGGCCGGCGCCTTGGGTTCAGTGAAGGTGGACTCTGCCGACGACTCGTAATGACCTAGCCTTTTACCAGACTCGAGAGAAATCAGTGGAAACTGCAAACTGTGCCAATGGCTGTCCTCGATCAGGATCATGGGCAGCGCAAAGCTGCGTCATATCGAAGCTCTAGAGCTCTAGCTGCCCCTCCAATCGGTTCCTAGCACCTGCCCCACGCTGGTTTGTTGGATCCTTCCCGTTTAGTGATGCAGCTGGCACCTACACTAATCGCACAACGCAGCCGCTGCCACGTCTACCCCGTAGTAGTTGCTCGTAGGAAAAGTACACTGCTTTATTATGATAGCTATCTTACACGGTTTTGCTCAGAGCGGGTTGCTACAGATTATGGCAAAGAAACAACAGCAAGCACCGGCAACAGGGAACAAGGCACACAGGCAGAAAAAGACCAAAATCAATGAACTATGCTCTGTCCCGATGCCGCTTAGCCAAGCCCCGGGCTCTCCATGTCTACGAAAATGGCGTGTCCCTTCCGCTGCGGTGGTTCCTTCATTTTCTTCCAAATATACGAGTAGATCTTCGTTTGGTGGCCGTTTGTCTGGCCCTGGCCAGCCCGTCCTCCATATAACCCGCGCACAAGGCGCTGCCTCGTCTCGTCTTGTCTGGTTTCGCTCAGCGATTCGACGACCGCACCCACAGATGGCGTAGTAGCCTTTGCAGATTCGCCAAACGCCTCGACCCCCCCTCAAACACGCACCCCCTCTACCGCTTCTTAGTGGTCGGCCGCGGCTTGCACTCTTCGGCCTGGACTGGGTGCAGCATGATCTTGGTTGGGTACTGCTGGCTGTTGCCCTGGTAGCCTTTGGACCAGTCGTAGGACACGGCATAGGCGAAGATCTGGCCGTTGCGGTTGAACTGCGCAGACGTGATGCTGCCGCCGACCTGCGGGTAGCCCTTGAGGCGGTGCTTGGCGTCCTTGTCCCAGAAGTGGAACGTGCCGTCGGAGCCGGCCGTCGAGAATGTGCCGTGCACGGGGTGGAAGGAGATGTCGTTGACCGTGTGCACCTGGGTGGTGTTGCCCTGCGGCGGATCGCGATGGCAGCGGAAGGAGAAGTTGGAGCTGCAGGTTAGCGGGTGACAACCGAAACACGATACACGGGTACAGAGATGTAGAGATGTAGAGATGCAGAGATGCAGAGATGCAAAAACAAGAGACAAGAGACGCAACGACGCGGAGCACAACAAGACTCACCTCGAATCCTTGTCTTCGACGTATTGGATGGCGCAGCGCCCCTCGATGCTGCCGATGGCAAAGCCGGCCGAGTCGTTGAAGCAGGTGACGACGCGTGTCTGCCACTTGAGCGGGCTCTGCAGCGTCTTGTAGAACTTGGTCGGGTCCTTGAGGTTGACGACGTTGATGTAGCGGTCGGCCGTGCCGACGACCAGCAGGTTGTCCTTGGCGTCCATGGTGTAGACGCGCTCCTGGCACTGCACGGTGGCCACCGCCTGCTGCTGCCGCAGGTCCCAGTACTTGATCGTCTTGTCCCACGAGCCCGTCACGATCATCTGGCTGCCCGTGTTGTCCATGTCGAAGAACTTGACCGCCCGGATCGGCTGCTCGTGCTGTGCCACCGGCTCGTTTTTGCCCGTCTCCAGATCACACAGCCGCGCCTGGTTGTCCGCGCCAGCCGACACCACGCGCTTGCAGTCCTTGGCAAAGTCGCAGCTGAACACCGGCGCGCTGTGCTCGTACATCAGCCGGCCCTCGGCCTGCCCGTTGCCGCCCACCTCGTAGATCCGCACCTTCTTGTCCCAGCTCGACACCGCCAGAAAGTCCTTCTGGTCCGCCGGGTTCGGGTTGAACGCGAGGCACGAGATGCTGTCTTCCGGCGGGTTCGGCACCACCACGTCGTTCTTGAGGTCGCCGATCGCGTTGGCCGACTGCGCCGCCGCCGCCGCACCAAAAAGCGTCGACATGGTGGGACGCAGGTTGTCGCGGCAAAGAGGACGTCAACAAGAGAGGTGAAAAAAAGGGAAGCCGGAAACGGCTGCGGTGAAGCGGTGAAGCAGGGGTGGTGAGCGCAAGAAACCCCGTATCTCAGCCCAGAAGATGCGAGAAGCGAAAGGGAAGAAGCCGCCCGCGTGTGTTGTTCCGACGTGAGGACGAGAATGAGCAGCTCTCAAAAGGTCGACCGATTGGCGTTTGGTGATGGATGAATTTTGGGCGCTGAACAGTGTAAATTTTTAGCGCGTCACGGCGGCTGGAGCTTGGGCTCGTTCCTGGCCACCCAAGAATACAATCCGCCACAGAGCAACAAGTGGTCGACGTAGATGTCTCTGCCGTGGTCTACGATCAATGGCAAGCGCTTCTTTTATATACGGCCCCTTTGATTATATGCATTTGTGCCTCTTTCGTGACTCTTTCTACGGCGGCCAACCAGAACAGGGCTGGCTCTGTTGCCTATGACTGCCTTGAGGGATCTTAGGCGGTGGCAGAGCTGCTCCTTCAGTACATTCGCCAAATACTTTAATGACTAATGAAAACCACCACACCGCCCATGGCAGAATCTAGACCCACTATAATTTTCTATAAGCTTAATATTTTTTTCTCCTCTGAATTTTCTTCCTCTTCTCTCCTTCTTCAAGCGCCCTCGCCCAACCAAATCGCCTTCGAAGCTCCAAATGAAGACAGACGCCTCGCGTGTTCGTCTTACTGCTACATGTGCTTTGGGAGAAAGTCCCCGGACAGTTTTCTCTTCTCCTTTCTCTTGGCCTCCGGGCCGGGGGGAGGGAGAGGTCGAAGAAACGTTGCGGAAACGCGCCGCCGTAATGACACCTGCGGCTCATCTCCTCCCGCATGGGACGTCGTCTGGCCTTTTGATTTTTCTTCTTTCTTTTCTGTTTCCTCTGATTTGCCTTGCTTGAGACTCTTTCCCTGTCGACGATCCCCTTTATGCCTTTTTTCTGCCCTGCCTTTGGTTTTTTTTGTCTTTGCCCTCTTGCTGCTTTTTTTCGCTGCCTCTTCTTGCGATCTTTGCTCTCATTACTCGTTCTCTCTAGTCCAGCTTGTCAGCTATCTCACGGAGAATGGCCTCGGGTTTTTTCTGCTTCTTCCTTCGGGTCTAAGAGGGAGTTCTCTTGCTAAACGCTAATTGGTTCTCTGACGTGACGCCTGCTGCTTTAGCCTTCCTAGTCTCACACTTGCGACGAATGCCGACGAAGACAGTTTGACGATGGCGATTGATGTTTTGGGGCGTGGTGATGCCTTCTTTCTCGCGTTCATGTTTTTTGTCTTTTCTGCTCTGGCTTTTCTGGTTGTGGTGCCCCAATGGACGAAGATATGAGTCCGCCGCCACTGCCATTAAGGCTCGGAAAGGGAGGGATGGGAGATGAGGGCCGGGGGGTTGGTGGAGTCATAACTCTATCTGTTGCTGTCTGTCTTGCTGTTGGAGGTGTGCAGAGTGATTGGGGGACTTGTTGGCCGGGTGGTGGGAGGAGAGTTGAGACCAGTAGTGACGAGGCTTGGGGGCGTTATTATCTCGGACGGCTCGGGAGTTGAGGTGGGCTTTTGGCTATGTGATGGGGAGGCGGCATGAGAGACTACGACGGAGAGATCAGGGAAAGGAGTGGAGGGAGGGAGTTGTGATGGAGAGGGCGCTGGAGGGTAGGATGACTGAAGAAAAGGTGGATGGTGGTGGATTGGGGCGACTTGGCGGGTGAGAGAGGAGAGAGTAGGGTGAGTTGGGTATAGGAGATGGGAGGGAGAAGGGGAGGTCGAGAGATCCCAGTGGCGTCTCGGGATTGGGAGAGCATTTCGTCCGATTTCAACAGGCATGCGATTGCTCGGCTAGCTGCAGAAATGTGGTTGGCTGAGTTACTCGATGGGGCTTATTCTTGGAGCGAGGGTGCTTCCAAACCAAAATCCTCTCTATTTTGTGAGGGGTTGCAGTACCAGGTTGCCAGCCTTGTCCACAGCTTCTGAGAACCGTGGGGCAGGACGTCAGACACTCTTAAGGGGCCGACACGATAGTGGAGGTCTCTCTTAGTCCTGCTGCTCCTCTCAACATCTGTGAGGCTTGGTGGCTTGGCTGTATATGCTATCGGGGGCTCGTGATTCTGGGGGCTTTGTGACCCTGGGGGTTTGCGATCTGGGGGTTTCGTGATCTGGGGGTTCTCGTTTCCGTTCCTTTTTTTTTTTTTTTTGTTTTCATTTCCACGACAAGTTCCACATGATGATCCAACTATAGAGTCAAGCACTGATGGGTAAATCCCTCATGACGATTCAATGTTCATTTAATGGTTTCTGACCGAACTTGCCAGCCAAGTGGCTATTGTTTGATTTGCTCGTACTTTTATTCACTTTCATATTCCAATATCATTTTACAATACATTGTTTATAATAGCTATGCTATGCCTGACCCTATGTGAACACTCATATCCTGAACCGTGTGGTAGTATTCTCCGTAAACAACCTCCAGCCTGCCGCGCCGCAACGCCCGGGTATATCCTCCGTACACATCTGTAAAATCAGATTTTCCCCAAAGACCACCTACATCAATCCCCCTAACACCACCTTGCCCACGTTGGCCACCTCCGTCTTGACGCCGCTGCGGCTCTGGTCCTCAAACTCTTTGACGGCACCCTGCACCAGCAGCTTGCGCACTCGTGCATCCATCTTCGTGAACTGCTCGGCCACGACGCCGGAGCACTCGCGCGGCGTCGGCAGCAGCCCGAGAATGCGCGTGTAGCAGTCGATCAGCACATCGCACAGCGTGGCAAAGGTCTCAAAGTAGTCCGGGTCAAAGGGCAGGCTGGGCGTCAGCAACAGCGCGTATTCTTCGCCAGGCAGTAGGTCGTTGTTGTTGTCGTAGTAGATAGCAAAAGCTGTCGCGGTCGCCGAAGCCGAGGAGGAGGATGTGGCTGCGGCTGCGGCTGCGGCTGCGGCAATGGCGGCATTGCTGCTGCCCCCGTTGTTGCCGCCGCTACCGCTGCTGCCGCCATCGCTATTCACCAGCGTCAGCGCGCTGCCGCCAAACCCTGCCCCGCCGTCGCCGTCGCCCATGCCAACGTCCCCGGATCCGGAGGCGGCGCTGCTGCTGGTTCTCCGGACCTTGCCCCCCGGACCGGATCGACGGAACATTTGGGGCAAGCGAGCGGCACGCGACAAGGAGCTGGCAGCGCCGCCGCCTGTTTCGGAGTGCAGCTGCTGGTAGGCTTCGAATTCCGCCATGAGCGCGTTGAGGCTGCGCAGCAGCTCGAGGGCGTTGATCGAGTTGAGATCCACGACGGCGGGCAATGACAGCCCGAGCAGCAGATAGTTGGTGGCACGCCGAGCTAGACGTCGAGGGTCGAAGAAGGGCATGCGAGCAAGGTCCGCACGGTCAAAGCGCAGCGTGTTGAGCCAGTAGACACCGTCGTGGCTGTGCACGGAAAGTTAGCTAAAGAAGGGGGGTACGGTAGGTTCAGGAGCCATCATACGCTTTCCGGAGGTAGTCCATTGTCGAGATGCGCTTGTTGGCCATGTCCTGAATGTGCTGGTGCATCACGGCGCCTTCGGAGAGCTGGCTGCTGGCGGCGGTCACAGACGGCGTCAGCTGGCCTGTCGTCGTGGTGGCCGATGTGGCCGTGGTGGCCGTGTTGCCCGTCATGTTGCTGGTCAGGCTATTGCTGCTGGTGCTGTTGATAGCTCCAGTGCCAGAGCCGGGGCCGCCGCTACTTGTCGGAGGCCCTTGGCTGATGCCGAGGCCATTGGTGGCTGTGCTGCCGACAAATATCGATGTGCCCATCATCTTGGCCAGGGGAGACTGTTGCTGCTGCTGCGGCAAAGTATGTACCGTCGTGTTGAGCGGAGGCAGATCGCGCGTAGACGCCGCGGCCGTCTTCACCGCGGCTGTCAGCCAGTCGAGAGGAAGCGGCGGTGCTCCGCCACGGGTGCTGTCCGCAAACGGAGTGCTCTTGGTTGCTCCAGAGCCGCTTGCCTGGTTCTGGTTCTGGCTTTGGGAGAGAAACCCCACGTTCTGGCCGCCCGAAGTCGACGATGCTCGACGCCGCGTGAATGAGGCTTTCTTGCCGAGAGACGGGCGTCGGTCCTTGGTCAGGACGTTGCGCGGCTGCGGTTGCTGTTGTTGCTGCTGCTGCTGGAGTTGTTGCTGATGTTGGTCTCCCACAGAAAAGGGGAAAGATGGCGGCAGATGGGATGGCAGTTGTGGCAGTGGCTCGGACGGGGGCTTTGAATGGTGCTCTCCAGCGCTGGTACCAGGTCGTGACCGGATGGCAAGAGCCGGAGGAGGAGTCGGGGTGGATTTGCGGAGGCCGGCAGCCAAGTTGACGGTGGCAGTGGTGCTGCTGCTGTTGGCAGTGATGGTGACGTTGGAGTTTGACGAGAAATATGGAGCCGCGTTCTGGCCAGTCGGCGTGCCACGGCCATCGCCTGCTCTCTGCATAGCGGCGATTTGCTAGGCGCAGGGCCCCTCCTTCCCCCTATTAATTTTTTTGTTAGGCGTCCGTCCCCCTTTCCTATTACGGAAGTGAGCGCCAAAGACCGCTCATCGGCAGTGCGTGCATTCGCCTACAGACGCTGTCTCAGAAGACCCCTATTTTTGGTTCTGCTTCTGTGTGCGCCAGTCTGCGTGAAAGCGTGTTTGCCTTCGTTTTGTTTCTGCACGCTGCACTCAGTGTCGTTCATCCGGGTGTCTGCGTCTCGTGTCCTGCGTCTGGCGTCTCGTGTCCTGCGTCTGGCGTCTCGTGTCCTGCGTCTGGCGTCTCGCGTCCCGCTGTTCCAATGCAACAAGTCGCTGTCGACACGCCCGGGTTCAGATCCGCCTGCGATGATTGGGCGAGAAAATCGCCAGCCGAAGTTGAATCGGGGGGTCGATCTGAAAACAGTAACAAAAGGGTAAATGCCAATGAGGATGGCGTATAGCAAGTGCTCAGCACCGTCAGAGCATGAATGATGTGCTTGTCGAATAGGGAAGAATGGGGGGGAAGAGCTGTGAAGAAAGAAGACGACGGCAAATGTTTCTTCTCCCAGTAGAAAAGAAAACAGCCTGTAATCGTCACACAGAATAGGAAGGACGCAAACACGGATACGGGTGTAACGCGGTATAAAGCACCCGTAATATAATCAGTCAGTTTTTTGTTAGCGGAAATGGATGTAAGAAGACGACGGGACGAGTCAATGAAGAATTTGGTGAGAAGGGCGACATGGTATCTCATATAAGACTACTACGGCCAGGCACTACGGGATTTGCGGTTCGCGTGTTTTGGCGACTTGTTGGAGATTCCGTGGACAGTGTCAAAGCCACCGGTTCCCCCCTCCCACGAAGCACGCACATTTTACCACCCAAGACGGCCGCTTTTCAATCGATCGACAAGGATCGTGCACTACCACTAAATGCCCCTTGCACTACTCAATCGTACTACTCGTACCTCCTCAAATAGAAGTGTAAGTACTGCGCCAGTGGTAGCCTGCGCTTGTCACCACCAGTGCCAGAAATACGAAAAAAAAGGCTCTTGCAACGGCACAAACGACTGCTCCGAATATTAACAGCTTCGGGCAGAAGCAGGGCCCAGCTTGTTCTTGAGCACTCAAACCTACTGCGTTGAGGCCGGCAGTGCTTTATGGTCATGAAACAGCCGGTGTGATCTTTGCAGGGATGGGAAGAGGGGACGTATTCGTGCTACCATAATGGATCTCATCTCAAGATCCGTGTCATTCAAAAGTAAGCCAGCGAAAGCTGTCAGCAGGTAACTAATTACAAAAGGTCATACATATTTATATCCGTGTCCAAGAACAAAACGAGAAGGAAGAAGAGCATGGGGGGGTGAAATCATAATCCTCCAGGCTGCCAAAGACATCGACCGAGACGTGGTGCATACATGTCCAGTACTGGCACCCCTCAAGCCGTCTTCGCTTTCGGCCCCAGCACATCGTCCAGCAGACCCTTCCACAGATCGTGCACCATGCCCGGCTCGAAGCTCTCGACACCCTCGGCACCGGCCGTCTCGTGCGCAAACTTGAGCTCGACGCCGTCGGGGCCCATGCCCTCAATTTCCGTCAGGGCCGACACGGCGACGACCTGGTCGGGGTCGGCCGCCACCACCCGGATCCCGGGAGCCGATTTGACGCCCTCGCCGGTCTCCGGGTGGTGGCCTTCGATGCTGCTGCGGTCGGCGTAGTAGTTGTCGGGCAGCAGAGGCACACGGACGGCGTCCACAGCGGCCGAGGCGGCAGTGGTCAGATCCGGCATCCGTGCATAGTCAATGGTGCTGGTATCGAGGCGGGCCGCTCTCGGGGTTGACGTGCGGAAGTTGAAGCTCTGCATCAAGGGGACCACGCGGTTGCGCGACGGCACCGGCATCGGGGTCGGCCGATGCGTCATGGTGAAGTGGCGGCTGGTCTGGGTGTGTTAGGAATGGGGGTCTGACGACAAGAAGAGATGGTCGAACGGAGGAACTCACATCATCCCGCTCAGAGAGCTCGGAGCGGACGGCACCAGCAGCAGCTGCATGGGAAGAGGTGTTGCCGATGTAAGAAGGCCGGGCAGCCGACGGATGAGACGCCAGCGAGCGCGTCAGCTTGTTGATGGGAGCGGTGACTCTGGTCATGATGAACGTTGTGACGCCAAAGGTCTTAAGGCGCGAAAGAACGGTGTGCAATTGTTGAGGTGGAAAGTAGAGCAAATGACGCACAGTAGCAGATGTGCGACAGGTCAATCAACGGTAAGATGTTTGCGTAAGAGGGAAGAAGAATTAGAGATGGATGAGAAGCAAGGGACGATGGCTGGGAAATAAAGGAGAAACAGCAGGTGTGTGTGAGAAGGGTTGTGTCAACTGCCGGAGGTCCGTCTGGATGGCTCAGATGAGTTGAGCAAAGGAGGGGGGATATGCACCACACTATATGCAGGAGCTTGGGAGCTGTGGCCCATTGGGCAGAATGAGTGAGCGTCTTAGTTGCACCCATACACATGCTCTCTTCAGCCGAGACGCCCAGCCAATCGCCTGTCGACGTCACCTGTCTTATCTCAAGTGATCCCCGATATCATTGTATGTGCGGAGTACGAGCATCTTCCCATGCCAACAAAGCACCCTACGCAGCCGCTGCATGCCATCCAAGTTGTAACCGTCATGCAACATTCGCGGCTGGAACATACGAGAACTGGTTTACTTGGCTGTCGCAGTGCCAGACGCGATGTGTTACGGCAGCGAGTAACCGCTGAGCACTGGTAGCTGTCCTCCGTTCACAGCTCAAATGGCGGTGAATGGTATGGAGCTGTTTCCCCCAACAACAGGTCAGGGGTCGCCAGAACAGGGAAAGGCAAGACACACAATGCTCCGCCAGGCAGTCCGGGGCCGTGAGACACGACCACCGGTTCCCCTCCCGCCAGTGTTCCTATTATTACGCCTTTCTCGATTGGCGAAACCGTTGAGCCCAGCGTGGTACTGCTCAGGGCGAGAAGCTTGGGCCTTTGGGGGCTGGGAGGCCCGGGTTTTTGTCGAGCTCCAGCGCTCCAGCGCTTGTAGACGAGCGGTTCCCAACAAAACCAGTGTGCGTGCGAGAATTACAGAGGGTCGGGGCCAAGAACACGCCCCGCTTTTCCCTCCAAGCACCAGCTTAGAAATTGACTAGCACGTCGATCATTCATTGCAAGATACTGTCCACTCTCGACACCACAACGTAACACTCGCAGGCTTCCTTCCATACCTGGCGTCCTGTATCGTATCTCCGCCTGCACTTGGAACAAAAAAAAGCAAACATGGACACGACAATGCAGCCTTGTGTTGCTTCGCCTCCCCCTTGGTGATCCACCCGCCCTTACTTCGCATCCTGGATGATCGTGTCGAGAAAGGTATTCTGTCTAGCCTGGTAGTCTTTGGCCTGCGGCATATCGGTGAACATCATGGCGAAGCAGTGCGGCAGCCCTTTGTACACGTGTACCTCAGTGGCCACGCCGTCTTTCTGCAGCTTTTCAGAGACCGCAAGCCCTTCGTCGCGGAGCGGGTCATACCCACCCACCTGGACTACTGCAGGTCGACCGGTTTCAGCAGGAATGCGAGCACAGAAACGCAAGGAATATTCGAGAAGGGGGGGAGCAGAAAGTAGAAAGCAGAAAGCAGTAAAATCGGGAGGGAGTCAACACGGCAATCTGGACAGACTCACAAGCACGCGGCAGGCCCTGGAATGACTCGGCCAGCAGGGGCGAGTGGTAGGGGTCGGGCTGGGGATCCGGGATGTAGGCGTCGAGGAAGAACTCCATCTTGACGGCGTTGACGACCGTGGCCTCGGCGTTCTGCACGTAGCTCTCAAGCTCGTAGCCCTGCTTGCGCAGCTCAGGAAAAAACTTGGGGTGAGCACCGACCGGCCAGTCGAGGATCATGCCAAGCAGGCCGGAAATGCCCTCATCGCGGGCCTTGAGAGCGAGACAGAGGGCCTAGTTGTTAGTTTGTCTCTTTTTTGTTTTGTTTTTTTTTGCCTCTATTTTCCCTTGCACTTGCTCGCCCCCTCTCCGGAAGTTGGACCTACCAAGTTGGATCCGGCACTACCGCCCAAGAGGACGATCTTCTCCGGGTTGATGCCCAGCGATGATGCATGGGCCTTGACCTGTGATGATGCGCGTTATTAGCCATCAATGTCGGGCCGGCTTACTTGCAGTGGCGATCCCCGCGGACGGTCAGCCTACCCATTTGAGCGAGTCTACGCAGTCGTTGAGCGAGTATGGGTACCGATATTCGGGGGCACTGAGTGTGTGAGCAGGGAGCAACAACCAGGCAGCAGCACAGGAATCAAGAAAAACAAACAAGCTGGAACAGCCAAGAAAGTCTAAGCGAGATGAGCAGCAGGAAACCGGGCACATCAGAGACAGAGGTAAGCAGGAGGCGGCCATCGAAGATAGCTCAGTATAGGAGTGAAACACCAAGCAAGACACACAATACGAGTAAACCAAAAAAACCCCCAAAAACTGATAATAATAAAAAACTCACAGTCGGTAGTCGATGCTCACCAGCACCACGCCCGGATGGGCGGCCGCATGCAGATTCTCCACCGCCTCCGTGCCGTGCCAGCCGATGGCCCAGCCGCCGCCGTGCATCCGCAGCACGCACATATTGTCAGAGCGCGTGTTGGTGGCGGCCTTCATGATCTTGAGCTCGATCTGCGCACCGTCGCGCATCGCGGCCTGCTGGTACGACTCGCTGACGTCTTTTCCGGGCACCGGGCAGTCCGCCGGGAGCGGCAGGTCGGCCTTCCAGTTGGCCCGGAAGCCCTCCCAGGTGTCGCTGGCCCAGAGACCCGCGACGGCTGCTTCGGCGGCATCTTTGGCGCTCGCAAACACCGGGTCGAGCTCCGAGTAGTGGCCGTATTTCGGGCCGCCCTTGCTGTGGGGATCCAGCGTAATGTACTCGGGTGCATCGCGGAGCCGGATCGGCTCGTCGGGGTTGACTCTACCCATGTTGCCACAGTCGAAGCGTATCGCGATTTACTTTCGTAGTCGTATGGATGGATCCTGTATAGAGCTTGTTGTCTTGGGATCGCAGAGATGGCAGGAAGCAAGGCAGCTACTCTCGATATGTTTCCCGGTCTCGCCGGCCAGCAGCCGTTATAAACGCCAGTACTTCCCTACAAGGCATCGGGCTCGCGCACTCATGATGCTGCGCTACGGATAACGCTTACCTGGCCTGGACTGAAGGAGGGGTAAACCGGCTGGTCTTGCATCTGCTCATGCAGCTGTGAAAACCGGACCTGAGGCCCTGTATATTGCGTGTCTTGACGACGGGGCACCGATAAATATATCGGGATTCGATTGTCTCTTGTGATGACGTGCACCCAGCATATTTTCTTTACCACAGGAATACCACGTGGAACAAATTGCCCTGCATCCATGACCGAGTCTCAATGTGGGATATCTATTCGTCGTCATATGAGGCTACGGATAATGATCTCCGCTTGTGAGAGCATTCCCCAGACGGGTATGCGTTCCTTTGCGCTAACAGTGCATTTTAGTCCCACATCCCAGACAGCTATGCTATGTAGCTGTCCGTTCAAGCGGCCCAGATGCTCGTAACGCCTTGTATGGCCTTGCAGTCCGTCTTGTGGCCGCCTGTCCAACCCTTGGTTTGGCATGCCTTGGTTGTTAGGGCCGGAAAGCGACGGTAGGTCAAAGGTACAGTTTGGACTCACCCGATGGCAATACCACGCATGCCGGCATCCTGTGCACTTGAGCAGCTTCTTGCCTGCCTCTGCTGCCGCTCCGCACGCAGCACATGCCGTTTCTGCTTCGGAGCTCGGCGCCCCCTCTGCTCTGTGCTGGCGAACCAACGCAGCGGCCGCGAGCACCCGGTCCAGGCTGGCCGGCACTCCCCGGACCTGGTCGGCCTGGGCAGGAGAGACGCGCACCAGCGCCCGCCGCTGGTTCATTTTTGTGTTGACGCCGGGCCCGGACACCGTTGCCGTTACGCCGATGTCGGCTTCTTTCGGGACGACCCGCCGGGCGCCGGGCAGCAAAACTGTATTGCCTTTGCGGAGGCCGCGCGCAGCCAGGTCGATGCCGTCGCGCTCGTAGCCGTCAAAGACGAGGGCAAAAGGATGTCCGTCGCGGTCAGTGAGCACGAGGGTGGGCTTGGTGATAGTCATGTTGTCCTTGACCTGGCCCAGCAGCCAGGGCTCAGCAGCTGCGCCATTGCTCAGAGCGGCAGCTGAGCCGTCATCCTGAGGCAAGTCGTCAAAGGGAGGGAAGAGTGAGCGATCTGTGAGGTCAGGAACAGACATGGCTTGTGTACTCGTAGAGTACGGGTGAGGCAGAAGGTGTGAAGACGAACGTGACACGAATACGCAAAGCTAAGAAGCGGTACCTTTTTGCGCTGGTGGGCTATCTGAAACGCATCAGGGGACGACTACGCGAGGCACGGCGAAAGGCGACGAAATGGCGTCCTTGGCTAGAACGCTGATGCGACGATGAGCTGTTTACACGATTCTAATTATTTTGTCTATTATGTACAGTGGCCTACTTCTGTGGGCTGCTTCGGTGAGCTGCATAGAGCTGTGCTCTGTAAATGAGCCCCATTTCCGTACGAGGCAGACCGGCAAAAACGCCACCCATCACCAACCTTGAACCATCCAACGCCATCGACAAAGAAGATATATGTACAGGAGAGCCAAAAAGCATGGCTCTGTTTGGTTTAGAAAATAACAAAAGAAACAAAACTCGCTAGGCCCGATCAAGCAGGGCACAAAACCATACTTCGTAAAAAGACAACGCCAAAAAAACAAAACGAGCACACATCACACGCCCGTGCTCATGAAGCCAAACAGGCCCGTCACGGACACCAGCATCACCACGGTCAAAAACGCCGCGCCTGCCCGGTCGCCGCCCGTTACCGGCTTCAGCACTGTCGGGTTGTCCGTGCTGTGGCTGCCGGCATTTACGTCGCCCTTGCTCGTGCCGCCGGTGGAATTAGTCACGGGCCCGGCTGCCTCGTCGATCAGCAGCGACGACACCGCGCTCAGCACGTTCATGTTCTGGCCGACGCCGGTGCTGCCGTCGAAAGCACCGGAGCTCCACTGGAAGCCGCACGTCCGGCCGTTGTCGCCGCCGGTGCACTGGGAAATGGCCGCGGCTGTCGACGTCTTGAGCGTCTTGAGAATGGTGTCGTGCACAAACGGCGCGAGCTGGCTGGCCGTGGCCAGCCAGCGGTGCAGGTAGCCCTTGAAGCTCAGCATGTCGGTGGTGCACGTCATGTGCGTCTCGCAGGCCAATTCGTAGGCGACGCCGTCGGGGAAGAATATGTTGATCGTGGCGTTGAGGAGGCCCTCGACGCGGGACTGCCACACGGCGCTCTCGGTCTGGATCGTTAGCTATCTTGTCTCTCCTCTTTTGTGTTGTTTGTTTTTCTGTTCTTGCCGTCCGTCTTTTGTTGTTCCGTGGTCTCTACTTACACGATTCCACATGTAGGCGGCTCCGAGCAGCCACACAGCGCTGTTGTAGGAGAACTGCGCCTTGTTGATGTCGGTGCAATTTGTCTCGACGTGTGCGCCGTCGTAAATGTTGTAACTGGCATCCATGAGACCAATTTCGGTGATCCAGTCCCATGTCTTCTCGGCCCAGTCGGCGTACGTTTGATTGTCGGTGTACCGGGCCAGCCGGGCGCCCAAATTGAAGAAGCAGCCGTTGGCAATGCCTAGATGGTTAGTCACCAGACCACAATTAGGACTTTGCCATCCTACTCACTATTCTTATAGTTGTAACCGTTGTTAGCAAACGGAATCTGCCACCGAAGGCCACCGTTGCAGGTCGTGTCGTGGCGGCCAGGCTCGGCTTGCGTGTGGAAAACAGCCTGGGCGAGTGCCAGCCACTGGGGCTTGTCGTCGGGAGGGTTCGGGAAGTTGTTCTCGGCTGCCAGCATGGCTGACATGCCCCAAAAACCCTGGTCATCGTTTCCGAGCGAGGCGGTGACGTTGGGCGGCATGTAGTCCTCGTTGGGGCCGGTCTGGAAGAGCATAGAATCTGTCACGATGCTGTTGTACGTGTCGTCGCCGGTTAGATGCCAGTAATCGATCAAAGCACCCCACATGGCACCAGCCTCCCACCAGTAATACGGTCCGGCAGGAGGCGGTCCCGGCAGGATGCCTGGGGTTTGGCCGACTTCGGTGCCATGGTAGTAGGAGACAAGGTCTTCTGCTAATATTTTGGCGGACGCCTTGATGTCGGCTGAACAGTTAGATTTGAGTCTTTTTTCTAATATTCTTGTATAAAAACGGCTTCAAAAAGGACGAGAACTACACAAACCTGAGCTAGCGATGCTAAAGGTGGCGGCCTGGACGAGACTTCCGGATAGTATAGCTGCTGAAGCAGCTATTGATATGAGGGACGGCATGGTGGATTGGGTGAAGATCAGGCTGTCGAAGCAGCGGTCTAAACGAAGCCAGGAATGGGACAAAAAACGAGAGCACTGAAAAGGGCGTGGCCAACTTTATTTGAGTTATCGACGGTTGTGAAATCTAGACTCGGCAAGCGAACGAAGACGGGGCCCCTGACAGTATCCCGTTAAAAGGCCGGTGTAAATTTCCGATTCAACGAGAAGCAAAAAAGAGCAAAATAGGAGTCGTAGAACGGCCAAAAGCAGTAAGAGAAAGAGAGAAGGCAGAAGAAGTGTAAACAAAGCGCCCCCGGGCGGCCTATAGTATTAAAAGAGCATCTGGGCGGCCACACTCGCACGACAAGAAACGATTACGGAGACAAAGGGGGAGCCAAGAAAGAAAAGGGCCATTTTAATGGAATGTTGGGTTGGCACGCCAAGGGCCAAGCCTTGGGTTTGTGTGCATCTTGCGGCCTACTTTGTGATGCTAATAATAACGGAGTGTAAGTCGATGCGCATACACTTGGGGCGGAAAGTACCTTTGTGCTGTCAGCTTGGTGGCGCGGTACTCGTGTTGCCCGAGTGCGAGAGCCAAGCCAAAGCGGCCACTTCTATGACTCTGTAGCGCTCTGATTCGGTGCCACTCATGCAACTTATGCTTGTCACAGGCGGCTGACCCGGCCGCTAACACTTCGTATACTATTGTGCGCAGAGCAACAAGAGCACTTTGCGCTGTAACACAGCGGCTTTGCCCCCTGAGCCGTATTACGAGTACGAGCTTTTCGGGGGCAATACGTCGTATAGCGCCTAGCCACTCGGTGGAACCCGCTTGTTCAGGGGATCTTGGCACCTGGAGAGGTACAGATCGCCCGAATGGAGAGGAGAGCTGAAGGACTGGCTGGCAACCGCTCCTACCCAAAACGCAACCCCGCCGCCCAGCGCCTCCACCAACGCCCAGCTGACCGTCGCCGCAAAACAAAAGGTGTGAAGAAGCGCCCCAAGCAGCGCGGAGGAGGCTGTGCGAAACGCCCGATGTTTTTACCCAGAGAAAACGAGCAAAGGAATACGAGATCGGGCGCGGTGTCTCATCATTTGGTACTGTCCCCCTTCCAACTCCAGCAGCGTCTTGGCTCTTGGCTGTTTCCAGCAGCGTCTTGGCAAAGAGCCAGTTTTTTTGGTCTCCAATCCCGCAGCCAAAAAGGACAGTGCCTACCATTACTCCGTAACTACGAGTACGAGTACATATATACCACTTTCCACTGCTAGAAGCCACGCGTTCTCTCTTGGCGATTCTGGTGCCTGGTATCGTCTTGAGTGCCCATTCTGTGAGCGGAGAGCATTATGTCTCTTGCCGTGGAATAGTCTACCGTACCGTTTAGCTCTGAGCTAATCTAGTTTACAATGACAGTTAGGTGTCCGGTGTATGGAGTAGTTGTATACAAGTAGTTGGCGGCCCAGACCATTCTAGCAAAGGAGGGCATCCATTGCTCTACTCGTACGAGCAGCTGCGGCGATGGCTCTTTCCGCCGGCTCACCGTGCGCCTCTCGCACTTTCCCCAATAGGCGGGGATGCGGCTTCCCCACTTTGACGGCAATGCAAAGGCATCGCCAGAAATGAAGTTCGAGGGTTGGCAAAAGAGGACGCTGGGAATCCCTTCGCCAAGATTGAGTCCCGAGATTCATATGTAGGCTCTCTGACCGCTCCTCACCTTTGCGCTTCGGCTGCGATCCCGTACACTACCTTACAAGCCGTGCCGGGATTATACAGCGCCTACGGGTACGAACTACATACAGGCGCCCTTCTTTCGGCTCGTGGCGCCGTTCCGTGTTAAATGCCCCCGCTGAAGAAGCATTCGAGTCTAGACCGCCATCGACCTTGAGAGGGCGCAAATGGTCTCCAAGGCTCTTGCAGCTTTCGCGGGTTGTCCGTTGCTTTGACACAGCATCCAGAATACAAGAACACAGTCGGGCGCCGTGACGGCTGGCGGAATATTCGCTTTGGGCCTCGTTTTTGTCTCCTATCAAGATTTTGACAACCGTCGACAAATTCAATAGCTCTCTGAGGTCTCACCGACACGGTCTTGGTCTGTGGAGAGAGGTCTAACATCCAGTACCCAGCGCCGAAAGAATTGCTGAGCCAAGATAAGGGGAACGGACACAAACTCGCCGGAGGAATAGAGCAAGAGGACGAGAAAACCAGGGCAGGGCGGCATATTTATCATATTTCGCAGAGCACTCGTCCGCTAGTATCGGCCTAGGCCCGCAGGCTGTTGCGCTTGGATTGCACCGCCACCATTGCTACACCACAGGAGCTGGGCCCATTTCCGGCCTATCGCCAGCTTCGTCGCCCATCTGGCGCCAGTGCGGTTGCGGCGAGCTATCGCTGCTTCTGTGCATCCTCTGCTCGTTTCGCCGAGTTCCTCACACCCGACGTCTGTAGCTCTCGGCCCACAGCCGACAGGGCAGGGCTTTCACCATTTCACCATTACACTATTTACCACTGGCTCTAATATAAACTTTTATATACCTCTGTGGAAGGGCTCCTCGCCGCTGATCGGCCGGTTAACAGAGAGCCGCAGAAGCCCCCCCGGTAGTCATTCGGAGTACTGCCTAGTTATACTGCGTACTGGCAACCGAACCACGCCGAATGCTGATGTGAGCTTACCACACACTCATCATACTTCATACCGCCGTTCCGCGTATTTGCAACAAACGGTGGCTGACTGGCGGAAGGCCTACGAGGACTCCGTGCGCTCTGCATATATATTGTACAATCGTCACAAAAGAGGGACGCACTCCGTGGCTGCTCAGGCGATATTGCATGTCTCAGTTTCCTCTCCTTCTTGACCCCGCCTTTGTTTCCTCCCACCGGGTGCCTTTGGCGTGCCCTTTGCCTTGTTTGAATACGCCGTCATCAAAAGGCGCCTGCCCCTCACACATTTGCACGCAGCTCCCACCAAGCAATCAATATGGCCCCGGCACTGGTCGCCAAGAGAGTTGGCCAAGAGAACGACGCCAGCCTTGGCGCCACGGAAGAGCAGATCAGCCGCGTTGTGCGAGCAATTCATCAGACCCCCATCATCGACAACCATGCGCACCCGCTTTTGAAGCCTGAGGTCGTGGGCCTGCATCCACTGCTGTCCATCATCTCTGAAGCTCACGGAGACGCCCTGGACGCGGCTGTGACGACGCTAGCCTATCATCGAGCGGTCAATCAGCTTGCTGCTGCTCTCGATTGTCCCCCCACCTGGGAAGCGGTGGTGGCGGCCATCGAGCAGTGCCGCCAAGTGGACTACAATGCTTGGATTCGCCAGTGCCTTGAGGGAATCGAGACCATCCTGGTTGACGACGGCCTCGATAACGAAGACGACGCCTTTGACTTTTCGTGGCACGATACCTTCACTCGCAGCAAATGTCGCCGTATTGTGCGCATCGAAGCTATGGCTGCTGAAATCATCAACCGCCACGCTCGCGCTTTTGATGCTGCCCAGCACATCGACGTCGTCTTCGATAACATGCTCGAGGAGTTTGACACGCACATCAAGCAGGCTCTCTCCGACCCGGATGTCGTGGGCTTCAAGTCCGTCATCTGCTACCGGACCGGCCTTGATCTGCCCAAAGTCGTCGACATTGCCGCCGCCCGCGAGTCTTTCTCCGACATAATCTCCAGCTATTCAGCCTCCGGGCATCGCTTCCGCCGGCTGCAGCACATTGGCCTCAACGACCTGTTTGTGCACCGTGCCGCTATCCACATCCGCGATTTTGCTAGCCACTTCAAAAAGCCCATCCAGTTCCACACCGGCCTCGGCGACAACGACATTACCCTGACGAAATCCTCGCCGGCGCATCTGCAGGAGTTTGTCCGTGCATACCCCAGCGTCCCTGTTGTGCTGCTGCATTCTGGCTATCCGTTTATGCGCGAGGCGGGCTATCTTGCTAGCGTCTACACCAATGTCTACGTTGATATTGGCGAGGTCTTCCCCTTTGTCAGCCGTGACGGCCAAGAGACCATTGTGCGCGAGATCCTCGAGCTCAGTCCCTGGTCTAAGGTGATGTGGAGCACCGACGGGCACTGGTTCCCCGAGACATATCTCCTCGCCGTGACACAGGTCCGCGAGGTTTTGGAGACTGTAAGTACCTGGTTCACATTACCACTTGGGACCTGAAGCTCACAGTGGCAGGTTCTTACCAGCTTCGTCCGTAAACGCCACATTGACGGGCAAGCCGCGGTGGAATTGATCCAAGACATTCTCTTCCGGAACGCAAACACGGTGTACCAGCTAGGGCTGACATTGACGCCGCTGGATGCCGGCGAAGAGAGCGATAGCAACACGGTCCATGGCACGCTCGCCAGTAGGCCACCGCAGGATACGACGCGCGGCATCTGGGAGAAGCTTCTGCAAGGCAAGCCGACGCCCGATTTCGTACGCATATCCTGGGTGGACTACACTTCAATGCCCCGGATGCGCATGATTCCGTTCCGCCGATTCCAGCGGCTCGTCCAGGAGGGTCGGCCACTCGATATCGGCATCACCAAAGCCTCGCTAGGCATGCTCCAGTTCGATGTTCTGCTTCCCAGTGCGTCGGGCACGGGCGAATACCGCCTCCACCCTGACTTTTCGTCCCTCAAGGCTGGGCCGATCGAAGGTCACGTCAATATCAATGGCGAGTTCCGCGAACAGGACGGCTCACGCGTGGACCTGGATCCACGGACGGCATTGAAGAAAGCCGTTGCGCTGGCTGCGAGTGCGGGGGTGACGTATCTCATTGGGTTTGAAATAGAGTTTGTTTTGCTGCAACACGCGAGCCCCCCGGCGGGCTTCCAGGGGCTCACGGACTACGGTCATGCATGGTCGCTGTCGCGGTTCTACAGCAACCCGGCGATTCCGGCACTGCTGCGCGATATTGTGAAAGACCTGGACACTGCGGGGATCGAGGTGGAGCAGCTACATTCGGAGAGCGCGCCCGGGCAGTTTGAAGTCGTGCTGCCAGCTCGTGGACCGCTGGAGGCGGTGGATGCTGTGCTGCATGCGCGAGAAATCATTGCTGCCAGGGCCACAGCGGCCGGATTCAAGTTCACCCTTCATCCTAAGCCATATGCGCAGGCGTGCGGGACAGCCGCGCACATGCACATGTCGCTGTCTTCGTCGGATGATAGCGTTGACGACAAAGCCTTGTACGAGAGCTTCTATGCCGGCGTGCTCGAGCACCTGCCGTCGATTATCGCGTTTACGTACAGCAACCCCACGAGCTACGATCGGTTGGCAGACAGCGCCTGGGCGGGTGGCCGCTGGGTGACATGGGGCACGCAGAACCGCGAGGCGCCGCTGAGGAAGATTGCCGGCAGCCACTGGGAGCTCAAGTGCATGGACGGGCTGGCGAACCCGTATCTGGCGCTGGCGGCTGTGTTGGTGTCTGGGTGGTCGGGTGTGGTTGGGAAGAAGCCGCTGGTGTGGGAAGAATGCGCATCAGATCCAGCTACATTGACATCGGCAGAGCGAGCGGCGCTGGGTATCACGAAGATGCTTCCGCTCAACCTGCCTGATGCATTGGCGGCGCTGGCGGGCGACGAAGCGCTACGGCAGGCGCTTGGAAGCGAGCTGATCGAGCGGTATATCGACACCAAGAACGCCGAGTTGAAATTCTACGACGACATGACGAGCGACCAGCTTCGCCAGTGGACGATTGAGCGGTACTGATGGGGCTTTGCAAGTAAGAGCTTTTGAGAGGTCGCTGTTAGCTGTAATGGGGTTTCCGGAGGATCCTGCAGTTGTCGTATGTAGTTGAATGAGAGCAACGGCGGAAGCAAGGACAAGAAAGCGTTACAGCGACACGTGCTGTTTTAAGGTATCGCCTACTCGTTATGTATAGGGGGATCCACTTGTCAGATGCAGCCCCAAATTAGCCGCGCCTGGCTAGACTGTCATGGTCCCCTGGAACTATTGGGAGCCAGGTACGGACAGCTATTGGCCAGCACTGGACGCAGCTCCTAGCGGGTGGGTGCAGCGATAGCGATCCCATAATTTTTAACGGCTGAGCTGTCCTTTCATCGTGGGACTACTTGCATGTCTGTAACGAGGGTCCCTCTAGTTTTGCCCACCACATTCGGAGAGCGGACTACGTGCACAGCAGGCTAGACCGTTGAAGCGACGCATATTCCGAGGCGGCCAAGAGCAGCATTCATATTGCGACAAAATCAGTGCAGCCGGAGAAGATTCGAACAGTGTGCAGCTCTCACGCCTCATCTGCCACTCATCTGAACTGACTTCACCCCGGCCACACCAACCAGACCAGCACCTTTCGAGGGGAATGCGGTAGGGCCGCCAGTGTGCAGGAGTGCTCTTTGCGAGCGATTGTGGCGAATCGGGCATCGACAGTGTTGACACGAGCGTGATCGTGCGCGATTGGATTCGATCGACACCGTCGCGATGAGCGGGTACGACGGCTTCGAGAAGCAGCACCTCGACGAGGATGCCTTCGGGCCCAAGGGGGGCAGCATCGTCAGCGCCTTTGACGCGTTCCGTAAGTGGGAGAGAGAGAGAGAGAGAGAGAGAGAAAAAGAAAGAGAAAGAAAGAGAGACCCGCTAACCAGACAGCCAAATCCAAGCCGCAGTATGTGCAGCAGACGTCGGGCGGTGGCAAGTGGACAGTGGCGATGATGGTGGTGTCGGCGCTGCTGTTCTGGTCGGAGCTGGTGCGGTGGTGGTCGGGCGTGGAGGAGCACACGTTTGCGGTGGAAAAGGGCGTGGGCCACACGATGCAGATCAACCTGGACGTGGTGATCAAGATGCACTGCGACGACCTGCACGTCAACGTCCAGGACGCGGCGGGCGACCGCATCCTGGCGGGGTCGATGCTGCAGCGCGACGCCACGACGTGGCAGCAGTGGGTGGACCACCGCGGCAACCACCGGCTGGGGCGCGACAGCTCTGGGCGGCTGGTGACGGGCGCCGGGTGGACGTCGCTGCCGCACGAAGAGGGTTTCGGCGAGGAGCACGTGCACGACATTGTGGCGCTGGGGCGGCGGCGGGCGCGCTGGGGCAAGACGCCGAAAGTGCCGCGGGGGTCGCCCGACCCGGCCGGCGACAGCTGCCGCATCTACGGCAGCCTCGACCTCAACAAGGTGCAGGGCGATTTCCACATCACGGCGCGCGGCCACGGCTACATGGAGCTGGGGCAGCACCTGGACCACAATGGTGAGTCCGTTTCCGCGCCATGCACATGCAAAAGCAAAAAAAAGCAATGCTAACAACCAAAGCCTTCAACTTCTCCCACATCGTCAACGAGCTCTCGTTCGGCCCCTTTTACCCGTCGCTCGTCAACCCGCTCGACCAGACGGTCAACGGCGCCGAGTCGCACTTCCACCGGTTCCAGTACTTCATGTCGGTCGTGCCGACGGTCTACAGCCTGGGCCACGCCGGCCGCTCGGGCACGCGCGCCATCTTCACCAACCAGTACGCCGTCACCGAGCAGAGCAAGGCCATTGACGAGCGCAACATCCCCGGCATCTTCTTCAAGTACGACATCGAGCCCATCCTGCTTAACATCGAGGAGTCCCGCGACGGCGCGCTGCTGTTCCTGCTCAAGATCATCAACGTGCTCAGCGGCGCCGTGGTGGCGGGCCACTGGGGCTTCACGCTGACCGAGTGGCTGCGCGACGTGCTCAACCGGCGGCGGCGGCGCACGGGCACAGACGGCATGCTGGGCGTGAAGAGCTTTTCGGAGTAGGGGCGCGTTGTTACGAGAGTGTTGTCAGGGCGCGCGCGCCCCTGTATCACGGCGTTGGAAGGAAAACCCGTTCTTGTTTGTATTTTATGTATTGGATCTGCGGCTGCACCCTTGTATTGTGAATCTATTTTTTGCCACGTCTACGTTTTTGCCCGATATATGCCATGCCGTGCCGGTATGTACCCAGTGTGTGGCCCGGTCCTCGTTCTGCCCTCGCTGCGCTACAGAGGCACACCCACGCTGTGTCCCATGCGCTGGACGCGCAGCCACAGCTGGTAGACGTCCAGCTTGGCGATCGTGCGGAGATACTCCCAGTAGGCGCCGACCATGGCGGCCGCACTCGGCGGCCACAGCCAGCGCGACAACGCCGAGGGCGACGACGACACGACGGCCTCGACGCGCTCGTCCAGGACGGTGCGGGCGCAGTAGCGGGCCATGATCAGAAAGGTGCCGACGGGGCCCTGGCGGGTGTGCAGGCTCTCGTCGAGGCTGCGGGTCAGGTCGTTGGTCTTGAGGATGAGCAGGATGATGCGCGGGACGCGGGCGAGCAGCTGGACGAGGTCGGCCAGCAGGCCGTCCTGCAGCATGTCGCCCATGTTCTGCTTCTCGTCGGCGGTGCGCGGCTGGTGGAGGATGGAGGCGGACCGGACGACGCGGAAATCGCGGCCGGTGATGGCCGAGGCAAACAGCGGGAAGGACGCGGGCGTGATGGCGTCGGGGCCGGCGACCTCGCGCGCGTACTGCTGCATGCGGGCCATGTCGCCGTCGAGCACGGCCAGCCACATGCGGGCGTAGGAGCGGCGCAGCGCCAGCGGGATGTCGCGGTAGAGGCCGTGGTCGTAGAGGACGATGTCGAAGTTGGGGGGGGCGCGGACGAGGGGGAGGCGGCGCCAGACCGCCGCCCACCAGCTCGGCGGAGGAGGCGGCCGAGCGCGCACCGCCAGGTTGCCGCCGTGCGGGTCGCAGTGCAGCGGCGCGCCGTCGCCAAAGATCATCTCGTTGAAGATGTGGGCGAGCGCGGCCGACACCTGGTCGCGGTCGATGGCGTGGGCGTCGAGGTAGGCGAGGTCGTCGAGGCGGTGCCCCGCCTCGCAGGCCATGACCAGGATGCGCTGCTGCGCCGACAGCACGGCCGGCACGACCAGCGGCAGCTGCGGCAGCGCGGCAAAGTGCGCCGCCGTGCGCTGCGCGTTCTCGGCTTCGCGCCGGAAATCGAGCTCCTGCGGCAGCGACTGCGCCATCTCCGACGACAGCCACTCGAGGTCGTACTCGGGGAAGAAGCGCTTGAGCGTCGAAAACGTAAACGTCGTCAGCGCCAGGTCCAGCGGCGCCCACTGCGCCAGCCCCGGGTGCTGCACCTTGACCGCGACCCGCTGGCCCGTCGCCCGGATCGTCGCCAGGTGCACCTGCGCCAGCGACGCCGCGCCGATCGGCTGCGCCCCGAACTCGGAGAAGTCGTCCCACAGCGCCGCGCCCGTGTCCGCGCGGTACATCTGCTCGATCGACGCCAGCGACGACACAGGGCACTGGTCCTGCAGCGGGATGAACGTCGTCGTCCACTCGAGCGGGAGCAGGTAGTTCATGGCGCTCTGCGACGCGGACCACGCATTAGCACCAGTCAGGCAACACGGACATCGCGCCGCCGCCACTCACCAGATGCTGCCCCAGCTTGATAAAAATGCCGCCGTTCTTCTCTAGCACCTTGAGCGTCCGCTCTGCACACCGCTTGTGGCACTTCTTGAGCATCGCCGACTGCTCCGTGGCATCCGGCGTCTTGTCGCGCTGGGCCAGCGTCGTCCGGTAGCTGTGCTGTCAGCATCACCGACACTCCAATATGGGCAAGCCATGCCACCTACTCGTTGATACACACGACCAGGGCCGCCGCCACACGGCCGGTCCGCTCCACCGTCTCATAGCTCTGCTTGATGTCGTCCGTAAAGGCCAGCACGGCAGACGCTGCTGCACCGCCGCTTGCTGTCAGGATGATCGCTCGTCGCCGGCCGGGGTGGGAGGAGGAGGAGGACGAGGAGGACTGGGAGCCGGACCGGGAGCCAGTTCGGCTGGCATTCGGGGGAAAGGAGCCGGAAGCCGACGACGAATAAGATCGGATGGCTTTCGCGCTGTAGCGTCCAGCCCATTGGCTGCGGCGACACCGCGCGCAGGCCCATTGGCGAGCGGCTGCTGCCGCTGCCGTTGTGGCCGTGGTCGGCAGTAGAGCGGCCGGCCCTGGCGACCGGGACAGGCTGGCCAGAAAGCCCGAGAAGGGTGGCCTCATCATGGCTCTCGAGGGCGGGAAGAAGAGAAAAGCGCACGAGCACTAGGACACGACGGAAGACCACGTCTCTTGCCTAGACGGCCCGCATCGTCTGGAGATCGTCGAGCAGATTGGACGCAAAAGGGGGATCAGAACGACCAGACGGAGGTGGCAATGACCACATGTGCAGGTTTCGGCTGAAATCCCGCTCGCCCCAGCAGATGCGCCGACCCAAATTTTCGGTGGCCTGTGACGTTCGTTGGTCCGATGCGGCTTCCTTGCTTGCTTCTGGCCCCATAATTCTGGTCTTGGTTGGCCGCTCGGGTAGGCTCGGATTCCCCGCCGAGGGGGTTTCCAGTGGCGCGTCCACTGTAACTGCCAGGGCATTCTTCACAGCGACAGCGTCTACGCGACACTGCACTGCCTGGAAATCCCGTGACTACGTTACCAATTCGCCCACAATCCTCCAGCATCCTCCACTATTCGCCTCGACGCGTCTTAGCACCGCGTTGGCCACTTAATCGGCACAAAACAGTCCATATTTTCCACGTCTCCCTTGGTCTCGTTTTAATTGCATCTCCTTCCACTCTCTGGCATGCTTCCCCACGACATCACCGACAGAGTACTCCGTACACCAGTAACGCTTTCTCTTGATACACTCGCATATCCTTAGTTTCTCATTACACATCCAGCCCTAGATCTCCAAACTCAAGTGTCCTCAAACAAGCCAGTCTTCAAATCCTGGATCACAATACTCCCAAACACCCAAAGAACGGCCACGTCGACGACGACACAACCGCTGACATGTTCGCCGCCGTCATGATGCCGCCTGTCTTTGGCGGCCCAGCCGCTGTTGCCTCGCCTTACCGCCCGCCCCGGCCGTCGCCATTGTCTTCGTCGCCTATCCGCGCCCCCTCCTCGCTGGCGCCCATGCACGCCTCCTCGCCCATTCGCTTCTCGCCACCTCATTCGCTCCAGCACTCTCAGCTGCCGCATACCCAGTCCTCGCCCATCCAGCCTCCCGCCTTTGCCTCCGCCTCTGGCTTTGCATCTCGACAGGCGGCAGCACCGCCCGTCTTCCAATTCGGCTCCGACCCCCAAACGGCCTCCGACGCCAAACCCAGCCGGAACCTCTTCCGCTTTGCCTCCCGGCCCGTCAAGGCCGTCCCTCGGCTGTCCAAGAACGCGGAGGAAGCCCGCCAGACCCGCCGCTCGCTGTTCCTGCGCAACGTGCGCCAGCGGGCCGACGACCACGCCTGGGACCGCCGCAACGTCGAGCAAGAGGTGTGTCCTCCTAGTCTAAATTCTGACACCGCATCCCCCTGCTAACACGAGCGCCTACAGATTGAGAAGCTGGAGTGGTGGTCGCTGGAGCGTGAGATCCGCCAGGCCCGGGAGTCGGACGAAATGGGCATGTTGACCGAGCACGACATTGACGACGCCGTCGCGTGGGTGCACCAGTCGCCGTCGCCGTCGCGGTCACAGTCGCAGTCGCGGCAGGCTCTCTCATACCTGGCAGGCTATGCGTACGACGTGTCTGACGATGCGGCCGACGAGCAGATGGCTGAAGTCCTCGCTCGCGAAGAAGAAGCCGAGATCGAAGCCATGCTGGCGGCCATGGAGTCGGGGTCCCATTCACAGCTTCGGCCCGACTCACCACACTACTCGGACGACGAGGACTACGATGCCGTCTTTGCCGAGCTGATGTTCACACAGCAGTCACAGCAGCCACAGCAGCCACAGCAGCTACCACAGCAAGCCACTCAGCCGCCGTCCCCGGCACCGGTACCACATGCCTCCGAAGACACGGAGATGCTGTAACGGTGTTGGCTGCTCTTGCCTGTGAACCCGGTGGTGTCTTGTTCTCCCGCCATTTTGCCAACATGTATTCTTGTAATTATGACAGCGGATAGAGCTGTTTGTACTTTGTTTGTCTGGGCGGCGTTTTTACGGTTGGATTCTCTGCATGTCCGGCGTTTCTATGGAGCGCGTTCTATCTCAGGAGGCCTGAGTGACAGTGTACATATTTTGTGGCATTCAAACAAGGCTCGCTAGCTTCTGCGCCAACGCATACATGGCAGCCAATGGGAAGTCTCCTTCATTTGGCCTCTCTCTGTGACATTCTCCCGGCTTTGTCGTTATTGCGGGTTGCACGACTCGTCCGGTGCAGCCAGTGCGTCCTGGGCGGAAGGAATATCGCCCACCAGGTCTAATGGTGGCGACCCTGAAGCTTGCATCTGGGGGGTGTTAGTTGCGTGGCAGCAGTAAGAGGAAGAGGACAACAAACCATACCTTTTGCATCCGCTCGACAATGTACTCGCGATCGGCCGGGTTTGTGTCCGAGTACGTAGCCAGCTCGAAGCGCGCCACAATCTCCCGCACAATCGTCTGCTGCTCCTGGAACCGTTTCAGGTCGTCGGCCGGCGTCTTGTCCTGGTTTTCCTCCATCCACCCCGGGAACCGGTCGTTGAGCTCCTTCATCGGCTCGTACAGCACCTCCTTGTTGGTCAGCTCGTCCATCATCCCCATCAGCATCTTGGACAGCTCCTCCTCGCCGCCCAGGCCATCCGACTGCATCTGCTTCAGGAACTCGGACAGGATATCGTCCGTGCCGCCTGATTCCGCTGCCGCCGCCGCGGTCGCTTGGTCGCCCGACGCCTGCATGCGCTCCATTGTGCGGCGGATCGTTTCCTGAAACGAATCGTCAGATGCGGCAGCCGCAGCAGCCGCAGCAGCCGCAGCAGCCGCAGAGGCAGCGGATGCAGCAGCCCCAGACGCCGGGGCCGAAGTCGAAGTTGAGGCCGATGGTCCGGAACCCAAAGTAGAGGTTTTCGCAGCCTGATCGCCGGAGGACGGACCCGCGGCACCAGCCACGGCAGCCGGATCTATGCCAAGCTCCTTGAAGAAGCTGGCAAACTGGGCTTGCATTTCGGGCTGGATCAAAAAGCATTAGCCATGAGCGAGACGATCGAAACAAATCCCGGGCGAGATACGTACCGAGCTGCCCACCTCGATATCCCCCAAGAGATCGGCCATGCCGGCCTGAAGCTGTTTGGCAAACTCGTCGTCGTTGACCACGTCCTCCAGGTTCTCGTCGCCATGGCCAGCAGAAACAGAGGCCGGTGCGGCAGGCTGGGGCTCCGGTGCCGATGATGCCGTGGCCGTGGCTTCCACCTTGACGGCCGAGAAGTCATCCAGCAAGTCTGTCGATTTTTGTCAGCATACAGCAGTCGCTCTCGGTAGGGACGAAGCAAGCTCACCGTCCAAGTCGTCTAGGTCGTCTTCGTCCGGGTCCGGCACGTCTTCCATCTCCTCGTCCTCCCCTCTCGCCGTCGTTGTACTTGTGGCCGCAGCCTCGGGTGGCTTCTCATCTGTGGTCGCAGGCACCACTGGTGGCGCTGAAGCAACAGTAGCAGCCTCCGCAGAAACAGGCGCAGCCTCTGTCACAGCAGGAACAGCCTCCGCAGAAACAAGTGCAACCTCTGTCGCAACAGGAACAGCCTCCGCAGCTCCAGCAGCTGGCGCCCCCGCGCCTGCCACAGGGTCGCCTGACGTGGGTTCCTCACCGGCCATGCTCAGATTCTGATCGGATCCAAAAGAGGGCCTTGACAAGCCAGAGCCACAAACGTCAAGATCCCAGACAATGGGATCACCAGACGCACAGGTCCCTCTGGACTGAGAAGCCCAGTTTTCTCTCTCCCCTTCTTCCCCAGAAAGGCGACGCGGCAGCGTGTATGTATGAGTGCAGCTAGCTGTTCTGCAGCTGCCGATGCGCCCACACACAAGTTGCTTATAGGCGTCGCAATGTCTGTAGGTCAGCAATTAGGAGGGCCGCTATGCAGGGCCGTGCGCCGTAGAACCAAGGGTGTGGCCGTGGGGAAAAAGCGATGGTCGACGGGTGCATGAGAACGAGTTATGTGAAGCGTTGTTTCTGAATGCTGCATTCGGTGGTAGATTTTTTCGGCCCCATGCCTGTTTGGAAGCTTGTTCGTCACTGTCACAAGCCAGAGATTCGGTTGGGGGAAGCTGCTGGGCCCCAGTTGCGAGGGAGTCCGCCTGTTTTTACCCCGCGGCCCTGTACAACCTACTCGTACTCGTACTCCGTACACTACTTCGTACAGGGATACAGCGCTGCGTCGCCTGAAGCACATGACCTGGCGTTGTAGGCTCTCGCCACGGAGCGCATTCAGGCATGCCAACAGTTGCTCAGATAACCAGTGCCCCACCAAAATCAGGCAAGTAGGAGCGGCCAGGTTCCTTCATAGCGCTGGCCTTCCAAAGCCTCAAATCATTTGGCGCCAAAATCTTGCGATCCGCCTTCCAGCATCCTTTTTTTTGTTTGCCACTCTATACGCTCTCCGGCTACAGCCTGACCCTGTCTCTTTCTTTTGTCGCCTCTATTTTGCCCTCTTAGCACGTCTTCACGGCCACTCTCCCTCCGGTACGTCCGCCATCCGCCCCACGGTTCGTATTTTCTGCCCCCAGCCCAACTCGGCGACTTTTCAGATCACCGTCACGTCTTGAGACCGCGTTGCAGCACCAACTGTCGTCTCTTCCCCTTTGGCCTTTGCTTAGCATAAACCTCCATCTCTGCTAGTGACTGTCGTCCGTTTGTCCGCGGTTTTCCTAGCCTCCCCCCCCTCATGCGACTGTTGCGATCATATTCCACGTCAAAAGATACGACGAGCACATACTTCAAGCTGACACGACAATCCCACAGCAGGCGGCAAACCCCTTTTTGTCTCTTCCCCTCACTTCCCACTCTTTCGCATTCGCGGCGTCCCTGTGTTCAGTTCCCTGGGCATTCAACTTCCGCTCTCCCCGCTTTCACGCCCTGCTCATTCGCCCACGCGCCCGGTCTCACGGCTGTCTCCTATTGGCGAGCAACCCCTCGCTCTCCTCTTTTCCCTCTTCTTTGCTTCACCTCGTGATCACTCTCTCGGCGTGAGCGGTGCGGTTCACCTAGAGCTCCGGAGTCCACACGACAGAAAGAAAAAAGATAAACCACAAAAAACCACAAAAAAGACGCGGCTAAGCCACCGAGAGCCGGCGATTCGACTTCGCCAGCTCATTCACTTCCTACGCTCTCTACGCATAGCAACGATTGCCAGGCCTCCCCCGCCTTCTTCGCTACCAGGGCCCTTTCGCACGCCAACCTCAATACGAACACGACCCCGACGTCACCCCCCCTTTCCCCCCTCTTGGCTTGTGGCCTTTTCGTGATTGAAGAAGAGTGCGGTCGTATATCCAAGTGATTTCTTCAGCACTGTAGTCATGTCTCTGTGTCAGAACCGGCTGCAGGAGGAGCGGTACGTCCACGAGAAAAGAAGAGGCTAGGCTAGACCAAGGAGGTGTTTTCCCCCGCGCGGGGGAACGGCCTGGCTCTGCTTCGCCTCTTCCCAACTTGTCTTGTTGTTACCCTAAGCGCGGGCGGCTAATCATTCATTTGTACAGGAAGCTGTGGCGCAAGGACCACCCATTTGGGTTCTATGCCAAGCCCGCCCGCAATGCACAGGGTGTTCTCGATCTCAAGGTGTGGGACTGCGGTATCCCAGGCAAGGAAAAGACAATTTGGGAGGGCGGCATGTTCAAGTTGACAATGACCTTTCCCGATGGTAAGTGGGGGAATGATACCTATATCCTGCGTCGGCGAGCTATGAGCTGCGTGCTGACCGTTTTCACGCTATCTAGAGTATCCCACGAAGCCGCCCAAGTGTAAGTGAAGCACCTGCATCCAGAATAGTAAAGCGGGCTATTACTAACGCTGTACCTATAGGCAAGTTTGTGCCGCCTCTGTTTCATCCCAATGTATATCCGTCCGGCACCATCTGCCTGTCTATCCTGAATGAGGATGAGGCGTGGAAGCCGGCGATCACCATCAAGCAGATTGTCCTTGGTATCCAGGACCTGCTGAACGACCCGAATCCGGACTCGCCGGCACAGGCCGATGCGTACAACCTGTACAAGAAGGACAGGGCCGAGTACGAGCGGCGGATCCGGCGGGTGGTTCGTGAGAACCCTGCCCCATAGGTGACCAGGAGAAGATTGTGTGGATGCGTGTGTGGATGCGTGTGTGTGTGTGTGTGTGTGTGTGTGTGTGTGTGTGTGTGTTTGTGTGTGTATTTTGTTTGTATGTGACCGTGAAACAGGGGGATGGGAAAGAATGTGATACGGCGAGAAGAGGCCGAGAAAAGGGGCCTGGGGCACCGCATCGGCTACGTGTTTGCACATAACGGATAGGGGCTTTTGCCAAGTCCATTCTCGTGCAGGCCGGCCGTCCTCTCCGGAACCGGATGCAAGGCAGACTCGACGCGCGTGTGGGAGTTTGGGGGTGTCACCGGAAATGGGTGGGTAGATACCAATGGGTTTTGTCACGATATTATGCTCTGCAGTTAGGTTATATGCAAATAGCTTGTTTGTTCTCCATATCGTCTCGCAGTTTGCTCTGTATGCTTTGTGTTGTCATAGCTTATCTCATCAGCAGGCTAGCACAACCATATGCAAGGATCCTGCAGGTTGTCTCGTGATGGAACAGATTTTTTTCAGTCAGCCGTCAAGTCGGGAAGCGCTCACTGATAGTACTGCGTCATTTACACGAACCCAAAGGCTCCAGTTCCAGATACAAACCATCAACCAATCAGGGCCTGCAACGTGCTTCCATGAGAGGAGCGGAAGCCCTCACTCTTCTCCGTGGGACGGCCCGGCCACTCGTCGACAAGGTCTGGGGGCATGGGGGGACAACGCAAGGTAAGCTCTATAAGGCGTGCTTAGCGGATAGCAAGCACGGATAGCTTTTTAGGACATGGAGGACCACTCCGGCTGGACGCGGGATAGAATGTAGGATTAGGATGCGGACGAGGCTGGATTCTCACCAGCAGACAGCCCAATTTGTATCAATAGCCAGCCTCGGAAGTGCCAGTCTATCCTAGGATCTGAGCAAAGGAGGCCCGGCGATATCCGTAAACACTTCCCACGTAGCCGTTCTTCGGCTTGACTGCCAGCAAGGACGTCTCGTACGCATCACCCCCATTGCGTGCGTAGCTCACCTGATGAGTGAGGAACAGCGTGCATGGGGGCGGGGGAGGCAATGGGGGCTCAAGGAGGGCGGCCAAAGCTGGGGTAGTTCTGTCTGCAAATAACGCAAAGAACGCAAAGAACGCAACTACGGAGTAGAACACGGTCATATGCTCCCCTAAATGGCTCTCGTGCAGGTTGGCCGGCCAGGCAGTAGATTATGGAGGGAACAAAATGACAAAATGCAGCCTACACCGAATACGAAGTCTCCTTCTACCCCCACGATCTTCAACGAAGTCTACGAGAAGGGGGGGTTCCTCTTACAACGGCGAAGCTAGCAGAGAGCTCAGCCATTGGCCAGCACAAAAGTGTGCATGACTAGCCCCTCAGCGATAGCAGTCTGCTCACTGCAGGCTCTCTCACGTGGCCAGCAAGAATTGCAAGAAGGGAAACTGGGCAAGGGGGTTCCAACGAAGTTGCCTTTTAGGAGAGCGTGCACACCAGGATGGAAGAGAATGGAGAAACTGATAGAGGCGCCGGACCCTGTTAGTCACAGCTGTTGGTGCACCATTAGGTACACGCAGAGCCTTATCGCCGTGTTTCCTTTGGTTTTCTGGCTCTCCGGCTGTTTTGCGCTGTTTTGCGCCGAAGTGCGCTGTGGTTTTTAGTATGTGTGACTGTGCTGTATGTGAAACCGAAAAACGTGGATGGTGTGCGTGTTAGTCGGGGCCCAATGGGAGGCTCAGCCGATACCGGCAACAAATGAGAGGCGACCAGATGCCAATCGACTAGCTATTTTTGCCCCTCTATCAACCGTCGCACACCGTCGTTCGGTTATACACTATACGTAAAGGATGCCGGAGCGCAAGACCGATGCCTGCTAGCCCGATAGTGGAGAGAGAGAGACACAGACAGAGAGTGAAGGTGCGGCCGTATGTAGTATGTACGTGTATGTAGCATCAACAGCGCGGCCATTATCCCATACAATGGACAAGGAGGGGCGGCAAACAGCACGGAAGCTACAACGGAAGAGCGGGCTGTCGTTTTTCTATTCTCCTTTGTGCCGGGACTTGACATCCCCATCCAAGCGTTTCTCTCAGTATCAGGCGAAGCTAAGTGTGCTGTAGTGTGTGTGTGTGTCTTTTGTACGGTTAGACAACGGGTGAACCAAAAAAAAAATGGGAAAATGGACGAAGCTAAAAAAGAATTCTCTATGACTCTTAATATTTTTTAAATTCTTTTTTAAGCCTGGCCGCCGCTCTCCTACATACTTAGGTGTGACACATCCTTTCTCTCCCCCCCCCCCATCTCCCCCAAGCATCACCAAAGTCTCTCGTGCGCACTCGCCTCTCAACATTGGCACACGCGACCTCTTTCTCTGACCCCCTCCTCCCACCCTGGCCTCCACAGCACGGGTGACCCAATTCTGCTTCTTACATCCCACGCTTGACCCCCCCTCTTCTCCTCACTCGTCTTTCCTCTACCTCGCGGTAAGTATATAAGAGACGGGCACTCGCCCCTGGGCAACTGACAAAAAAAGAGAGCACAGGCAAAATCGGTTGTTGACTACGAAAGCCACGAGCTTGCGTATAAAAGTGCAAATTGACTGCCAGCTCCAATTCGTGCCCCAAAGGTCCCCCTTCTCCTCCGCCGACAATCAATTGCAAGAAGAGAAAGGCTACCGCCCTTCCACTACTGTTCAAAATGTGTGGCATCTTCGCCTGTCACTGGTAGGTCTAATCGAGTGCCTCCCTTACCTCCTTTGCCCACCCATTGTGCTCCTGGCACCGTTTCGGGCGGAACGGCTGCCCTCTTATTTTTGAGTCATACTCGGTTATCGGGCTATCAGCCAGATAACAGCCCAACCCACCGCTTCTTTTGGCCGTACCCCCTTGCCAGCAACCCCTGTATGGCTTTGAAACTGTGCCATTGGCTAATTGGAATCTGCACATTCTATCTGCACACCTGGTCAGCATTAGAGGATACTAACAGATGCCCATAGTCACCCCGACGTGCTTAAGTTTAAGCCGACCGCGCTTAAGCTCTCGAAGGCGTATGTTGCGCCTCTCTTTCTGCGTGATTCTGCCTGTAGCATTGCACTGAAGCTGACCGTGTGTTTTGCTGTACAGAATTCGTCACCGGGGACCCGATTGGAGTGAGCCGCTTCTTCAGCCTTGCTGTACTTGGGTGGACATGCAACAGGGTGCTAATAGTGATTCCCATTAGGCGGCAATGTCATTTGCAACAACACGAGTACGAACCTAAAACCAAGCCCACCCAGAGAAGAATAGCCCCCGTTCTTCAGTCTCTCCGCGCTGCTTGAACATGTGTGCTAATGCGTCTGTAGTTCTGTGCCACGAGCGGCTCAGCATCGTTGGTGTTGGTGCGTCGCGATCCGTAGTTTTGATGTCGACCACACCTTCTCACAGTAGGAAAACAGAGAGTGGAGCCCAGCCACTGACCAATGCCGATGAGAGCATCATCCTCGCCGTCAACGGCGAGATCTACAACCACCGTCTGATTCGCAAGACCCTGAAGACGCCGTACCACTTCAAGACCACCTCGGACTGCGAGGTCATCATTCCTCTAGTACGTCTCGCACCGCTGCATTCTGATACCATGGCTTGTTGTCCTCGACTCACACCTCTTAGTACATGGAGTACGGCCTCGATGCCCCCAAGTACCTGGACGGCATGTTCTCTTTCGTGCTGTACGACAAGAAGCTGGACCGCACCATCGCCGCCCGCGATCCCATCGGCATCACCACCTTCTACCAGGGCTCGCACTCGTCCCAGCCGAAGACCATGTACTTCGGCTCCGAGCTCAAGTGCCTGCACCCCGTCTGCGACACTATCGAGGCCTTCCCGCCCGGCCACATCTACGACAGCCAGACCAACCAGCGCACTCGCTACTTTGATCCGACATGGTGGGACCCCAAGCGCGTGCCCTCGACCCCCGTCGACCTGAAGCTGGTCCGCGAGACCCTGGAGCGCTCTGTGCGCAAGCGGCTCATGGCCGAGGTGCCGTACGGCGTGCTGCTGTCAGGTGGTCTGGACTCGAGCTTGGTGGCGTCGATTGCGCAGCGCGAGACGCTGCGCATGAGAAAACTGGCCGAGGCCAACGGCGGCGCCGAGCCGGCGTCTTTCGGCGCGTCGGACGACACCAGCGACAACATGGACCGCGGCGAGGGCCTTGTCGGCATTGACGACGAGAACCAGCTGTCCACCGTCACCTACCTGCCGCAGCTCAACTCCTTCTCCATCGGCCTGCCCGGCTCGCCCGACAACAAGGCCGCGCTCGAGGTCGCCAAGTTCCTCGGCACCAAGCACCACGTCATGACCTTCACGGTGGAGGACGGCCTCAACGCGCTGTCGGACGTCATCTACCACCTCGAGACCTACGACGTGACCACCATCCGCGCCTCCACTCCCATGTACCTGCTCTCGCGCAAGATCAAGGCCATGGGCATCAAGATGGTCCTCAGCGGCGAGGGCAGCGACGAGATCTTTGGCGGTTACCTGTACTTCCACGCCGCCCCCGACAGAGAGGCCTTCCACGAGGAGACCGTCCGCCGGGTCAAGAACCTGCACCTTGCCGACTGCCTGCGTGCCAACAAGTCCACCTCTGCATGGGGTCTGGAGGCTCGCGTGCCCTTCCTCGACAAGCAGGTATGCTTTCTCTCTTTCGTCTTTTTCCTTCTCTTTTCCTTCTCTTGTTTTCCTTCAGTCTCTGACATGTCTAGTTCCTCGAGGTCTCCATGAACATTGACCCCGCCGACAAGATGATTGACAAGGAGCACATGGAGAAGTACATCCTGCGCAAGGCCTTTGACACGTCGGACGACCCGACGGCCGAGCCTTACCTGCCCGAAAACATCCTCTGGCGCCAGAAGGAGCAGTTCTCCGACGGTGTTGGATACGGATGGATTGACGCCCTCAAGGACAACGCCGAGATCCAGGTCACCGACGAGATGATGAAGAACCCCAAGCCGGAGTGGGGTGACGACATCCCTGACAGCAAGGAGGCGTAAGTGTCTTGATTTCAGCTCCGTCTCTGCCTTTTCGGCCGTATCACAGCTAACCAAACAGTTACTGGTACCGCCTCATGTTCGACGAGCACTTTCCCCAGTCGTGCGCGTCGACGGTCATGCGGTGGACGCCGACATGGTCCAAGCAGACGGACCCCAGCGGCCGGTGAGTTATTTTATTTCAAGATGTGTGCGTTACCCCTTGGCCGGACGAACCAGCTAACACCATCAAGTGCCATTGCCACTCACCAAGCCAAGTACAACGACGCGGCATAAGCATGAAGCTGCCTAAATCTTGAATATGGAAAGGAATCGGCGTGGGGGCAAAGGCGACGCCCACCGCCTTTTTGGACGGGAGCTATATAGACGGCGATATTTCTTGGTATCTATTTGCTGCCGCATGTTCTGGTTGTCTGTTTGTATATGCCATAAAAAACACCAAAAGCAGCTGGTCTTGTTGGGAAAACAAGCAATTGGATAGTCTTAGACTGCTCCTGCAGTATACAATGTACACTGCCCTGCTATGTTTGTTGGCACGCGGAGAACGCCGTATGTGATGTGCCTGAGAACCGGACGTTTGCGCCATTTCCCATTCATATTGGCTGCGACGGTCCACAAAGTCACGTGAAGCTCACCGCCATATCAAGCCAACGGGCCAGCCAGGTTGCTGCACGTTTGGAAACACACTAAACAGGGGGCAGGAACACCCGTGAGCACTGGACGCCCGGGCCAATCACGGAAGGGCGACGTTTTTTTTCTGGTGCGTGGGCTTTCCGCTTTCCCTGGGCCACTAGACCACAAAAAAGCCCCCGGTTTGCGCCGACAAGACCCTCACACCGTTGTGACTTTTTCCCCTTGGTCCATAAAAATTTCACGCAGATCCAGCCAAAAAGACCACGGCATTGACAACCGCCACGATTCCGAGTATAAACAAATTGCCTTGACAGCGTAGCAGCTGCTAGCCCGAACATTACTCAACAGATTTTAACGACTTATTCTGTTTTGCGCTTCTGCCCCCCCTCTTTTGCGTCCGCTATTCTTTCGGACTCTGTACACGAGTTTCCTATAGCTTCTCTCTTCTCTTTGCCTTCTTTTGCTTCTTACATCCACACACACCACCACCTCTTTTCTCTCTCTTTCCTCCCCCACTACAGTCACAATGGCGGTTCCCAGCTTCTCTGACGTCTCCAAGGCGGCCAACGACGTGAGTCCGGCTCTTCAGTGCCTCCCCCAAGACCGGAGGTCCTGATGCACAAGGCCCTTTCTCCCCCAAATCCGACTTACCTTCCTCCCTGCTGCTGCTACTCCTACTACTTCAACTGCGGCAACTCAACCCTCTCCCGTTCGGCGTATCTCCCGCTCCGGGGCCCTTGCCTTCACGACCGCATACCGAGTTGACTGTTCTTTTATTATTGGGCTATGTCACCTGCAAACGAAATGTGCTAACCTTCCCCAGCTGCTCAACCGGGACTTTTACCACCTGTCGGCCGGCACCCTCGAGGTCAAGAGCAACACCCCCAACAATGTCGCCTTCAAGGTCACTGGCAAGAACAGCCACGAGAAATCCACCTCCGGCGCCGTAAGTTTCTGCCCCCGTTGGGTGTTGTTTGTGTTGTGTGTTAGTTTCGGGCGAGAGGACTTGCAAGTGGGGGACATATCCGGACCAGTCGTACACACGTTTTGGAGGGGGAGGGGCAGGACCGAGAGACGGCTAGACTACGGTGAACGCGGGCACAGGGACAGGCTGGAGGCTCGCTCGCCCGACTGGGGTGTTTGGGGGGGCCTGTCTTGGCGTTCGTGCTCCGTTTTGGCCGTTTTTCTTGGTGCTACCTCGACGAACCCGGCAAAGCGTGGTGATGCGGATTTGTGTCCGATGTGTCGAAGACTCGCATGGCCCTTCGCCTGGATCGAACAGTAGTCTGGGCACGGCTAACCAACCTCTCTAGATCGAGGGCAAATACTCGGACAAGTCTCTTGGTACTGAACCACCATCCTCTTCCAAAGATCCCCATAGGAAACGACGGCACAAAAGCTCGAAGAAGGCCCATGACGAGGCCCGTCAGGCCAAGTCTCAGGATTTGGATACCGACGCGCGCTCTTCTCCGTCTCCGGCGTCTTCGGCTTCTACTGCTCCTGTTTCTTTTTCTTCTTCTTCCACTGCCTCTTCTGCCCCTTCTTCCTCCCATTCTGTATTTCCTGCTTCTCGTTCACACCGGCCACGACCACCAGCTTCTTCGGGCTATCCAATGCTTACTCTTTCTCGGATCGGCGGGAGTGCCAACGGCTTGCCTTTGGAGTTTATGGTGGTCGCCTCGCCTGGATTGTCCACATTACTAACGGTATATCGTCGCGCAGGCCTGACTGTTACCCAGACCTGGAACACGGCCAACGCGCTGGAATCTAAGCTGGAGCTGGCCGACTCTCTGGCCAAGGGCCTCAAGGCCGAGGGTGTTTTCTCTTTCCTGCCGGCCACCCAGGCCCGCGGCGCCAAGTTCAACCTGCACTTCAAGCAGAGCAGCTTCCACGGCCGCGCCTTTTTCGACCTGCTGAAGGGCCCCACGGCCAACGTCGATGCCGTCATCGGCCACGACGGCTTCCTGGCCGGTGCCAGCGCTGGCTACGACGTCAACAAGGCCGCGGTCACCAGCTACAGCGCCGCTGTTGGCTACCTGGCTCCCACCTACTCGGCTGCCGTCACTGCCAGCGACAACCTGAGCATCTTTGCCGCCAGCTACCACCACAAGGTCAACAGCCAGGTGGAGGCTGCGGCCAAGGCCACCTGGAACAGCAAGAGCAGCAACACCGTCGGCCTGGAGGTTGCCACCAAGTACCGCCTGGACCCCCTGTCGTTCGTCAAGGCCAAGATCAACGACCGCGGTGTCGCTGCCGTCGCCTACAACGTGCTGCTGCGCGAGGGTGTCACCTTTGGCATCGGCGCCTCCTTCGACACCCAGAAGCTGGACCAGGCCACCCACAAGGTGAGAGGCCCCATAGGCGTGGGCCAGACCCAGGCCAGCAAACCGGATGTGCGTGCAGCTGCTAATGTTCTGTGTATAGGTCGGCACCAGCTTCTCGTTCGAGGCTTAAGTTTCGCATCCCCTGTCGGCTTCCTTACTTGGTTTAGACTAGACGAACGCCGTTCATAGCATGAGAGAGCCTGGCGCTGTTCTGGGAGCAGCAGAAGGGCGCACCTCTCTTTTTGCTAGACGTCTTTGGTGGATTAGGAGAAAGATTCCGATAGCTGTAGGAAAAGGACACTGCCGAAAGAAAAAGGGTTTTCCATTTTCATTGTTCATTCCCGTTGTCTTCATTTCTTGATTTGTGTGTGAGGGAAGCGTAGGACGAGGGGAGGCTTTGGAGCTAGAATTCCCCAGGACCTATTTGTTTTGCGCCTGTGTTTGCTGCCGTGTTTCTGTCGATATTGAGTGCTGGAGCGAGGCTGTAGAAGGAAAAGGCGGGCTTCAATGCACCACTGCCCTAGATATGCACCGTTAGAACCTATCCAAGCGTGCCACAAATATGGCATTGATTTCCACGGTGAAGTACTCTGTAGAGCGCACAGGCAAAGACAAAGCGGCCATGTCGTATTGTTCGTATGCAAAGCTGGCCATTGCTGGCCTCTATTCCAATCATGCAGTCCGTATGTACAGTTAGATGCCTCCTCTCCTCCTTACCCTACCCTTTATGCCGTCCTTGATGCCGCTTTGGGCTCCGTCCTGCTGCTGCCTCCCGGCTTGCCTCCTTGTTGGCCCTGTTTGCCACCACCCCAGCTGCCACCGAACAGCATCACAGGCGCCACCACGCCCGCAACCAGCGCGGCGCAGATGATCATGAACCCCCCGATCATGGACGGCTCGGCCGATCCGCCCGCAATCCCTGTCCCGTCCAGCGGCGCCCCATACGCTGCCTGTGCTCGTTTCTGAGCCAGCCGCTCGTCCAGCCGCCGGTGTGTCCGCTCGTTGCCGGCCTTGTCAAAATGCGGGGTGTCGGGGCGGGTGCGTGATGATTGCGTATATTCGGGGTTGTATCCAAAGCTGTTGCTGTTGTTGTTGCTCCCACTACTACTGCTGCTGCGGGTGCCCCCTGGAGAGGCTGTAGTGCCACTACTGGCGCTGGCTGCATCACTGGAGCCCCCTCCTTGTCGGAAGAAGCTCGGCGGTGGTCCCCGGAAAGCGGTGCGGCGGCGACTCAGGCCGGATGCCGGTCGCCCGCCGGCGGGACCGGTGCTGTGGTAGGACGAGTTGGGCCGGTGTCCGGCCTGTCGCGACGATGCGGGCGCGCGGCCGCCGTGGTGTGCGTGGTGCTGCAGCATGTGGCGGCGCATGACGTCGCGGTCGTAGATGGCACGCTTGTCGACATGGCCGAGGACGGCGTAGGCTTCGGAGATGCGCATGAAGCGCTGCGGCGCGGCGGGGTCATGGGGGTGGTGGTCGGGGTGGTGGGCCTTGGAGAGGTTGTAGAAGGACCTGGAGGGTTGTTAGCTGGCCGGTGCTACCTGTAGGTACAGAAGACCGAAGGGAGCTGACTTTTTGATCTCGGCCGTCGAGGCATCGAGAGGCACATTCAAGGTGTCGTAATGGGTGGTCGCGGCGTCATTTTGTAGAAGCGGCTGGCCGATGTGAAAGGCGCGAGGGGAGGGGAGCGGGCAAGAGGCTGGCCGGGCCGTCGAGCTGCGGTCTTTGAGCAGACGCCGGCGAGAGTAGCTATGGTGGCAGCAGTCGTAGTATGGATGATGGGGATGGGAGGAGAAGAGGAAGGCAGAAAGAGAGGGCACAGCAGTCGAGAGGCGGGACATGCCTCATCGCGTGGGACAGTGCGTCGATTCGATCATAGAACGAGCGTCAAAAAGCCAGAGGGCGGCCGAATTATAGTCCGTATGAGCAGACTAATTCTTGCATTGACGGGGGGTTTGCGCAAGACGAGGTTGTCCATGTCCATGGACTCTTAGTGTAAATGGAGAAAAGCCCGTTTATCGGCGATGGCAGGCGCTGATCAGCCACTATGATGACACAGCGCCGCCCGCCACTACGGCTGGCACCCAAGCCTGCGCAACTGTACGAGGGCCACGCATGAACAAGGGCCTACGTAATAGAAGATCTCTTGTTCTTCTGAGTATTTGACAAAGCCCCTGGATGCCGAACAACAAGCAATCGAGAGCCCAAAACTGTAGCAGAGCCGTATGGCTCTTTAGTGCATGCATATAACGGGGTTGGGAATATAGTCTAAGGCTCAGGCGGTGACCCGATTAGGCTTAGCATGTATGATGAGAAAAAGCTATGCGAGAATAGTTTTTAAACCCCGCCCAAACATTTACAGTGGCAGAAAGACAAAGGCATCGTCCCCCTCTTGTTCTGGCAACACGGGTTCTGTCAGCGAGTACAAAATGGCGGCTCAGGCACCCCCGACTGCGGAGCTGAAAAAGCTTACAGGTAAGTGCGCAGGGCGTGCTGCTGTTCACAAGTGAGGCGTGTGAAGTTGTGCGGTTTGTATAGTTTGTGTAGTTGGCACAATTTGTATAGTATGTGCAGTTCGCTCATTATTCCTGATACAGTCGAGGATGCAAATGACGCAGCCAACGGCAACGGGGACCACGCGGGCAGCTCTGGCTCAGAGGATGAAGGCGAAGACGCAGTAGCGGCTGAAGGCGCGGCCGGGGCGGCCAAGAAGAAGAAAAAGAACAAGAAGAAGAAGAAGAAGAAGACAGGCGCGGGCGCCACGAAGCAGTCAGATCCGCCTCGCGTGCTGATGTCGCAGCTCTTCCCCAACAACAGCTACCCCAAGGGCGAGGAGGTGCCTTACCTGAATGAGAACGCGTACCGCACGACGGACGAGGAGAAGCGGCACCTGGACAACCTGCGGCCGGAGTTTTTGTTAGACTACCGGCACGGCGCGGAAACGCATCGGCAGGTGCGGCAGTGGGCGCAGAAGAACATCAAGCCGGGCCAGAGCCTGACGGAGATCGCCAACGGCATCGAGGACAGCGTGCGGGCGCTCGTGGGCCACGACGGCCTCGAGGAGGGCGACGCTTTGCGGGCAGGCATGGGCTTCCCGACAGGGCTCAACATCAACCACATTGCGGCGCACTACTCGCCCAACGCCGGCAACAAGACGATCCTGCAGCAGGGCGACGTGATGAAGGTGGACATTGGCGTGCACGTCAACGGCTACATTGTGGACAGCGCGTTCACGGTGGCCTTTGACCCGCGCTACGACAACCTGCTCGAGGCGGTGCGCGAGGCCACCAACACGGGCGTGCGCGAAGCCGGCATCGACGTGCGCCTCGGCGAGATTGGCGAGGCCATCCAGGAGACGATGGAGTCGTACGAGATCGAGCTCGACGGCACGACGTACCCGATCAAGTCCATCCGCAACCTCAACGGCCACACCATCCTGCCCTACAGCATCCACGGCACCAAGAGCGTGCCGATCGTCAAGACGGCCGACACGACCAAGATGGAGGAGGGCGACGTGTTCGCCATCGAGACCTTTGGCAGCACCGGCATGGGCTACGTGCGCGACGAGGGCGAGGTGTCGCACTATGCCAAGCGCTCCGATGCGCCCAACGTGGCCCTGCGCCTCTCGTCGGCCAAGACCGTCCTCAGCGTCATCAACAAGAACTTTGGCACGCTGCCCTTTTGCCGCCGCTACATCGACCGCCTCGGCCACGACAAGTATCTGCTCGGAGTATGTTCTGCTAACGTGTGTTGCTGTTGATTGCGTATCTTGCGTTCCCGGTCGTCTAACATCGCTAGTTGAACAACCTCGTCTCTAGCGGCATTGTCGAGTCGTATCCCCCGCTGGTGGATAAGAAGGGCTCGTACACCGCCCAGTTTGAGCATGTGAGTGCCCGTCCTTATTTGGTCCTGATCATATCATATTGATTATCTTACTAACGCCCCAGACCATTCTTCTGCGGCCAACCGTCAAGGAGGTCATCAGCCGGGGCGACGACTACTAGACTAAGTAGCGCTACACGCCAGCGACACGAACTCCATAACGGCGTCCATCTGGCTGCACCCAGAGTCGGTTCGAGCATACCGTGGCTGTGGCGGAATTTGGAAAAAGAAAAACCAGGAAACGGACCAGCGTCACTCTCATCCACCGGAAGAAAGATGGTAGGAAACGATGTACGCGTGTTGCTACACATGTGCTGGGAAATAGAGAGCCTGGAGACTGGAATGATAAAAGCTACTGCCATTCGAGAGGCCGCCATGCCGAGTATTGCCCGCGTGCACGAGTATGTACGTAAGCAGAAGAATAGCTGCGTGTAAGTGGCATTTCAAGTGGCATGTGATTTGTATAGGAAAAGAATGGTTGGCCAAATCTCGAATCCCAACACTTTGATGGAACTTTGCCTTCTGTGTGCATTCGATGACGCAACAGCGTCTCTGATTTCAGCGCAGCGCCTCCTTCGGTCCGGCTGCGCCGGCACGCGTGTGTCTCGTTGCCTCCCGGTTCCGGTGCCAAGTTCGCGCTCCGATTCTCCAGTCTTCCGGGCGGCCAAAAGCCCCTCCCATCCCCTCCAGTGACTCTTCGGCCAATCACAGCGAGGCCTCGCCAGAGGGGCATCTCCGAAGATTTTTCATTCCGGTGGCGCTAACCCCGATGCAGCTGTAGCGTGGGCCAATCACCGGCGACCCGTTGACGCCACAGCCCAAAGCCCTTCCGATAAGATTTCGCGCAGCTTCGATAATTTTTTTCGCAGCGTTTCTGACCCCCCGTATATAGCAGCCAACCAGCCATTTTTGGTCGTGTGCAAGTCTACTAGGCCAAACTGTTTTGTGCCGCCACGGTGAACGATAAAAGTCGCGCACACCTTCCGTTTCGCCCGCACTCTCTCTTTTTCTCTTCTCTCGGCGAAACACGCACGACAGGTCTCGTATCTGTCTTCGACCTTCTTTATTTTCGGGGCTTTGTTTCCTGCTCTCTTTTTGTCGGTCTGCTGCCGGACAATCAGCCGCCCTTTCGTTACTATCTCACAACCAAAAAGGCGGTATCGGCTTTTTGTCCCCCGGATCCTCTACACCACCACCCTTGGACGAATCCTAGAACCCGACCACGCCGCGCCGAGCTATCCGATTCTCCTAAACGTCTCCCATCGTTTCCTTCGGCTTGATTGGTTTCACCTTGCCGTCCGACGTCGGGCAGCGAAGCGAGAGAAACGATCTATTTTCCAAGCCGCCGTGAAAGAGTCACGAAGAAGCACCTCCTAATTTGGTCGACGACCGCCACACACAGCCACCATGAAGGTCTTCTCGAACACCGTCACCTTCGACTACTCGTGGGAAGAGGTGTCCACCGCCAACTGGCGCAAGTACTGCCCCTGGAACGACAAGTCGACGCACGTGATAGCTGTCGACACCCTCTCCCGCTCCATCGATCCAGACACCGGCGTCCTGCGCACCGAGCGCCTCATCACTTGCCGGCAAAGCGTGCCCGACTGGCTCAAGACCCTGCTCGGCAGCGTCGTCTGCAACGGCGGCGAGAGCCAGGTCTTTGAGACGTCTTATGTCGACCCGGCGGCCCGCACCGTCACCATGGTCAGCCAGAATCTGACCTGGTCCAACCTGCTCAGCGTCCAAGAAACCGTCGTCTACCGGCCCGCCGACGCGTCCTCGTCAGCCACACCGCAAACCCAGTTCGTCCAGGATGCTAAGATCACTGCGCTTTGCGGCGGCTGGCAGCGCATCCGCAACGCCATTGAGGACAGCCTTGTCACCCGCTTCCACGACAACGCCGTCAAGGGCCGCGAGGGCTTCGAGGCCGTACTGGCCATGAGCCGGCGTGTGTTTGCCGAGGAGAAGGAGCGCGAGAAGATGCTGGCAGCAGCGAGCACGACTGCTGCCGTTGTGGCCGCCGCGGCCAAAAACCCCTTCCACGCAACTCGCATGGTCAACGAGCAGAAGATGGAGATGGCCCAATAACGACGCGCTGGACCTCTTCTTTTACCATCCGACCACCTCTCACATCCTCCTACAACCACATCTCTCCGACTCTGCATCTGAATTCTAGCGGTTTCTTTCCTTCTCCCGACTCCTGCCTTTTTTTTCCTTCTTCTTCATGCATGGCATACAGCGAATGACGGCATAAAATGGTGCAGGGCGCTGAGGGGGCCTGTTCTTGCCGGCCCTCCTGGATAAAAGTGTCCTCGTCTGTTTTTCTTTCCGCACAGGGGTGGCAAAAGATTTGTTTTTTGAGGGATATACAAGGCGTTCACGGTTGGGGACAGTGGCGTTCCAGGGAATCGTATAACGACGCTGTTTTGTTTCTTTTTTGCGTTGTTCTTTTTTACGTTATCTTTCATCTTTTGATATACCCTCTCGTGGCACAAGCTACAGACGAAAGAATGCAGGCTCATTGATGAGACAAACGAGAGGACGGGTTTTCTGTTTTTGAGATTTTTGGTTCTTGATCCAATGCTAGATTTGGGCTTCACGCGAGTGAACGCCAAGCCGCAGACGCTTCTCCCACCTAGAATTATAGATAAGAGGCAGTCGAGAAATATAAACTTCTCCTATACATGCGTGCCCAGCGTACAGAAAGCTGCGTGTGGAAAAGCACGAAATGCATGAAACACAATGAAATGAACCTCGAAGAAATGCACTGTCTGTCTTGCGGCAGGCTTTGTTATATCATACATCTGCTGCTAGTGTTGCTGATAGTGCTGAGTTCTTTGTTCTTCCACAAAGAGAGCATCAGCGGTGACCCCTTTTGTTTTGTTAAACAAGGCTACTCGTGTATATAGATTTGTTGGTTTTTTTTGGTTTTTGATTTCATTGTCCACACCCACCACTCCTATTGTCACTCCCACACCCACACTGACGCCTATGGCAGCGCCAGCAACGCAAAGTGCCCGCCCACAACTGGCCGGGCCTTGAAGCTGGGACCATCGGACGGAAAGTTGGCCGTGCTGGCGTCGTAGAGATCCGTCAAGGGGTTGTTGCTCTGGGTGCTTTCGACGAAGCGCACCAGCCGCTTGAGGATGAGCTTCTGCGTCTTGGCACTGGCTATCGCAGCCACAAACACCTCCCAGTCTGACTTGGCCCATTTGTGCCGCGTGTCCAGCGGCAGGCCGAAATCAAGCATCACGGTCGGGTAGAAGTCGCTCTGCATGTTGTAGACGGACTGCGGCACGAGATCGAGGCCCAGCAGCCGGTCAGCGTACAAATTGTACAGCAGGCCGTGCGACTCTATGTTGCCATAGTCCAGGGTCGTGTGTGCCAGCAGGCTGCTCGAGTTCGCGGCAATGCCGTACGAGGCCCATTTTGTAATGTAGTCCTTGGCCGTGCTTCCGTAGGCGGCGCCGGGGATCTTGGCTGCCGTCATGCCGCTCAGCCGGCCAATCTCGGACATGGCGCCGACCCCGATGATGCCCTTAAGCGCCAGGTTGGTCTGGTTGGCCAGCTTGCCGGCAAAGTCGTCCGTCGACAGCTGGTATTCGGGGATCAGCGAGTCGTTGACCAGGAACTGCGCCCACTGATCGAGCAACGGCCAGTGTTTGGCCAGATACTCCGTGTCGCCTGTTCGTTGTGCATACGCCAGCGTCATGATGATCATGTTGCCGCACTCCTCGACGGGCATGGCCTCGTCGGCGCCATCGGGGTAGCCGATGGCGTTGGGGAAGTAGCCGAGATCGTGGATGGACCACAGGTTCGGATAGTGGCCGCTCTCCTGGTTCTCGAACAGCGGATCCAGCATCAGCTTGAGCAGCTCCGGCTTCAGATACAGGAAAATCGGGTGCGCCGGGAACAGCACATCCACAGTTTGGCAGTCTCCGTCCGAGCTGATCTCCTTGAGGAAGATGTAGTCCTGCCGGCTGCCGTGGGCCACTTGGAGGCCGCCAAACGTCTGGCGGACAGACAGCGTTGTCAGCGACGCATAGTCTTGGCCGCCGGCTTTCAGCGAGTCCCGCAAGATCTTGGCGTCCAGCTCCGTTGACAGAGCGCTGGCCTCTTTCCAGTCCTTGTAAAAGGCCGACAGCGACTCTGCAGACGTCGCATACTCGGTCGTCCACAAGCCGGAAAGGGCCTCTGTCGTTGCCGCGCTGCCCTGGAAATTGATCACCTTGTCCTGGACGACACCAATGACAAACAGCTGAGAGACCGGGAGTCTAGAAACGGAGCCCAAATCTACAGCAAGGGCGAATACAGGCCTATGGTGGAAGCGTTAGCAAGGGGCAAATGCTATCCTACGCCAACGGAACTAGAAGGGAGAATATCTGCTTACCAAAACTCGCTGATAGGTCTGTAGTTTAAGCTCCTGGTGTTGTCTAGTGTTCCATTCTTGACGAACTGATTCCGGGTATTGACATCAGAGCCGCCAGTACGGTGAGTCGTCTTTTTGGTTAGTAGTGTGTCAAGATCCTAGGTTTGGCATTGAACTCGTCCTAGGGTACTACACTTACACCAGGGCCAGACTTGGTGGCGTAGAACCATGTACCCCATTCTGCCTGGTCGAAGTCCTCTTTGAACACGGTTTGCGTTCTCAGGTTAAACTTGTGGTAGTCAACACCGTCCTGGTTGCCAACATCCCAGCTAAGGAAACTGTTGCTGTTTGCACTCGTCCATTCTAAAAGGCAAGAAAAAGGGAGGAAAAGGCCCGCGTTAGACGGCCTCGCCCATTTCTCAGCACAAGTTCTCGAACAAGCAAGCTGACTCACCTCCCGAAACGTCAGAATACACTTGAACACTGTGCGACTTGCCATCCGTAGCGGCCACCGAGACGTCCAAGTACGAGAATTGCAGAGACTGCCGCAACAGATCATCTGGGAAGACCGGAGACAGGAAAGTAGCCGTCAGTGACACCTTGCCACCCACGTTAAAGGTAAAGATGCTCTTCGTCGAGGTGTACTCGAACGATGTCTGCGTGGCTGTATCAGGACCGGGCGTCCTTCCCATCCAGGTGTACGTTTTGTTGTCAACGCGGATGAGTCCCTGCCATCCAACCGTCTGGCCTCTTTTCCGAAGATTCTGTCAGAAGCAATATAGCAGTTATTTTGACAAAAGCAAACAACAAACTTACGCCCAGAAGCTAGGCCATGATTCAGCAAGCAGGCCCCCAGAGTCCCCATTCAGCCAGGTGCTGAGGTAGGGAGACCGAACGGCGAGAGGGATGGACGGCGGCCTTAGTGGTGAGAAGGTCGAGTCTGCAAAGGCGGTGATGGCAGCAGACAAGATTGCAATACCTGCCAGGAAACGGCGGCCAAAAGCCATGGCAACGACAACGGGTCCTTAGAAAAGGGAAAAGGGATACCAGTACTATATTAGACAGGGCTGTGCTGCTGTATCTGCTTTGATCAGGCAGCCCAAAAAGTATGTCCGGCCAAGTATCACAGATCCTTGACACCAGACCGCCAATAAGACAAGAGAGCGGAAGAGTGAGGGGACAAAGGGAGGATATAGAAGGAGCCATGCAGAAGATCCTATCAATAGAGAACGATCCATCGTGGGCTTATATATGTGGGATGAGGAAGCACACTTTAAAGGTAATTACGTGAGAGTATGTAAGTCCCAGACAAACGTCCTTGTTACATTCACGTCACAGGGCCATGGGGAATCGTTGTCAGGGGTCGGCCGGTCTTCTGTACCCCAAGACGGAAGGCGTCGGTATGGTTTGGGCACTCACGTCCTTCCACAGATCATAGTGGCGCCGATTTGTCTACTTGTCAGGCCTAGAGAGGGGACAACGGTGTCCGCTGCAGCTCCTCTTTCCTCGATGGCGACACCACGATCCGTCTTAGACCACCCAGTTGGCTCAGCCTCGCCCAGAGGATAACATGGCATCTGTAAAACGCATGAGCTAGATACTTTGGGCAAGATGTATGGTAAAAATAGGCATGGATAGTCTAAACGAGCGCTTTGGGGCCCAGTTGGGTCAGGCGAAGCAAGAGATATGGCACTTAGAGGACTCAGTGTGCCCACAAGGCACCATTCTTGCTCCTCTAGGAAGATCGTAGGCCAGGCCAAGCGGAGAAAACAGAAGGCAAAGACAAGTCAATCAGGGAATAGAGGGCGAGTGGAACTTTGAGTGGTGGCTCAGAGTGAGTCTGCTGAGCACAGCGTTGTATCATACAAAACTTAGGAGTCTTGGGGGCCTTGACCTTCCACAAAAGGCCGGACATTCCGCAGCCAAGCAGTGCCTCTCTCTGCGTAGCTCATAACTGCCCTGCCACTCACACGTCCGCCCGATAGGCATGCGTTTCCACTTGGGGATATCAACTTGTTGTCGAAACCCGGGACTTGGGTTAATTTTTCTGGGGCAGTGTGAGAAGTAAGACGATTCATGGTAGCTTGCTAGAACGACCATCTGTACATCCTAGGCATTTTTTGCATGGCCAGCGCATCAGGCCCCCCCCTTCGGGCTGTTGAATCGGGACAGGAAGGGAGACAGCGGAAATCCTTATTTCCCTTGAATCCTACGTCCCAAGAAGTACATACGGGTACAACTCTGCACACGCCGCCCTACGAACATGTGAGCGGCTTTTTTGCTTCCAAGGGTTGTTGGCATCTGGCTGTGCGCTGTTATCATCAGTAATCCACGCTAATGTTGCTATTTTTCTACCCATGTACCGAAACTCGTATGTCCTTTTCCTCATAGCCCTGTGTATATCACTAGATTTATTAGCGCCCAACCTGGAGCGCCCGAAGGTCAACTTGCGGCTCCCCCGGTGGCACGCCGAGACGTTAAAACCCGAACTGCTAACAAGTCCAGCAAAGTCAACAAAACAAGCATAGACTATTCGAAGACGAAACAAGACCAAACAGGCACAGCAGATGGCCACATGCAATGCCGCAGTCCCGAAGAAGAGCAAGTCGTAGTTACGCAATGTTTGATGCTGGCGCCAAAACAGAGAGTGGCATCTCAGCGGAAAGAAGCACACCCGCAGCAAACAGCCAGAAACAAGAAATAAGAAAGCACCGATGGTCAGGAGAAACACCGGCGGTGAAGCTTGAGCCGGGGAATATGGAGTCGCCCTGGACGGAGAAGCAAGCGATGGAAACGATGGAGGCGGGGAAGCACCACACCATGGATTGCAGTGCAGAAGCTCGGCCTAATGACGGGATGATCTGCAGTTAAACTCGCGATCCGTGAGCAGCAGATCACTTGAAGGATACCTTGGCGCTCGGGGAGAGGCCACAAGACGAAGTGGACAAACAAATGCCACCAACAGAAGAGGCAGGCTGGGTACGGAGTAGAAAAAAAGAAATACATGAAAATGGAGGAAAAAAGACCTCCTGATTGAGTTCGGTACTCGTGGTGTTACGAGGCCGTTATTTTTGCTTGTTCTGTTACTGTTCAAGAGGTCGTTCGTGCTGCTCAAACTGTTTCACTACTTTCAGATGCATTTTGTATCTGCATTCCGGCGCGTACAAGGCGCCGTGATTCTGTACTTTGTAGTTTTGTGCTCTTGTGTTTCCATGTCTCTGTACCCCTGTACCTCTATGGTTTGTTCGAGGCTCTGTTCTGGCCCCAAAAACGTCCATCGAAGTTCGAGGCGGCGTCACCCATGGGCTCTTTTGCTCGGAAACCGGGTCGGGCGTCGTTGGCTGTCGATATTGCACAACCTACAAGTCAAAAGTCACAATAGTCACAAGCCATGGATGGGCTGCTGGTGAACTGCTGGTGAACCGCCCGGGCTCGCCACCGATTCGGAAGGTCGTCTAGTGGCCAGTAGTACTGTAAACGGAGTGCCAAAGCGCACTGGACACTGTATGGTGGTAAAGTGGACGGCAAAATAGATGAAGATCCCTCCCTGCGACGCGGGTTCGGTACATTTTTGTCGCCCTTTCTGGGACTCCAACTTCACTCAACGAAAGAGGCAATGTGACTTGGACCCGTGGGACCAAGAAAACCAAGCAAATAGTCAAATGAGCGGAGAAATACAGGAAGCGGACCTCGTTCTGACAGTTAGGGGGCAGCGATGCGGTGCCTTGAAGTTGGAGAGGAGACCACAATGCCGAGGCGAGTTTAAAGTTGCAATAAGCTAGCTGGAATGATCCTAATACGGCTGCGCCAGATGACAGACAAGAGAAGAGCCTCCGCAAAGAAGAAGGAACAATTCATAGCCAAATGCAGCAACTCCCAATAGTTTAAGGAAGCTAAAATTGTCCACCTGCTGGCTCTCCAGCAGCTAGCTTGGCAGCATCAGTGTGGCTAATTTTACGAAAGGCTCCGACAGTAGTTAAAGGGAAAACGAGTATTAATCGATACGGAATTCCGGAGGGGCAATACATAGCAGAGGCCACTAACACGGAGGGTGGATATTCGAAAATTGAGAGTTGAATATTATGCTTGAGGCGGGAAGCCAAAAGTACTACTCACACAGCAGCTGCACTACACTCCTAGTATTCTATTTTGCTACTTCAGAGTTGTCTCATGCCGATGCTGTCCACGATTGCTCATTGGCTAGCCAATTAATCCAGCTTTCTAGCCCAGGGTAGGGCGAATCAAATGACTGAAACTACTACCGTACTTAGAGCACTGCACCATGTCGTGTTATCCCACTTTCTGCGCGGAGACGTGCTTCGTAGAGAAACGGCATCTGGGCCTGTGAAAATGCGGAAAGCCGGGGCATCCTGACAACAACTAAGACACCAACGTCATCCTGCATCGACGCCCAAAGGTTGGGGCTTTGTCCAAAGAAGCATAACGTTCGATGCTGCGTGTCCCAGGACACAAGGTGGAAATAAAGTTGTGAAACAGGAAACTGCACGTAGAACAAAACAGTAACTTGCTTCTGAGAGAAATCGGTATACTTCTCCCAAAGTATAGCACGCATTCTGTTTAGGGAGAAGCTGCTCAGAGGCAGGAGAGGCCCCAACAGCCACCCAATATATTTCGCCTTACAAGTACAAGGATTACAAAACTAAATAAAGACATTAACTCGAGAGAATGGCCCATGTATCAAATATTGTAGAGCTAGAAAGTACGCGGACTAACAGCATCTTCCAGTAAACCAAAGCAGTAGCCTATGTCCTAAAAACGAAGCGTTTCTTGTATACTTTTGATGTTAATTCTTATCCCCTCTCCCCTCAAGCAGAACATTCTTTACCATCCAAACTGCTCGCAGTGAAGCTCCACACCTGGTCCATCGCTTGTGATGCACTTGGCCGTGGCATTGCGCACTGCCTTCATCAGCGATGGCGGTCCGCACGCAGCGACCAGCACCCGTTGTGAACGGGCCGTGGACGACACTGCCTTTTCGATCACGGTGGCGGCGTCCGGTCGGCCGGCGGAGTACGCGTGACGCAAAGGCAGAGACTCGGACACATTGGTATCGCTCGCCGCATCGGCGGCGGCCGTGGCTTTCTCGAGGTCGGCGGCGACGTTGTGGCTGCCGTTGCCGCCGCTGCTGATGTCGCCCGTCTCCTTGTCGGTGTGTGTTTCCAGCACGTGCTCCTTCTCTTCGACGACTCCCTTTTCTTCGAGGCCGTGCTTGGTGCCATGGCTTCCCGCCGCGTCTGTTGACAGACCCGTTTCTTTGGCCGCCGCCGCGGCCGCAAACGACGACACGGCATCCCTGTCTGTGATTCTGTGGGCGCCCGGGTCCTCGTCCCCCGAGGACGACGAGCCTGGAGCACGCGTGACGTAGAGCGACACATGGACTTTGGGGGCATTAGGATGTGTCCGCAGCGTGCTCAGGTGCTCGGCGAACCATGTGAGGTTTTCTGTGCATTCATCATGCTGTCAGTGGAAAGACAAGACACAGACGTGGCACTTTGAAAGAACGGGAACAACCCACCTTGCGTCTTGGCTGCCCATATGAATACAATGTTCTTGGCCGACTCGGCATCCATACGCTCTAGCATGTTGACGGCAAGACCAAACGTATAGCTAGCACCGCTACCACCGGCAATGAGGATGATCTTGTCGTACTCCATCGGGTCGGGGAACGTGCCGTACGGACCCTCTGCAGCTGCCCAGATCTTGGCACCGGGGTTGGCAGTGGCATACGCATGCAGCTTGCGCGTGAAGCCGTTGTAAGACTTGACGACAAACTCGGTCGGGTTCGTGCTAATGATCGTAAAAGGATGCATCTCCAGAGGGCGGATCCGAGGCATCCACAAAAACACATGTTTCCCGGGCACCGAAAGAGCTGGCTTTTTGGCCAGCAGGATCCGGGTACCGCCGTTCGGCAGCGGGTAGATGGTGGCCTCGTTGTGTCGGCAGCTAAGAAGAAAGCGGGAAACACGCAGCAGGCGGTCGGCTACGATGAGGCCGGCTGTCAAGCAGGTGATGATGGGTGTCCGTGACATGAAGTCGGGCCGGTGGAAACCGATGCATATGATGGCCACGAAAAATGACACAATGTGCATTCCGTAGAAGACTTCGTAGGCATAGCGGCGCAGCGTCAGAGCCGATGCCACCATAATGAGGAACATGAATCCAGCAATGTACCCGGCAATCTGCTCGTCTTCTCGCAAAACATGCCACAGTCCGCGGCGGGAGAAAAAGACAGTGTAGCTGATGGCATGGACGGCCATGAGCAAGAAGGTCGTGCAGCCTGCAATTTGGTGAAGGCAGTTCAGCCGCTCATAGGAGTAGGCTGTCAGGAAGGCCAGTGGTGTGTTCTTCAATGCTAGAAATATGACAAAACAAAAGTTTGCCATCAAGACCCTGGCGATCGATGTTAGTATATTGTCCGTGCCTCTTGTACTCTTGATATTGAGGTACCACGTGTCCCTGCCTTCTATCCTCGATAGATCTCTTGAAGTAGCGAGTGATTAAAAGGCATCACTTCATATCTCTCATATTCTTGCGCTGTAACTACTCACCATCCAAAACGAGAGGCGACGGGTCCGGGGCTATCTGTTTGGACATCGGTAAAAAGAATAGCAAGGTTGATAGCTACATAGAGGGCCACCAATAAGCCATGACCGGATGAGTTGAACCCGGGCACGCCGCGAACGAGAATATTGCGTACTCGTCGAGACACAATCACAAAGGGTCGAGTGACGGCAGTCGGAAAACGGCCGGAGCGGTTCACAAACCGGCGCGTCCAATGCAAGAAAATAAACACGCCAATGATACCGCAGACAGCGGCGGCAAAGTAATCGGCTGCTTTCTCATTGTGCAGCCTCCGTAGAGCAAAGATTGCGGCCTGGGCTGGGCTCTGACCGCCACCTCCTCCGTGTCCGCCACCGCCTCCAGGAGCCGCACCAGCCGGGGCTCCGCCGCTGTGGCCCGCCGTAGATGCATTCCCGTGTGGGTGCTCGGCGGATGTAGACATGTTTTCCGTGCCGTTCTAACCCCCGACAGTGCTGTATTCCAGTGTTCGTCCAAGAAACCGAGAAGCACGGGCAATAATCGATAATAACAACCGCCAAATCCAACAAGCAACCAGTGTCGAGCAATGTGTTCAAGAAAGGAAGACCATCTCTGGAAGGGGTACGTGCAGCATTCAGCCACGAGCAGGCAGGGTATTGTAGAAGCGAAAATGGAAACAGAAAATAAGGGGATGAAGAGGTATATTAACAACGTGGCGAGCAAGAGAAACCGAGAAAGAGACAGAGATAGATAATATAACGGAGGAGAAAAGGGGGCTCGGCACTGGCAGCTCTGCTTAAAATTGAGTCCATAAACTGGCTTTATACCGATGGCCATATCTATTCACGGACAAGCATGTTTCTTTATAGTTCTTGATCTTCTTCTTCCGCTCTCCTTGTTCGCCTCCTCGTCCCACACGAGACTTGCCTCCGAAATTAACACTGCTATACTTTATAATTCATTCTCACTGGTGTTCCAGCTCTTACACAGTTCTCATACACCGTAGCGGCCAAGGTACTCGTAGTTCCAGGGGGGAGAAGCTAGGATGGAGGGGAGAAGGGGGGGTGGAAGGGGGTGTGTCTCTGGTCTAGATCATTAACCCACGAATAGATATCTTGACACAAACAATGCGGGTGCGGTGGAGGGGGGTGTGTATGGGAGTCAAACTAGAGACGTAGGGTGTTATGATAGTCGCGTGCATAGCTCTCTCTCTCTCGCCCAGACAGTGATTTCGAAGCGATATGCCGCAGATTCATAAGGTTCTTCTAATGTAAATGGAAAAAGGTAAAATAAGCAAATAAAGAGAACACCGTAGGAAATGGGGCGTACGGACGTGAGGACCGGGGTTGCTAAATCAAATCTTGCCGGAAAGGGGATGAATAGTGTAAAAGGGAGTGCCACCAAATAAATGAAAGGACGCAGACTGGACGCAGCAGGTCTGTCCGATGGTGTAAGAGCGACAGCCGAAGGCCGGGGGTGGTATGGGGAAGAGGAGTGAAAGAGGAGGAGGAGATATCTGTTTCGATACACGAGGAGACAACTTTTGGCAAATGAGAAAGGATTCGAAAAGGCTACTACGTGCCAAGCTTGTTCGCCACCCTCTTTTGCAACGGCCCTCCTTTTCTTCTCTCAACTCGCAAATCAACATCGGCAGAGCCGAGTGAGCAGCTGTCTGCGGAAGACATCTAGAAACAAAAATGGGCCCTGGTCGGTCGCTCAGTCTTGTCTGGCGGCCTGGCGATCGTGAAGGAGGGTGTGCTGCAAGGCCCCCTCTAGGATGGTCTTGAAGCACGTTTCTTTTTTTATCCAACACAGGCTGGTGGACAGAACTCCATAGGCTCTACATACATACTACCGTACGACTCCGACTGTACCCATTATCCGTCAATTTGAATTGGCTCCAGGCTCTCCCATTTTCTATCCAATGCCCTCCTTTCCTGGTCGGAGAGAGGGACTGCGAGAATGCCCAAAGCGGCTTGTGGCTGACGCCCATCATCGGCGCAATCAGGCACATGGCAATCAGTTTGGTCATCACCTGTGACATTGCAACGGTCAACAACAAGCGTCAATCAAGGTCAACCCAACCGTCGCTGCCCGCAAAAGAAGCCCTGTGAGCCGGGAGTTGGTGTGGAGATGGAGCCACTAATACGACATGAATTATAAGGTACAGAAACCCAGACAGGCCAAATTAACACTGAAAAAGGAAGAAGACAAAACCAGAGAAAAACAGCACGGCAAGACAGGGAAAGATGACAAGGACAAGACAAGACCAAGACAGCGGCAGCCAACCTTGTTGTTGTGGGGCGGCCAAGCATGTCGTCTGTTTCTTTTTCGCCTGCTTCTGGTTTTGTTTGGGGCGACCGCCATAGCATGAAGTCTGGCTATAAAAGCAGATTGTCTCCCACATACATAGCGGCCGCCCGCAAAGCCGCAAAATTAAATGATCCAGGCTACGATTGCCTGACAGGCCCAGCGATCAAGGCTGCGATTGGCTGGGCCTTGTTTGTCATGGCAATATGGATAAAGCGAGCGAGGAAATTGGGCACGACTCGGGGCTGGCACCACGGCAGAGCTTTTGTCAAGGCGACACTGGGGCGCTGAACAGGCAAGTACGTAAGATACACGTACGTAGTCGTGCTGCATCTGACCAAACAAGCAGCCATCGAGTGAACTGAGATGTGGAAGGATCGAAGGAAAGACGCAGAGAGCGGTTCACTTGCGGGCCAGATCGCCGTGGCCGCCCTTCCCCAGAAGCTCTCTCACGGCAGGAGCAACAAGATGCCGTTCTCCAGATATAGGAAGGAGCTATCTGTAGGTAGTCGGACGGCGTGGGCCTCAGTGACCGACGGAAAGAGGGCCCTGCGTACCCACTGCTCCTTCTTCGAGCCCAGAGCGGCCTGCCTCTTCCCTTTCTGTCATTTCTGTCCATCAGTCTGCCTGTCTGCTATGGCGCCTCCTCTTACCTTCCCCACACAGAACAATATCGACGCAATTTATGAGCTCCCAATATACGCCCTAGAGAGTAAATGAATGAATCCATGTGTGCTTCATAACATGTTTATTCTTTGCCGCAGCATGGCTATGGCATGCAGTGCGCACACGAGCCTACGTTTGGATGGGTTCGCGAAAGTTGCCTCATGCTGTTCGACATAGCGCTGTGCCAGCCAAACGAGAAGCCGAGGCAAATCAAAGGAGAAAGATAACAGGTCGTTAATTGGACCAATTTCCATTTTTACCGCATACACATACGAGTTTACACATATACACATATACGTACGAGTCCCTTCCAATGCCATGTGCCACGGTTCCCTTCGCCCTCGCTCCCCCTAGTGACCGCCCAATTCTTGTGTGTATCCCGCAAATAGCCATGACCACTACGACAAGCAGCGCAGCTCCCCACGCTCGGCCCGCTGCCCTCTGATTTTTCGTCCGCACCCTCATTGGACAACGATCACCAGGTCTATATAGGGGGGAAAAGGGACGTGGAAAGCAACGGCAGATGCAATGGGCAGAGGGGCCGGGAGCATATTGAGGACGGGCTGCACGGTAGACAGAGGCCTAGGATGCAACGCGGTTCGCCAGCTCTGGGGAGAAGACGATGGCCAGAAACGCCAAGACAAGGCAGACTGGGGCATGTCAAATGCTTCAAAAAGGACGATTGGGGGTGAGGTGTGAAGCAAGATCACGCCCACGGAGTTGCACAGCTCTGACGGCGTTGGCCATAGTTGCACGAATAACTAGATTCGGTTTTGCCATCTCGGAGTGTATGAATGAAAGGGTGATGTCGACCGGTACAAAGCCTGTGCCTTCGGAGGACCATCCCTGCGATATTACAGGCAGATGTAGGAATGCAACCTTGACCGATAGGGCCAAGAGACACAAGTCCGATACCACAGCATGCAGTCCATAAATAAGATGCGAGAAGTTCGAAATGCCAAGAGAGAGCCATCATCTGCTCAGGTCACATCTAGACGTGGGCGTGAACGTTGTGTGCGACTCGATAGAGCGCAGGTCTCTTTATGTTTTCTGTTCTGTCCAGCATCGCGGTCCGGCCAGACATTAGCGGTCCTGCCGGCACCGTGGAACAAGACACGGCAATATTTCCTCATGCGGACGACGATGTGCAACGAGACACAGGAGGCCAGCCACAGTTTCGGCCTCCTTCCTCTGTGTCATGGCGACTTGTCACTCATTGGCCTTATCGGTCTTCGTAGTCCCCATTTCATGCTGTGCCACTCCCGCCTTTTCGTGTCTCCGTCACACTCTGCTATCTCTTTTCTTTTTGTTGAAACGGCTACTGCCGTCAGCAGCAGCTTTGCTTTGCCAAATGATGCGATCAGACCACGCATCGAGCCTCCCTGGTTCCTTGTTTTTTTACTAGCGAACACCTTGTGCTCTGTATTCTATCTTTCTCAGCCCTGGCACATCCCCTCTTTCATCATTCCGGCTATTTACTAGACTCACGACAAGAGGTCCAAGGTTCTGCGTTCTAATGTTAACTAAGGCCCAGAGCGCTACCTCGCTACCAACTATTAGCAGATGCCACCGGTTCCTGCTCGTATACAGCAATCCATGCGGCAGCTAGCCACCTTTCTCGTATACAGCAATGCATCTGCAACTAGACAGCAAAACCCACTTTCACAAGCGTTGGATCCGGGGAAGTCCCCATTCCCATCCTAGAGGGCCCCATTCGCTATTTCTTCCCGTGAGCCCCGACAACTTGGGGGGGCTTACTCTTAGTTACCCAGTATAAGGCGGGAGCGACAGAGTCCGCAGATCCTTGAAACGGGGGGCACAGCGGTCCTTATCTTGTTGTTTGCGGCAGCAGAGTGAGGAACGAATAAAGGATAAGCTTAGCATGCAAAACAGGGAGTCATGCATCGGAGTGTGTACACTGGACACGCGGAATGTGCCGAGACATTTCAATATCGATGTAGCACTAGAGAGAGCGCTGCAGTGGGTAGGAGTACCATGGGCGAACATGGCATGGAAAGAGAAAGGCAACGCTAGGTAGCCATAGATGAGAAGCAGGCCAGCCATCCCTAGAACTACGGGAATGCGGGACGGAGATCAAGGAACACCAGTATATACCGAGGTCTAGTAAGAGGGGAGAAAGAGAAAGCTGAAAGGCGGCGCGCGAGAGAAAGGGCGAGAAAGCCAGCAGCCGACGCCCCATTCAGACCGAATAGATGAAGAGGGGGCGCGAGTTGGACATTGATTGCAGTTGGGAGATGATTTATGCGGTGCGCGACTATGATGGGCACCGGATGAAGCGGCGGCCGTCGAGGTAGTTCAGGAGATTCCAAGGGTAGTCTTCTGTGTGAAGAAAGCCTGTACCGTACCCCCTCGACGGCCACGTTTTCCTCGCGATCACCCCTGCCTCCACTGGTTCACCAGCAATGGTCAGTACGGTTCGCATGAGACGTCGTTTGTATGTAGCGTGTAGTTTATTTTCAAAGACTTCTATCAAAAGAAAAGCATGCTTATACCGTAATCTACGCCTCTGTTGAAAAGGCCCCTTAATGTTTTTGTCATGTCGAAAATCAAGTCGTCCGAAATGTCCGTCCCCCTTCCACCGAGGGCAAATAAAAATCAAGATCACACAAGTGTCCATCCCATTGATGGCAGTGGGCTGGCGAGCACAATTCGGGTTCGCCCGCCCCATCACACACCACGATGGTTCAGCGACGCCGTTGAGGTGACGCATCCAACAGTAGTTAGTAGTTAGTTTCTCCCGTACATCCTCCTGTCTATAAGCCTATATATAGGTCTATTCGACGAGGTTGTTGCTTAGAAAAGACCATCGATCTCGCCGGTCTCGGTGTCGACGTCGACATTGAGGTAGCCAGGGGCGGTCGGCAGACCAGGGATAGTCTGGATATCCGCAGCCAGGGCGTACCTGCTTGGTTAGCATTTGAAGAGGAGCGGGCGGAAAAAGAAGAGGGCAAAAGAACTCACAAGTAGCCGGCACCAGCCGCCATGCGGACGTCCCGGATAGGCACAGTGAAGCCGGTCGGGGCGCCCTTGAGATCGGGGTCGTGGGACAGCGAGTACTGGGTCTTGGCGACGCAGATGGGCAGGTTGCCGAAGCCCTGCTTGGTGTAGGTATCGACCTTTTTCTGGGCGAGCTCGCTGAACTCGACAGCGGCGGCGCCGTACATGTCGCAGGCAATCTTCTCGATGCGCTCCTGGATGGAGCCCTCGAGACTGTAGAGCAGGCGGAAGTTCTTCGGCTGCTCGCTGGCCTTGATGACGGCGTTGGCCAGGCTGACGGCGCCCTTGCCACCCTCGGCCCAGTGGTTGGACAGCACGGCGTCCTCGGCGCCGGCAGCCAGCGCCTCCTGGCGAATGACGTCGATTTCGGCGTCGGTGTCGGTGGAGAACTTGTTGATGGCGACGACGACGGGCACGCCGTAGCTGCGGGCGTTTTCAATGTGCTTGCGCAGGTTCACGCAGCCCTGGCGCAGAATGTCGACGTTCTCCTCGCGGTAGACGGCGTTGAGCGACGCTCCGGGAGCAATCGGCGGGCCGCCGCCGTGGACCTTGAGAGCACGCACAGTGGCCACGACAACGACGGCATCCGGGACAAGGCCCGAAGTGCGGCACTTGATGTTGAAGAACCGCTCGCCTCCCATGGTGAAGTCGAAACCAGCCTCGGTGATGACGAAGCCGGCCTTGGCGGCAGGGTCCTCGTCCGGCTCGGTGCCGGCCAGCTTGAGAGCCAGCTTGTCGGCTAGAATCGAGCTGTTGCCGATGCTAATGTTGGCAAACGGCCCGGCGTGCACAAAGACAGGCGTGCCCTCCAGCGACTGCATCAGATTGGGCTTGATGGCGTCACGCATCAGCGCCGTCAGCGCGCCGCCAGCACCAAGGTCGTCGCAGGTCACCGGGTCGCCGGCACGCGACGTGGCGACCACCATGCGGCCCAGGCGCTCGCGCATGTCGGCCAGGCTGGTGCTCAGAGCCAGAATGGCCATGCACTCGCTGGCGACGGAGATGTCGAAGCCGGTCTCGCGGGTCTGACCCTTTTCGGTCGACGCCGTCCCGACCGTGATGCCGCGCAGATGGCGGTCGTTCACGTCGAGGACGCGGCGCCAGGTGATGGTCTCGGGGTCGATGTCGAGACGGGCGAACCGGCGGATCTCGTCGGGGGTCAGCGTGTCGGGGTCGGTCTTGTCGATGCCGAGCTTCTTGAGGCGGCGGAACATGACCGGGACAAAAGTCCGCTTGCCGCCCTTGGCCGGCACCAAACGCTTGTACAGCGGGCCATCCTTTTGCGTGTTCTCGTGGAAGATGCGCGTCTCCAGTGCGGCTGCCAGCAGGTTGTTGGCCGCCGTGATCGCGTGGATGTCGCCCGTAAGGTGCAGGTTGAACTCGTCCATCGGAATCACCTGGCTGTAGCCGCCACCGGCAGCACCGCCCTTGATGCCGAAAGTAGGGCCCTGGCTCGGCTGCCGCACATTGGCAAACGTCACCCGGCCGATGTGGGCGCCCAGAGCCTGCGCCAGGCCCATGGTCGTCGTCGACTTGCCCTCGCCGAGCGGCGTCGGCGTGATGCCGGTCACCACGACGTATTTGCCGTTGCGGCGGTGGTCGAGGCGCTGGAGCACGCTCAGGTCCACCTTGGCCTTGTAGGCGCCGTAGGGCTCCAGCTCGCCCTCGGTGATGCCGATTTCCGCAGCCACGCGCGTGATCTTCTTAGGGTGCTGTGCGCGCGACACGGCAATGTCCGAGGGCACAGGGTCCAGCAGCCGCAGCGGCAGCGGCTGAATGTGGCGGTTCTTGAGGCTCTCAAAGTACGTCGACGCCGACTCGACCACGTTCTGCATCAGCATGGCCACGGTCATCGGGCCCACGCCACCCGGCACCGGCGTGATGTAGGAGGCCACCTTTTGCGCCGACTCGAAGTGCACGTCGCCCACAAGACGCTGGCCCGACTTGCGGCTGGCATCCGGGATGTAGTTGGTGCCCACATCGATGACCACGGCACCGGGCTTCAGCCACTCGCCCTTGATGAACTCGGGCGAGCCAATCGCGGCCACTACGACGTCGGCCTTCTTGACGTGCTCCGCCAGATTTGCCGTGTGCGAGTGGCAGGTGGTCACGGTGGCGTTGGCGTTCTTCAGCAGGTAGGACACGGGGTTGCCGACAATATCGCTGCGGCCCACGACCACGGCGTCCTTGCCCTTGAGCTGGATGCCGGCCTCCTGCAGAAGCGCCATGACGCCCTTGGGCGTGCAGGGAACAAAACGGGGGCGGCCGCCGCGCTTGGCCAGCTCGCCAATGTTGGAAGTGCCAAAGCCGTCGACGTCCTTCTCCTCGGCGACGGCTGAAGTCACATTGTACTCCGACAGGTGCTTGGGTAGCGGCAGCTGCACCAGGATGCCGTGCACGGCCGGGTCGCTGTTGAGGCGGTAGATGTGCTCGAGCAGGTCCAGCTCCGAAATAGACTCGGGCAGATGGATGAGCTCGCAGAGAATGCCGGCCTAGAGGAGAGGGTCAGATTCTGTCGTCCAAGCACGTGATGGGGGACATATTTACCTCTTCGGCCGCCTTGAGCTTCATGCGCACATAGGTAGCTGTGAAGTGCGGTCAGTTAGACAACTTGTTGTGAACAGAGAAGTCGTGACCACAGTTGGGTGGGGGTAAATAGGAACAGTGAACAAGCAATATGTCACATACTCGAGTCAGAGCGGTCGGCCACTGGTTTGTTAGCATGGTTCTCTTCCACAGGATCGAGAGGACATACCTTGGATGATCTTCAGGTTCGGCATGAACCGCGGGTTCGTCTTCTGCTTCTCGGCAATCTCGGCGTGGAGGTTCTCGCGGATGCGCTTGGCGAGCGCCGTGCCGTCAATCTTAATGGCGGCCATGGCGCTGGAGGTAGAAAACAGGCGGGGGGGAGGAAATGAGGAAAATGGGGAGGAGGGGAGGGGAGAGGAAATCGAGGAGCACAGGCGAGGCGAAGAGTTCGAAAACGAGGAGCTGCGAGCCGGGACAGCAAACCGCAGGCGAAGGGGGTTGCTGTAGGCAGGGCTGTTCTGTCGTCCAGGAAGTAGGCTTCGAGAAGGAAGAGTTGGGGAAGGGCGGCTTAGATCGGGTGTTGATAGGGGCGCTACCGGCCGATTTGCGCGTGCAAAGGAGCCCAATGAACAAGATACCGAAAGCGTCCGCTTACTTGCATAACCACTACGCGTACAGGATGGTGGTACTCTGCAGTGCTGCCGGAACAACGACATGCTTCGTTTGTGTTAGATGCGATCGTCGATAAGATGCTGCAGCGGTTCAGAAAAAGGGAAATGGCTCGGCGAGGGTGGTCAGCGTTGCCCAGTCTGTGTCCAGGATCCAGTCAGTGTCCACACGCAACTCGCCTGGCCAGAAACGGCAAAATTGCTTTTCTAGGAAGTAGAGAATTTTTCTGGCCTGCGACGCAAAGCCCTAAAGCTTCTGACTCACTAACGATGGCACCCGAGCTTCTAACCTAGAGCCTCTAGTCGTCTGCAGCGAAGCGCTAGAAATAGAGAAAGTCGAGGAAGACCCGTCGCTCGGGGAGTTGGTCCGCGCTGGTGTTGGGAGTGAGAGAAGTGAAAGACCTGGAAGAGGCATGTATGTACAGCAAGAACTACGATGCAGGTGAGCGACAGAAAAGACACGATGCTCTCGCGAATGCCGTCACAGTGCCCAAAGAAAAACCAGCCGCGTGCAACCGAACGGGAAGGCGCCATCGACTGCCCGGATTGAACAACAGCGCGGCAGGAGCAGCCACTCCGAGTCCACCCAACGCGGATGCTTGCCGCTCGGACGGGATGTATAATAGAAATCGATTTAGGGTCGTCTGGCTCGCCCAACCTACAATTTGCATTCTAGCACGATCATCACCAGGAGACTGAGCCGGCTCGGCGAAAGTGAGCGCTGCCGAGTTGGCCCTGGAGCTAAAGTCGGGCAACTGGCAATGCAAGCCGAGTAGGCTTAAGGTTAACGTAGATCTCCAACACTGCCACGTGCACGCCCATTTACGCTTACACGGCTTTGTTTGACATAGTCCCGAACAAGCAGAAGCACAGACAGAGCGTATATTATAATAGACCAAGAGGTATCTTATTCCATGCCAATGTGTGATAGAATCCGTTCATCGACTGCCCATCATGCATGTCCGTCCCGAAAACCCAGAGCTGAGCCTCTAATGTAACCTTTGCCAATTACACCATTTTCACCGTTGTCACCATTTCGCCTTTCACATTTTCACCGTCGCCGTTTCCACCGTTAGCCCTCTTGGGCGCCCTACAGCTCCAGAGCCTTCTTCGCCATCGCCAGCGCGCCCTCGTACGTCTTGTGGCCGCCGATGAAGCCCGACGCGTGCACGAAGATGGCCCCCTCCGGCACACTGCTGCCGGCCGCCAGAATCGCATCCAGATCGCCGTCCCGGTGGCCGCGCCATGCTTCCGGCAGCGGTTTGCGGCTCTCAAATGAGTCCCGGGCCGCCGGCACACACTGCACCCGCCAGTTGTCGCCCTTGTCCGGGTACAGCACGTAGAGCACCGGCTGGCTGTCCGCCGCCGTCGCTTCCTCCGTGTACAAATGGTCCTTCCACGGGCACGACTGGCTGCGGAACACCAGCAGACGGCCCTGCGCGTCAAACGACGCCCGCTCCGCAAACGCCGCGCGCACCAGACTGCGCGCCGGCAGCCACGAGCGCACCAGGTAGTCCAGCTCGCGGTCAAACTCCTCGCCGATGCGCGCGCTCGCCAGCACAAACCGCGCGTCCTCGCCGGCCGCGCTCTGCTCCGCCTCGCTGTCGTTCCAGTTCGGGTTGAACCGCCCTACCATGGCGCCCAGCGTGAACCCGCCGTCGGCAAACCGCTTCTCTAGTCCGCCAGCGGCTGCCAGCGCGGCCGGGTCGTAGGTGTCGATGCCGTTGTCGTGGGCGTCCAGCGCCTCCACAAAGCCCGTGTACAGCTTGCTGTAGAGCGTGTCAATGTCGGCGTCCGTCGCGGCAGCCTCGCCCTCCTCCTGCCTCTTCTGCTTCGTCTGCTGCTCATGCTCGCGTATTCTCCGCTCGATAATTCCGCGGCCGAAATGCATGTACACAAGCCCAGCCGAAGACAGCTTCGTCGGCCGCCCGGGGAACGTCGTGGTGAAGCCGCGCTGGTGGTGGTCGAAGCGGCGAGCCGGCGCATCGTACTGCCCGCCCACATCCACCACTGTGTGGCTGGCGTCTAGCACGGCCGGGTTACGCGTGCGCACCAGCTGGGCACCGGCGTAGTCGGGCACATGGCTTCGCAGCATATGCACAGCCAGAGCTTCGTCGGCGTGGAAGTGCCCATTGTGCGTGGCAATGGTGATCGGAGACGGGCCATCCGTCTTGAGCCGCTTAGCTGCTTGGTTTGCCATGGTTCTTGCAAGTCGGAATCGCAGAGGGAGCATTCGTGATCAGAGAATGCGCGAGGGGCAAAAAAACGGTGCTGCTCGATGCACCTTGGAAGACAAAAAATTGTGGAGGCACCCTGCAGGTCTATTACGGCCGTTCTCACTGGCCCAGCGAGGGGCTGCGTGCTGTATGCACTTACCCGAGCAAGCCTGGTTGATTAGTCATATGGTCACGTGGATCTCTCTACCCCGCCATACATATTCGGCGCACAAAATTGTGTGGAAAGACCCCACAGGCACGGTTAGTCTGCTTTTTGCTGGTTGAACGCAAAAATTAGGAAAAAGTTCGAGCGGCAAAAGCCAGAGTATCCACGATACACATCCTCACGACCCACGACCGCCACCACGACCTCGACATTCGCACTTCCTCACCCCCCTTTTCATTGTCTGAACATCGTTCGAGTTCGGGACCGCATTTCAAGATGAGACCTATTCTTCTCAAGGGGCACGAGCGCTCCCTGACGCAAGTCAAGTACGTTTTTTCGTCTTGTTTTCATTATCCTTCGTGATGTGACGTGATGCCGAGATGAGCTTCAGGGGAGGGGGTTCCTGGCTAACAACCTTGCCCAGGTACAACCACGATGGCGACATGATCTTCTCGGTGTCCAAGGACCAGCATATCTCGGCCTGGTTCTCACATAACGGCGAGCGTCTGGCAACATACCACGGCCACCAGGGCGCCATCTGGACCGTCGACATCGACCCGACAACCACCATCATGGCCAGCGGCTCGGCCGACAACACCATCCGTCTATGGAACATCAAGACCGGCGAGTGCCTCAAGACCTGGGACTTCCCGACGGCCGTCAAGCGCGTCGAGTTCAACCACGACGCCACCAAGCTGCTCGGCGTCACCGAGAAGCGCATGGGTCACTTGGGCACCATTGTCGTCCTCGACATCAAGCTCGACGTCGACGCCGAGCAGACCGACGAGCGCGATCTGACCATTGTCTGCGACGAGAGCAAGGCCACCGTCGCCGGCTGGAGCTACCTGTCCAAGTACATTATTGCCGGCCACGAGGACGGCTCCGTCTCGCAGTACGACGCCAAGGTTCGTCTCCTCCCCTATCTTGAACACAACGTCTCTTGCAGACTCACTGACCACCCAGAATGGCGATCTGCTGTACAACGTCCCCATCCACGAGCTGGACATGCCCGTCACCGACCTGCAGTGGTCCGAGGACCGCACCTACCTCATCACGGCCTCCAAGGACAAGTCCGCAAAGCTTCTCTCGGCCTCCGACCTCAAGATCCTCGCCACCTACGTCGCCGACACCCCGCTCAACACAGCCTGCATCACCGCCCGGAAAGACTACGTCATCCTCGGCGGTGGCCAGGCCGCCATGGAGGTCACCCAGACTGCCGCCCACCAGGGCAAGTTCGAGGCCCGCTTCTACCACAAGGTCTTTGAGGACGAGATCGGCCGTGTCCGTGGCCACTTTGGTCCTTTGGTAAGTGTCGCTCGTGCTCCTATCCAATATCACAACGAATAACTAAACTAACCAACAGAACACCATCTCCGTGGACCCAACAGGAAAGGGCTACGCCAGCGGCGGTGAGGACGGCTACGTCCGCGTGCACCACTTCGACCAGGCCTACTTTGACTTCCAGTTCGAGGTCGAGAGGGAGCAGAACCTGCTAAAGGTGTAATGGAGAAACCGGCGGGGCTTGGGTTGGTTATGTGTCATATCAAGTGTGTGCGTATATGCGGACACCTTTTCTGTCACCTTTCTGCTACATTTTATGGCGTTTTCTTGGAGTCTGGAAAAAAGAGGGGGGTATTGCGCTCCTCCGTTTTTTTTTTACGCGTATGAGTGTACTTAAGGACATGAGCATTGGGCGAGCACCGAAAAAATAAGTTAGAAAGCAAGCGTGGACAATGTTGTGTGCAAGTGCCGTCTTGGCAGAGGTTGGGTGTCAAAACCGTGGACGCCGAAAGACGACGGAAGCACACACGACTCAGCTCGTGTACTCCGTATATTGTTCTCGTGGCTCATACTATACAAAGGGCGCCCTCACACCCGCTCACTCGCCCAAATGGCGCCACGACAGCCCACGCGGATGATGCCCGTCAGCAGCCAGTGCGGCTCTGCCTTTTTGGCGTCGTTCTCGACGGCGTGGTCCAGGTGCTCCAGCTCTTCGTCGCGGATCCGCCGCAGCGTCTGGATCAGCTCCGACAGCTCCGGCCCGACCTCGTAGCCCTCGGCTTCCCAGGCGTCCGTCATTTCCAACAGCTCGCGGATCTGGCTGTTATAGTGTGTGCCGATCTCAGTTTCCACGGCTTCCGTGCACGCCATGGCGGCCTCGCGGCCGAGCAACGCCGTCGTCCAGCCGAGACCCGACGCCATGGCATACCACATGGGATACAGCGCAGTGGGCCGCACGCGGTGCCGCGCAATGAGCCGATTAAAGGTGTCAAGGTGGCCGGCCTCCTGGTCATACATGTGCTTCATTAGCGGCCGCAGGTGGGGGTGTGTGCGGACGACCAGCGGTGTCTGGGCGGCGTAGATGAGCGTCGCCGCCAGCTCGCCTGCCTGGTTGACGCGGAGCTGTGCAATGCCAGCCGTTAGCAACTTCATGTCTTGGGAAAAGGCGTCGCCGAAATGCACAGCTATACACGATACATACCGCCGACGACAGAAAGTCCTTTTGCTGTTGTGTCAGAGGCTTGCGCGGGCGCTTGCTGGCGCTGTCTGAAGATGGTCCGGGCAGCCCAGAGTTAGAGCTGCCTTCGGGGAGCACCGCAGCTTGCCGGCGGTTCGCAGACGTTGACAGGCCACATTGCGGGCAAGCTCGGTATATTGATGCAGAAGACGCACAGGTGCCGCTGCGAAGAGGCCGACGAGGCCCTAGCCTCGGTGCCAGCCGTGCCAGCGGTCGCGACACTCGGAAAATCATGGCAGGAAGAATATGGTGCTGCTCACGAAGCTACTGGAGAAGTAGCAAAGCAACGAATGGCGAGTATTTCGACGGCCAGGGCGGCCGGGCCGAAGTCGTCCTTAATCGTCCGACATATCCTTTCGGCGAACAGCTACGGTGGGGCCTGGGCATGGGTCCTTGTCTGTGATTGGACAGCTGTTTTCTCTGTGGGCTGTTCCGGGATATCGTTCTTGCTCGGCCGAGCCAGCTCCCATGTGGGGTCCAATGGGCCAATAGGAGCCGCCATTGCGCTCAAGGGGTAAGTTGGCGCTGCTCGTCGCTAAATCGCCAAGTAGGTTCACGCTTTCGTCCAGATTCGGAAGACGAGTTGTCCTGGCTCACCCAGGGCTAACAAATGTTTTGCTTTGTTTGGCCACTCTGGATTTTGGTCGCGTTCTACTCTTTATCCTATCACCAAGCCAGTTGACATCATTTTTATCTCATAACTGGGCTGCGACCACAGAAAATTGCCTCGAGAACGCGCTGCGAAGTTCGCATCCGGCCGTTCACAGCCCACATTCATCATGTCGGACGTCGACGACGAGCTTCTGGCTTTGGCCGGCGGTGACGTTTCATCCGACGAGGACGAGCGGTCGCATCGGTCAAGCTCTCGCCAGCCCAAGCGCTCCTCTGTCCCTGCCGACGATGACGATGACGACGATGATATGCCGATGAACATCAGCCGGAACGGCTCAGAATCACCAGCACGACGAGGCTCGACACCACCGCTGAGGGACTCCGCCGGCGGCAGCTCAGGTAGGAAGGGCGCCGCCAAGCCCCCCCAGCGCCGCGCTCAGTCTCCCGATGAATCTGAGGAAGAAGGCGAAGCGTACGTGAACTCTTGTCTCACGGCCCGCCACATTGGCTTCTGAATCCGTAATGGTTTGAGAGCGGCTTGAATGTGGCTCTAACAGGTTGTCTTTGACACAGATCCCCCGGCCCCTCGTCCCCGGCTTCGCTGCAGTCCGCGCCCATGGACGAGTCCGACTCGGATTCCGAGGCCGAGGCGCCCACCTCGAGAAAAGCACGCAGCAGTGCCGCCGCCGCCGCCCACAACAACGACGACGACGACGACGACGATGAGAATAAGTACCCCGTCGACGGGCTGTTCATGAGCCACGAGGAAAAGGAGGAGATCATGAGCATGCGCGAAGTAGAGCGCGAGCAGATCCTGGCGGAGCGCGCGCAGGAAAAAGACCGCATCCACCAGAACAAGCTGCTGCGGCAGCTCGTGAGCAACGACGAGCAGCGTAAGAAGCGCTCCGCCAGTGCTGCCGACCTCGACGACGGCCAGCGCAAGACGTCGCGCGTGCGCGCCAAGCTCAGCGGCAAGGCCGGTGAAGTCAGCTCGGCCATGGACACGCTCAAGACGCGGCGGGCCGAAAAGAGCGAACGGATCCGTCGCCGCGAAGAAGACCGCGAACGCCACAAAGGCCGCCGGTCGCCGGGCAGCGACGGCCGCGACGACTCGGGGGGCGAGCTGAGCGACCGCGGCAACGACAGCGAGGTCGAGTGGGCCAAGCCGGGCAAAAAGTCGCGCTCTCCGGAACCCAAGGAGAGCCAGGTGCCCGAGCTGAAAGACATTGAGCGCGTGCGTCTGAGCCGCAGCCGTTTCGGCCAGGTGTGCTTCTACCCGGGCTTCGAGAGGGCCATTATCGGATCTTTTGTGCGCGTGTCCATCGGCCCCGACCCAGAAACGCGCGAGCCAGTCTACCGCATGGCCATTGTGAAAGGTGGGTGGAGTTCTGCAGAGATGCTGTGGTAGTTTGTGTATGTCTCTCTCTCATATGCTAACGCTGGACAGGCTTCACGAAGGGACGGCCATACGCAATTCCGCGCTCGGAGGGACAGCCCATTGTGACAGACCAATACGTCATGGCGGCCCACGGCAAAGCTCAGAGAGAATGGCCGTTTATTTCATGCTCTGACAGCGCATTTACCGAGGTGAGCCATTGTGGCGCTGAGAGTTTTGCAAAGGACTCGGGCACTAACAGACATCCCAGGGCGAGTGGGCACGGTTCCAGAAAATCTGCCACGTCGACGGCATTGCGATACCAAAGAAGGGGCTGCTGCTGAACAAGGCCGACGACATCAACAAGCTCATCTCGCGGCCATGGACAGAGTCGGAGCTGGAGGACAAAGTGAACCGGCAGCAGGAGCTCAAGAACCGCTTCAACGGCGTCGACCGGATGAAGATTGAGCACGCCATCAAGGAGGCCAAGGCGCTGGGCAACGCCGACAAGGTCAAGCAGCTGCAGGAAGAACTGGACCACCTGGAGACGCCGCGGCTCGCTTTCCGGACATCCCTGGCGCCGGCCGCAATGGGCGGCAACGACGGCGCGGCCAACTCGCAGCAGCAGCGTCTGGCACAGCTGAACGCAGAGAACCGGCGACGCAATGCGGAGGAAGTGCGCAAGGCACAGCTACGAGAGCGGGCACGCACGCGGGCGATTGAGCGCAAGATTGAGCGCGGCGAGGACGTCGAGGAAGACCATTCGCGGCGGGTCAAGACACGAGCCAAGTTTGTGCACGACGTGAACGAGACGGCGGAGAAGAAATCGGGCAGCCAGCCAGCCAGCCAGGTTGGCAGCGGTGCTTCGACACCGGCCAACGGGACTCCGCGGCTCGGGGCGCAAAAGGGCGGCAACAGCCTGCTGCCTCACTTGGCGAAGCTGCAGCAAAAGACGTCGACGTCGGCCAACGGCGGCCTGCCCACGATCCACCGGCCGCTGGTGGACGACGACATTATCGGGGCGCTGGATCTGGACATTGACGAGAGCATTCTGGACTGAGGAGCGGGCTGGAAGGAATGTCAACAGTTGCCATGTATTTTCGTGATTTTCGATCTCTTTCACTGTATGACTTAATTCGATATTTACTTGGGTTGCATAGGCTGTCATATTTGTAGCGCTGGCTGAGAAGGACGGAACGGTGCCAAAGGAATGTTAAATAGAAGGGAAAAGCATAAAATACAAGGACATAAAAGGCCCTCTCGCAAATTCACGTAACGTCTAGCCCATGAGTGGCACTCTGCCACAAAGCACATCTGCGCATCTACACGCCCAACATGCGCAGCCGGCGCTCCAGTTCGGTCTTGTCGCGCGCGAGCTGCGCCTTCTCCTGCTCCAGCTGCTCGACCTGGGCCTCGAGACCCTCCATCTGCTCCGCGGCGCCGACGCTGAGCTCCTCGACGATCTTGACCATGCGCCAGAGCCGCAGCACAATGACCAGCGACGCAATCTCCTCGACGACGCCGTGGGCCAGCACGTCGACGACGAAGCTGATAAGAATGACAAAGGCGTCGAAGCAATGGAACCACGAGTGGAAGAAGCTGGGGGTTAGTTCTGGGAGACAGAGCGGCCAGGGCTTGGGTAGGGAGGAGGGGCCAAACACGACACCCTGCACCCAGCACAAAGGGGACACGCACCTCCAGCCAAAGGCCCAGACAGTCGCCGCCAGCTCCGCGACAAACAGACAGCTAAAGACGAGCCCGCCGATTTTCGTGGCCTCCTGCACCGGCGCCACCCACGGGGCGTCCTCGCTGCCGGCGTCGCAGGTCACCAGCGACACGAGAATGTCGCACAGAATGGCCAGGACGTCGAGGCCGACGAGGGCCAGGATCATGTAGTGCTTCTCCTTGGATTCGAGGTACACCTGCGACTGCTGACGCCAGCGCTGCCAGCGCGGTTTCGGCTCGATCGAGGGGAACGCTGTATTCAGCGGCGAGTCGCCCAGGGGGTCGTCGCGGTCGTCGCGGTCGTCCTGGTCGTCGCCGGCGCCGCTGTAGAGAAGAGCAGCCTGCTCCATGGTAGCTGTACGCCTTATACGGGTATAGCCAAAGCAAAGAAAGAATGGATCGCGGCAACGTTCCCGTGTAAGGTGTAAGGCTGTGGACGAATGCCAAGCACAAATGCCAAGACGTTAGCCTCGCGATGATGTTCTGGGGGAGCAGCGCCATTTTAATGGCTGTATACGACGCGTACGGCCGCTCATACACTGCAAGGGGCCCCTCATTAGTCCAGGGTGGCTTCGGTCTTCCGTGTGTCCTGGCCAGCTGAAAGCCCGCAGTAGCGGTCCCACGTTTTTGGGCGCCAAATAAAAAAAAAAGTTGGCACACAGAGACTCTTGTTGGCACATAAGAGTCACGTGGCATTGGGGATCCTACGAACGAGCAGGAAACAGACGAAAGAGAGCATGGGATTTATGACATTCAGATGTAAGATTGAACAGTTATATGCTTATAAGAAGAGGCAAAAGCCGTGCCACCGTACCCAATTCCAGCTAACAAAATGCAACCCGCAGCTCATCGATCTGTTGTTATCAGCCAAAATGCACATAGGGGACTACAACACCAATCGGTTCGAAAAAATGCAGCCCTACCCAAAGACATTCAAAGGAAATCGTCCCCATGCCATATGTGCTCGACGGTAAGCCGGCTTGGTCCTTGCCGCGATGTGCTTGCATGCAGAAAGAAAGGGCAGAGATAGGCAGGAGTTGCCATTAAGTAAATCGTTTCGTTCCACGTATATATAAATGCTCAAGCAAACCAAAACCACGGTCTACCAAGGACACGCCCACCGACAGACGACAGTAAAAGAACCTCCCCCCCAAAACCCCGGGATAAGATCACACACAACGCCGGACAGCAAGAGGTGGCGGCTCGGCCCCTTAGACAAAAAAAGCCCTCTTGCCTATGCTTCGCAACCAGTGGCAGACAACACAGGACTTGGGACAGTCTCACAGGCCCGGATGAGGAAGGTTGCAAAAAACGGAAAGCAAGTCCGCCCAAAAGAAAACCAGTTCACCAAGAAAAAAGAACAAGTAGAAAAAACATACATGCAGGAGTGTGTATATTCAACAATGGGTAAAAAAAGCAAGATGAACGGTAAGAAGGGGAAAGGGAAGGGAGAAGGGGACATTGAAAAACGAGACAAAGGAAACAATCGTTATTGCTCTTCGTCACTATGCTTGGCGGTTCCGTTTGTTGCCGCGTCCGAAGACGTCCTTGCCGTAGTATCCTAGGCTGGCGAGGTCGAAGATCTCTTCAAAGTTGAGCTTCCGTTTCTGGCCGGCATTGCGCAGGTAGTGGCCGGCGCCCGAGACAGCGCCGCCCGAGCCAGCAGCTGATCGCGCGCCCGACCGCAGACCGCCGTGCCGTAGCCGACCGGGTCGTGAGATGGAATAGGAGGTGTTGTTGGGGGAGGAAGCAGCCCCAGCCGCAGTGCCCGAGGCAGACGAGACCGACGAGGCCGAAGAGGCCGAATGCGAAGGCGACCCGTCACGGGCGTTGTTGCCGGACGCCGCCGAAGTAGCAGCGGTCACTTTATCGGAGAGATCCAGGTTGGCGAGAGCCAGGTACGACGTCTCCTGCGGATAGGGGATCGAAGACCGAAAGGCGAAGTGCTCTTGAGATGGCACCGAGGCCTCCACGGGAGCAGATAGTCCAGCGGGTTTGGCAGCAGGAGCTGAGGCCGAAGAGGGGATGTGTGCGGGTGCTGGGGCGGATGGTGATAACGTCGGTGTGGATGTAGGTGTGTCGGAGGCGGCAGAGAGAACGGGAGCCAAAGTGGCTGCGGGTGGCGATGAGGCCATGTCGGTGTCGGCGTCGGCGTTGGCCGATGCTTGTGTGGTTGCTGGTGCGGATGCTGCTGTTGCTGGGAGTTCGATTCTGCCGGCTGCCGCACTGCTGGTGCTGGCCTGTGGTTCGGGCGACGCGCCTGTGTCGGGCTTATCTGCCTCGTCTTCGCTCTCCATCGAGTGGCTCATGGGATCGCGGCCATCGAGTCTGTCCGTCACCCATCGTCGGACCTTGCGGATGTCTGTGTCGTCCTTGTCCAGGAGCGCAGCCAGGTCGTCGAGGCAGTCTTGATACCCGTCGACTCGGGCTTTGGCCTGTGCGGAGGCCGACGTCTTGTAGAGCCGCGTCACCGACAGAGCAGCCGCCCGGAAGACGTCGAGGAGCTCCTCGGAGTTCTCGGTGGCGGCGTTCATCGTGGCCGGGTCGAGAGCAGCGATGAATGCGGGGCAAGAAAACCAGCGATGCGAGTAGGATGTGCGAGTCTGCTATATGGGTGGCCGAAGACAAAAGGGTGGCAAGCGATGACTCGGTGTTTGCCTCCTTACGTGGCGATGCGTCGTGGCGATGCTGTTGGCCGGAAGCCGTGATTCATCTAGGTCGTCGATGTCCTTCTAAAGAGGGGTGCTTGGGTGCTGTCTCGGCAACGGAAAAGTTTTGCTCCCCCCGTCGAGTTGGGGCAAGTAGAGAAATATCGGCCGGATAGTAGGGTCCCCAGCACCGCCAAAGTGCGGCTGACTTGTCCGTGATTTAGTTGGATGGTCACAGCCAGCAGAAACCGCCACCTCGCAAAACGAAGGGAATACCGTTGACAGGACGTCGACTTGCTCAGCGCCAACGACGGTGGATCGAAGCAAACAAACAAAAAGGGCCGTCGTATGCAAGAGGCCTGGGGGACAAAATATCCAGCGGTTTAGTGCGCGTCTGCCTGCCCCTCCGGCCGGTGGACTCTTTTTCCTGGTGCAAACTTCGATTTTGTTGTTCGTCCTGGCCGCCCGTTTGCTAGTGCGCTGGAACCACAGTGGAGCGGTTACGTCGTATAGGGTCGTACTGCACATGACTTGGCCTCAGGCGGAGGTGGCCAGTGCTCAGCGGCGTATCTTTGATGCGCGCCGGCTGCCCGTCAGCACAGCCGCAGCTGCTGATTGGCCCAAATCCATGTAAGTATGCGCGCCGCGACTCTTACAATTTTTGTCCAACCCGAAAAGGGCAGCCCACCTCTTCGCTCGCTGTACACGGCTGGCCGCCTCCATTTCTCCCTTCTCCCTTTTTCTGCATCGACGTCTCTCGTGCTTGAACAACAACACAACCCAGCGGCCGGCAGACCGTTCCCTCGCATTTCCATCCATGCATCCCAGCCAAACACCCCAGTGACCTCTATTTCATCGATTCTGCCCTCTGCGAAATCCGAAATCGGCAACTGGCAGAATACAGCTAAATCGAGGATTATACGCGTTGAAGAACGCGTAAAGTGCAGCCGCCGTCGCATATATCTGCCACCACTCCTTTCTGTCGCTTTTCTGCCCGTTTTCCGTCTTCCTCGTCTTGAGCCATTCCATCGGCACAGCCAGGCGCTTTTTTTCGCCTCACAATAGCCAGCCATGGCTCCCGCACGGCCCGACGACGGCAACGACTCGGACGCGTCTATGCACGATGCTTCGACGGTGCGGCCAGACAAGTATTACGAGACGGTACGTTTTTACTCTCGGTGCCCTGGATAGATTTGGGGGTTTTGGCGCTGTTTTGGATGGTTTTCGGACGTGGCGGGCGCAGATAGCGCTGCTGGTGGCGGGTGCGAGAGCGCGTTTGTGCATGCTAACTCTATTCGCCGCATTTAGGTCGACGATACGCCCGACTACACCGATTCAGACACCAACCCCAACACGACAGCCAGCAGCGTCGCAGGCGACCTCGTCTTCGACGGTAGGAAACGCCGGACCGAGGCCAACCAGCTGCGCAGAAGCATATACGACCGGAAGCACGACCGCTTAGGCGAGTCCAAGGTAGGAGCAGAGCAAAAGAGCCGATGGCCGCGAAACAAAAAGACGCGATGCCGTCCCATATGCACCAAGACCCACACTAACTCGAGCAGGAGGATGACACGATCCGCCGGTTCCGGTATCTTCTCGGGCTCACCGATCTGTTCCGGCACTTCATCGAGACCAACCCGAACCCCAAAGTGCGCGAGGTGATGGAGGAGATCGATCGGCAAAACTCGGAGTCGTCCAAGAGCGCCAAGGCGGGCTCTCGTCAGGGCGGCGCCACCGGCCGCATTCGCCGCACGGAAGCCGAAGAAGACGCCGAGCTACTGAAGGACGAAAAGCACGGCGGCGGCTCGGCGCAGACCGTGTTCCGCGAGTCGCCCATCTTCATCCAGGGCCTGATGCGCGACTACCAGATCGACGGCCTCAACTGGCTGATCTCGCTGCACGAAAACGGCATCTCGGGCATTCTGGCTGACGAAATGGGCCTGGGCAAGACGCTGCAGACCATTGCGTTCCTCGGCTACCTTCGCCACATCATGGGTACGAACGGCCCCCACCTGGTCATTGTGCCCAAGTCGACGCTCGACAACTGGAAGCGCGAGTTTGCCAAGTGGACGCCCGAAGTCAACGTCCTCGTGCTGCAGGGCGCCAAGGAGGAGCGCCACAACCTGATCAACGAGCGTCTGGTGGACGAGAGCTTCGATGTCTGCATCACCAGCTACGAGATGATCCTGCGCGAAAAGGGCCACCTCAAGAAGTTCGCCTGGGAATACATCATCATCGACGAGGCCCACCGCATCAAGAACGAAGAGTCGTCGCTCGCCCAAGTCATCCGCCTCTTCAACTCGCGCAACCGGCTGCTGATCACCGGCACGCCGCTGCAGAACAACCTGCACGAGCTGTGGGCGCTGCTCAACTTTTTGCTGCCCGACGTGTTCGGCGACGCCGAGGCCTTTGACCAGTGGTTCTCGGGCCAGAACCGCGACCAAGACACCGTGGTGCAGCAGCTGCACCGCGTGCTGCGGCCCTTTCTGCTGCGCCGGGTCAAGAGCGACGTGGAGAAGAGCCTGCTGCCCAAGAAGGAGGTCAACGTGTACATTGGCATGTCGGACATGCAGGTGAAATGGTACCAGAAGATCCTCGAAAAGGACATTGACGCTGTCAACGGCGCAGGTGGCAAGCGCGAGTCCAAGACGCGTCTGCTCAACATTGTCATGCAGCTGCGCAAGTGCTGCAACCACCCGTACCTCTTCGAAGGTGCCGAGCCCGGCCCGCCCTACACGACCGACGAGCACCTGGTCTACAACGCGGGCAAGATGCTGGTCCTGGACAAGCTGCTGAAGCGCATGCAAGCGCAGGGCAGCCGCGTGCTGATTTTCTCGCAGATGAGCCGTCTGTTGGACATTCTAGAGGACTACTGCGTGTTCCGGCAGTACAAGTACTGCCGCATCGACGGTGGCACGGCTCACGAGGATCGCATTGCGGCGATTGACGAGTACAACAAGCCGGGGTCGGACAGGTTTGTGTTCTTGCTGACCACGCGCGCGGGCGGTCTGGGCATCAACCTGACGACAGCCGACATTGTCGTGCTGTACGACAGCGACTGGAATCCGCAGGCCGATCTGCAGGCGATGGACCGGGCGCATCGTATCGGGCAGACCAAGCAGGTGGTGGTGTACCGGTTTGTGACGGACAATGCCATTGAGGAGAAGGTGCTGGAGCGCGCGGCGCAAAAGCTGCGGCTCGACCAGCTCGTCATCCAGCAAGGCCGGGCGCAAACGGCAGCCAAGGCGGCGGCCAACAAGGACGAGCTGCTGTCGATGATCCAGCACGGCGCCGAGTCGGTGTTCAGCACCAGGGGCGGCACGGGGCTGGTGTCAGAAAAGGGCCTGGAGATGACGGACGAGGACATTGACACGATCCTCAACAGCGGCGAGACGCGCACAAAGGAGCTCAATGCGCGGTACGAAAAGCTGGGCATCGACGACCTGCAGAAATTCACGTCCGAGTCGGCGTACGACTGGAACGGCGAGAACTTTGCCGCCAAGAAGAAGGACATTGCCATGACGTGGATCAACCCGGCCAAGCGCGAGCGCAAGGAGCAGATCTACTCGATCGACAAGTACTACCGGCAGGCCATGTACGGGCACGTGGCGGCGCAAAAGGAGCAGAAGCCGAAGGCGCCGCGCGCGCCAAAGCAGATCCCGATCCAAGACTACCAGTTCTACCCAGAGGCGCTGCGCGAGCTGCAGGACCGCGAAACGGCCTTTTACCGCAAGGAAATCGGCTACAAGGTGCCGCTGGGCGACGGCGACGACGAGCAGCTGCCGGAGCGCGAAGCCGAGCAGAAGCAGGAGCAAGAGGAGATCGACAATGCAGCGGCGCTGACGGAGGAGGAGCAGGAGGAGAAGCAGCGGCTGTCGCTGGGCGGGTTTGGCGACTGGAACCGGCGCGACTACCAGCAGTTCATCAACGGATCGGCCAAGTTTGGGCGGACGGACTACGAGAACATTGCGACGGAAGTGGACAGCAAGACGGCGGCGGAGGTGAAGCAGTACGCCAAGGTGTTTTGGCAGCGGTACGAGGAGATCAGTGACTACCAGCGGGCGATCAAGACGATCGAGGACGGCGAGGAGAAGCTGCGCAAGATCGAGCACCAGCGCAAGATGCTGCGCAAGAAGATGCAGCAGTACCGCGTGCCGCTGCAGCAGCTCAAGATCAACTACTCGGTGTCGACGACCAACAAGAAGGTGTACACCGAGGAGGAGGACCGCTTCCTGCTGGTGCAGCTCGACCGGCACGGCATCGACGCCGAGGGCATCTACGAAACGATCCGCGACGAGATCCGCGACAGCCCGCTGTTCCGCTTCGACTGGTTCTTCCTCAGCCGCACGCCCAGCGAGCTGAGCCGCCGCTGCACCACGCTGCTGACGACGATTGTCAAGGAGTTTGACGATCTGAACACGACCAAGACCAACGGCCACGGCCACGGCCACAGC
>LLKO01000020.1:365927-406586 GCA_001513895.1 Graphilbum fragrans
CCCCCCCCAGAATAAGGCGCTGGACAATGTCCGGGCCAACGGCAGCAAGTCCGGCAGCAAGGTCAACGGCAAAGCCAACGGCAAAGCCAACGGCAAGGCGAATGGCAAGGCGAATGGCAAGGCCGGCTCCGCCGTCGTCTCACGCGCCTCCAGCGTGGTCTCGTCGCACTCGAACGCGGCGTCCGGGTCCAAGAACAAATCCAAGGGCAAGAAGAAATGAGGACACACAAAGACTGGGAGGCAACCCCAAAAAACTTGAAAGGCACCACTAGACTAGACAGGAGGGACAGGGCAAAAGGGGCCACCGATCGATCACCTACTACGGGCGGAGCGGATATGGGTTGATATGTACTTTTGTGCGTGTGCTTGTGGTGTTTCTGCTGCTGTTTTGCGCTGTTTGCGTTGTTTTGCGTTGTTTTGCATTGACGGATTGGATCTGATGCGTGTTGTTGCGTCTTGGCTGGCCTTGGTTTTCTGTCTTTACGCCTGCGGTCTTCCGCTACGCCTTTCGTCTTTCGTCGCATCTTCATCTTGTATCGAATAGTGTCAAGTCAATGCGGAGGTTGGGCCATTAGAAAGCAAGGGGACACCAGAGGGGGCTTTGTATTGGGGGCTAGCTGTCTACCCGTTGTTTCTGCTCTTGGTTTTGCTGTTATTCCGGTTTGCCTTGTCTCTTTCGTGTCTGTCGGACACGGCGGAAGAGACGGTGGGAGAGGGACATCATACACGGCAGTACACAATGGCGGGCGTTTTTTTCTGAATCTACACACGATGGCAATATTTCCCGTTCCCCGTTCCCAGTGGCTTGCTTTCATTGTTGGTGCGTTCCACTGCTTCCGCAGCTTTTTTATTTTCTTCTCCGGGAAAGTGATAGAACGAGACATGCTTGCATTGCATCTTAGGAGTCGCCGTATGGATGGTAGGCCGAGAGGCCGTTTCGTTACTTGTCAGTTCTCGCTCGCATGGCAGATCGCGAAACAGGGCTGTCCGCCAATAGTAGTGGCCACTCCTCCCTGAAGTGCCTTGATTGTGCTTTAGTGGCTCTGTGGCCGCTGACGGGTACGGATGCCAGCGGCCGATGCGGCAGACCAGACGCCATCGCAGTACTCCGTACGTACGAGCACATCCAGAATACGCGTGTCTCTGTCACGAGATCGAATGTATGCACCAAGGACTCCGTCCGAGACGGTCATTTGCAGCTACGCGTCCTATTACGTTGCGCTCTTTCCACAGGGGCTCGGCAGCTCGTGCCGCTCAATATATTTATTGCAATTGGATATGTCTGCTCCGCGTTGTATCCAAGCGCACGAACACGGCCGTATCCTGTATGTACAGACGCAGAGTTCCAGGGAAACTGCCAGAAGCACGGCGTAAACAGCAGCAGGAGACCGCATTCCAGCCAGTGCCGGCCTGGCTACGCCGTGCTCCCAGCGAGTCCCAGGCAGCTCAACTCGAACAAGGCATGCTGTGTCGACATGGGGAACTCCGAGCTTGCGAAATGAGCTGGCCAAAGGTGTTAAGCATACCTGTGATCGGCTGGGATCGCGAGTCGCAAAGTGTACAAACAGCGTCCGGATATCCACCGCCTCACGAGCCATGTCGTCTGCCCCATCGTCAACTATGTATACTCTATCTCATACGAGTACACTGTCCCTCGGTCCAATCACACACGCTCAACTGCGGGCTGTTTCTCTGGTCTCCCTGGTCCGACTCTGGGCCCCTCTCCGACTCATAATCATTAGGATGGACCATTGGCTCGGTCTCCCTTTCTTTCTACATACCCCGTACGAGTACTTGGCCTATTGTTCTAGGTGTTTTTTTCCCAGTCCAATGTTATGGTGCTTGCGGGCCACAATGCATATGAGAGACACTCTCCACTCCCCCCACTCACTATATACGAGTAATTCACAAGAAAAATAGGCCTAGGCAGGGGAGACGCGACAGGGGAGCTCTTTTTGTTTGGTTACTGCCCTGTAGCTCTGAAGCTGTGGTCATCTAGTCTGCATGTTCGGAGTAGAAACATACTCTGACAGAATGTGCGCCATCTTACGGCCATTCCCGCATCCAACCAACCAGGCTACTCGGCCTCGGGGAAGCTCTGTGGTCAAGCTGATCAGCTATCGTACGGCTACCGCGATCCTAGCCGGAACTACGAGCAACGGTAATAATATAGGACGAGCTCTCTCCTGGCACAGACAATAAGACGAGTTCCAGTACTCCGTATATGCTCGTAAACATACTCCGTAGCGTGAAAGACAGCCTTGCCCCAACAAAGAGAGGAATGCCTTGTTTGTCTCTTTGCCTCCGGACACGAAACCGGGGCCACCAGATCATATGGCGGCCTGTCCTGGCACCGACCATTTTGCATGCGTCCTGTGCATTCGTACAACTTTGGACGAAGCAACCGGTCTGTCCAACCTGGAGACGAGACCCATGATGGACCCTGTTGTGTGCTTGTTTCGGTGCAGCCGGCCCTCCACGAGTCTCTGGTCCTATTTGACCTTTGCGTGCTCAGTCAGACCTGCCCCCTTCCCCTCTGGCATTGAACGCCGGAGCAACGGCGCAGTACGTGGTCGCTAGTCGTAGAGTGGGAGTGGGACTGTGAATGTAGTGCATGTCATGTACACACTCGTATACGGAGCATGTACATAGATGAATGTGCGGGTTGGACGGCCGAGGCCATGCTTTTCAGTGGGTGCAGTCTGCCTTCTCCTTTCCCCGTGTTTGTTTATAATATGCAGCCGATTCCGTGGCATTCCTCTGTCTGTCCCCCGTCTTTCTCCCATCGTCTTCTACCTCTCTGATCTGTTTGCTATTCGCATTCTACCACACTCGTTTGATCGTTGGCTCGCTTCGTCGTTTGTCGTCCTTTCCGCACCACCACCACCATCGCTATGAAGTCCGTCTTCTTCTCCCTCGCGTTCCTGGCTGCCACGGCCGCGGCTCAGTCGTCCACCGCCTGCGCTGCCGAGTACATCGTCCAGGCCTGCCTGACCAACGAGAACGACGTGCTGAACAACTGCGGCACCAACGACTGGGACTGCAAGTGCAACGCCTACGGCAGCATTGTCACGTAAGTCCCTCAGCCTGTCCCTCTCCGTCCCTCCCCCCCCTCCCCCTCTCTCTCTCTCTCCTCTCCCCCGCTAACCTTTAGATGCTACAACAACTGCCCCGACGACTCCGCCCGCGGCACTGCTGTCGGCCAGCAGCAAATCTTCTGCGGCTACGCCAGCCAGTTCCCGTCCTCGACGACCAAGGCGGTCTCAGCCACGTCGGCCACAAGCGGCTCTGCTGCCACAGCGACCACGACCGCCGACGGCGACAGCACCGCCACCGGCAAGGCGGGCTCTGCAGCGACGGCGACCGGCACCAAGACGGGCACAGCTGCCGCGGCTGAGAAGACCAACGCGGGCGCCGAGCTGATGCTGAATGCTGGTGGAGTGCTAGCTGCTGTGGCTGGTGCTGTGGTGGCGGTTCTGTAAGGCAGAAAGGGAGAAGAGGGGGGAAGGGCGAGAAGGAGCATACCCAAACAGCGAGTCGCATCTACGTTTCTAAGCACAGCCTGAGCCACAGACGGCTCACGGCGTTGATTGTTTATACATTTACCTTGTAGAGATTAATTTATACTAATAATTACCACTTACGAGAAGACACCAAAAAAGGAATGGCATGGATTGAATGCATGGCTAGCACAGAAAAGCACGTCGGAACTAGTTATCGACATCGCCTTCACAGAACTCAACGTATAGACAAGGTTTTGAATTCAAAAAAGTATGTACATCAAAAAGAGTGTACTAGCCAGGCCCTTCACACAAGCACTTGGCCAACACACTGAATGCAGGATGGGCCGCCACCATGTTTACATGGTGAGCTATCCCAAACTGTAAATCTTGTCTGTCGCTCCCTCCTTCCCAGTCCCGTACTCCTACACAAGCCTCCCTATCCATACACTTGCTGTTCGTCTCGCCTTGTTTTTGTTCGGATGCCTTTTTCCACAAGCTTGGTGCCTCTGCAATTTTCACCAACAAAAGCACTTGTGGATGAAAACGGACAACCCGCACACCAACTCAGAGCGAAACACAAATCAAAGACCAAACCCATGTCTTGACACTTCTATGCCTTGCACACCATGCAGAATAAGCAGACGTAACAGCCAACCAGGCACACAACTCAAAACAACCCAGGAATAATAAAAAGTAAAAACACACGCCCCATGTTGCCAGCAGCAAGGCAAAGAAGAAAAAAAGGGCATCCCTCCCTCTGGCTGCCACTTCTCTTTCCATACTCTCTTCTCTTCTCAGTCTAGATGTCCGACCAAAGTCGCGAAAGGGCGGGAAAAAAAGGAAACAGACGTTATCATAAAAACATAATGGTGTAGTTCATAGTGAAGAGGAAAGCGGGGGGAAATCAACGTAAAAGAAACAAAAAAACACACACGAATGCCCCCCACGCACTCGTCTCGACAGTCTTTGTTTTGTAATAAAATGGTGTATAGGGTAAAAAGCGATTAAAGAGGTAGCAGAAGGGAAAGTAGGTTCCCAGAGGAGTCGGAAGAAGAGAAGATGAAGGGATTTCATGGTGTGCCACACGTGGAGGGTTTGGTGGTGGCTTTTAGCGACTCGCGACAAGGAAAGAGACGGCGGATGGGCCTATTTGGAGCGGGTTTTGCTGCTGCTCCGAACAGGGCTCACAAATCCGACGTGCTTGCTCTCGTCCTTCTTCAGCTTCATCGCCGTCGACGCTACAGCACTGCCGCGGTGATGGCGCATAGGTCTTGACGAGTCGTGGTTCTGGTCTTCGTCGCCGTCGAGGTTGATCTCGGCCACATCAGACACAGATTCCATGTCGGTATCGCTGGTTTCGGAAGCGCTACCGTCGTCCGAGTCGTCGTACTCGCCATCGTCGCTAACGAGCGACGGCGCATTGTTGCTAGCACTGGGGATGGGGCTCATGTCGATATCGATGTCGACTTCCACGTCCACGTCCATTTCCTCGTGGCCAAAGAGCCGCGAGGCAATAGGCAGGCTGCTGATGGCCGGAGTCATGCCCGGCGTCGCCAACGAGAGATGTGGCGACGGGCCTTTCTTGCTTGCGCTGCCAGGGCGAACCAGAGGAGTGTCCGGGCCAGCTCCAGCGCCGTCCATGTTAGCCATGGAAGACGAAGCAGGAGCCATGGTCGGCCGGCCCGGCATGCGCATGACGGAAGCTTGTGGCGGCGGCGGAGTAGCAGAAGCCGATGCCATGGCGCTGTTGTCGTCGTCGTCCTCGGGCGTCCAGGTGTACTCTTCCATATCGAGCTCAGCTGTTGCGTCCTCCACAAGCTCTTCGAGACTACCGGAGCACTTCCTGTGCCGCATAAGCTTTGACAGATACGGCGTCTTGTCACAGCCAACAAACGTCGGGTCTGGTGCTGGCTTGGAAGAAACCGCCAAGGCTGCTAGGGATGTCGACGTGGCCTCCTCGGCTGAAGACGGAGACTTCGACAGCTCCTTAAACGACGTCTCAATGTGCCGCAGCAGCGAATGTGCGGTTTCATTATCGCCACGGGCTAGTACATTCACATGTCCCGGAGCACCGGAGACGGGGGTGTGGGACGTGGTCGCCAGAGCGGCCGCTGCAGCTGCAGCTGACGCCACCGCCGACGCAGCCGAGATGGGCGTAGCTGGGTTGGCAGCCGCCTTGGCCGCATCCGGCGCCGAAGCCGAGACCGGAGCCCCCACAGCAGCAGCAGGAGACGGCTTGTTGACAGCAGCGCCCCCATCGGCTTCGATGGGATGGCCGCAGTGCACGGCTGCTTCCTCGTGGCTCTTGAAGTCGCGCTTGTGGGCAATACGGCAGTGGTTGATGAAGCCTTGGGTGCTGGAAAAGTTCTCCCGGTGGCAGTCAATGCAGACCAGCTTCACGACCTTGCCGTCAGCTCGCTTCAGCACACACGGCCCAGCCTTGTCCTTGGGTTGAGGGTATCCGCTAGACAGCGACTGCAGCTTGTGGCCAGCCAGGCCCCGTGTCGGCCGGCCCTTTGTGAGATCGAGAGAGCCGTTGCGCGTCGCCCGGGCCTCTGCTGTCGCAGCACTCTTGGCGCGAGCCGGCTGGGCCACGCCCGGCCAGTTGGGCAGAGGACCGTCAAAGACAGGATCCGGAATGAGCCACTTGGCATAGTGGCGCGCATAGGGGCCGTCGGTGACGCCAAACGGAGCCGCCCATTTCGGGGCTGTAGCACCGGGTCGCGGCCGCACAGCAGCTCCGCGGCCGCTGGCAATGTCCAGCATCTGGTCGGGGGTCGGGCAGTCGGTGGGATACGGAATGAGGTGGCACCGGCGCAGCTGCTCGAGCGCGATCTGGCATTTGGCCATCTCCTGCTCGATCAGGCGCAGCTCGTTGTGTTTTAGCAGAATCTCCAGCCCAAACTGATACTGTACAATATCCTGCACGGCTTCCACGTCCACCGTCTCGGCCGGCGTCGGCGTCACGGACGGCGGAGGCGATGGCGGCGAGGCGCTGCAGCCGGTCTCGGTCTTGAGTGTTTTCACGTTTTTGCGGCCCTTGAGATTCTTGACATCCTTGAGGTCCTTGAGGGTCTTGAGAGTCTCAACTCCAAACTGCGCTCCAGTCCAGTCGCCGAATCCTGCACGCGGCTCCGCGTCTTCGTCGCTCTCGCTCTTTATGCGCTTCGCTGGGTGACCTGAGCACGGCTCTAACGCTGCCAGCTCTGCTTGTGCCACGCCCGAGAGGAGCGGCGCAAATCGAGGCTGCGCGTCCAGCGCATCGTTGCGCTTGCGCTTAAACGACGGCGCCAGCGCAGCAGCTCCTGGACCAGCCATGGCAGCGGCGGACAGACCAGCAACTACCTCATGCGCAGAGTCGAGATTCGATGCAGGCACCGTGTACGGAAAAGCGGTAGTGTCGTTCTTTTCGCATCCCCTTGATTCTGAGGACCAGAACCGGAACATAACCGTGTGGTGGCGAGGGAAATAAAGGAGCGAAAGATGCGCGTGCGCGATATCGGCTGTGCTGAATGCGCCTGGTCGTAAGAGCGGGTACAAATAGCAGCAGCAGAAGAATCAGCGACAGCGCAAGACAAACACAAAGCACACAATCACAATATGCGCTTGGCTGGTGTGGTGGTGGAGGAGTGAGAGTCGGAAGGAGGCGAAAACGACTGTCAAAAAAGGAAGCCAAATAATGTGAGCCGCAGCAGGCAACGGTTTGTCGAGAGAGAGAGGACAGTGTGGCTTTGCAGGCGTGCGAGGCAACCGCGTTGTGGGACAGGGCGAACGGCCACGGCAGTGATGGACAGGGTGTGGGTGGCGAAAGACGGAAGGAACGAGTCAGTCAGGGAGGAAACCGCGGGCGACGCAAAGATAAGTGGGGCGAATGGCTGCTGGGGGTGGCGATTGGCTGCAGCAGGCGAGCTGACGTAACCGAACAGAAAAGGGAGGCCGACAGTGCGAGCAGGTACTGGTGTGGATGTATTGGATGTACTCGTATTCTGGCTGGAGCCTGGAGCGTCTGGGTGAGAAAAGTGGGGCTGTATGGCGCTCGCTGGGAGCTGTTTCGTGTCCTGCGCTGGCGTTTCGCGTGCTAATGCAGGCCGAAGGGAGAGAGAGAGAGAGAGCGAGAGCGATAGAGGAGGACCCCGGAATTAAGGCTCAGAGCGCTGTACTGCGTAATTGGTGTTGTACTGGTATACACTAGCTAGCCTATCGGCCCAACAAAAAACTGGGCAGCTGCGCGGCACAGGGGGGGTGGTTGCCTCCAAAACACTGAACAGAAGGGCGGTTTGGCCGAAAAGAGAGCGCAAAACGGCGGACCAAGGTCCTGATTTATGGTCTGGGTCTGGGTTTCCAACGCAAGACAGCGACGAGCACGAGATTGTGAGATGCGGGATGCGAAAATGCGAAGAGTGAAATGAGCGCAAGAACTAGCAAAAGCCTCGACGCAAACAATAAAGTGAGGGAGGGTGCTCGTAGAGAAAGTATGTGTGTGAGTGAGATTGAGAGAGAAGGAGAGAAGAGGCCTAAAAAGGAGTGCGCAGATGAAGAAACTCCCTTGTGGCGAATAGGTTTCGCTGCGACGGTTGGGAAAAAGGGGAGAAGTGAGGGAAGAGAAAAGGCGATCTGTCGCGAGAAAGAAGGGGGGAGAGGAGACAGGAAAGGGGCGGATGTTTGTTGTGGTTTGAGAGAGCGGGAACGAGAGGAGGAGTTGAGAGCGAGGGAAATGGGAATGGAATCGCCTTCGTTAGCGGGTGAAATGGCAAGGGCGCAGCAAGAACGGGTAGTACGGTCAAGATGGCGGATGGGGATATGGGATGGGCAGAATGAGAATGAGAGTCCTCAGTACGGGTACGAGAGTACGACTAGTCGCAGGTGGATGGCGTTACGGCTCAGGAGCACGAGCAGTAAATAATTACGGACAACGGAGCAGTTGTACTCGTACGGGTACAAACGCAGTAATATTACTATGGAGACGCTGGCCCAGAAGCCAGTGTGGGTGTGGCCACGCCGGCCAGTCCAGTCCAGTTAAGTTAAACAAGGAAGGAAGGGCGAATAGGGGCTCCGTGGGTGGAAGAGTGGAGAGGGTGGGCGCTGGGCGCTCCCCATTATAAGGGAGGGGTGGCGTTAGCGGCAGCTTTGGTCTGGCTGACGACGAATGGTCGTACTACATACGACTACGGCGCACACTATCTCGTAGGTGTACAGACGCAGCAAACTCGCAGGACTCCGTAAATCGCCCACTGTGTGGTATGTTTGATGGCTATTGCTGGTGGGTTTGGTTTTGGTTTGGACATGGGCGATGGTCGGGGCCTCCCAAGACAACGCTAAAAGGGAGCTCTTGCTCTAAGTGGATCAGCCGGGCGCAACTCCTCCCTACGAGTACGGAGTATTCGTATACGATTACACTACGACCGCCAAAGCACTCGAGCTGTGTGTGGCCATGTCATTTCTGTTTGTCGTTATGTGGAATCGGGTCCGGTACTTGAATACGGTGCCAGAATACGAGAAAAGTAGCACTAGAATCTCAATACTGTTGCGGAGTAGCTGCTTATACGCCCTATACTTGGAGTTCGGTAGCTTCATGTAGGCACTGTAATGTGCATCTACGAATCCTCTGCCCGCAATGAAAATGAAATAATGGCATAGAAAAATACCTCATACCAAAAAGAGATCCGAGAACAATGTCGAGCTCGGTCCTCGGCGACGATCATAGCTGACAGCCAACGGAAGGGATGAAATCGGCCTTCACAGGTGTCCTAGCAGGTGCCGTTTATTTAGGCACTTCTTGCGCTCTGCGCTTGCAAAGGTGCTGAGTACATGTCTGCCATAGCGTGTACTAGTGCCTCCGCACCGGGCAGAGCATCACTATAGCGTCGTTATTTCTGCTCAGGCCCGCTGGCCGCACAGCTTTCTCCGTACTTTTCATTCTTGCCCCGTACGGACTATCATAGTGCTCTGGACACCCATAGCTACGAAAATGACCTTGCTTAACTACGCGTACGGAGCACGGCCACATACTCAGACGAAATAACTACCTACTTACTCGCAATAACGCACATTACAGACAGCAGACTCCCGCTCACAGTGTGTGCGCCTGTCTACACGGAGTACACACCGCTGTCGCATCCCGACTTTGGACTTTGTGCTCACAAGACGCCGTGGACACGCATTGCTTTGTTTACTTGCTCCGTTGCCGCCGCCCTATTTTGTTATCGCGGCCCCATCCTGCTGCAATCTATTTATGTTTCTCCCCTGCATCAGCATACTGGAAACAGGCCTGTACTAGATGTATGGAGTATACGACTACAACTATGTACTCCGTACAGACTAACTATAGCTCACAGTGGAATAACACCACTGTGTTGACATGCTCCGTACGAGTACGACGTATCTTATGGTATTAAGTACAGCGGCACCCACGCCTTTCGTGCTCCATTGCACAGAAGGGGTGTGACCACCCTCCTTTCCCAAGGTTAGATGGCAGCAATACCACTGACTGGATATTCTGGGCAGGCCGTCTTTCGGGTTTCAGCCTGCGTTAGCAGAAGGCACTGCTAACACGGTACATAGCGGCACAGTGTGTTTGGCTCACATCTGTGATTTCCCTGGTACCTCCCTATCTGCCGACCCCTGTCTGATAGCATCTTCGTGTGTGGGGGGGATGCTGCACAAGATGACACGCTTGGGCAGCTAGGCAATCCAGCCGTGGCGTGAGTGGGAAAATCGACGGATTTGGCTACATACATTTTTCTTCGAAGGATTGCCCAGACAGATACGTGGTTGAGCACGGTACGCCATAGTGTGTGTGTGTGGGAGTATGCGAGTGTGTGGTCGTATGTGCGAGTACGAGCACTCATATATGTATGTTTCACTTACTCATATGAGAATACTCGTGAGTGTCCCTAAGTGCGTATATGCAAGTCTGCCGACCATGCCAGAAATACCAATGCAATATACGCCTCGATATGTGCTGTGCAAACTCCCACCTTTGCCCTACCAACCAGTGCAGAACTGTCAACCTGCTCGGCGTCTGTGTAATCCTGAGCAAGGATGGCTCTGCTCTTGTTGTTTTGGGGGGGGCTGTGCCGTCTCCTCCCCTCTCCCCTGCTCCAAGAGCGACGGTTGAGCCTCGCGCGCACCGCACAACCGATACTATTTGACGCGAAGAACCGTGACAGAATGCAGCTATTTATTGTTTACGCCTCCTCTTCCATTCCGTAAATCTATGTAGGTGAATGGTTTCTTGACATGCTTGTACAGCGCGACTGGCTACTGGCTACTGGCTACTGGAATGTAGATTGTCTAATGCGCTCCCATGTTACTACTAATTTATCCTGCTGTGGTCGACTCATGGCCTACTTTTCACCGACACCCTCGTCAATTTAGTTACCGCCACCAGGGTCAGGATGACAGAGATAATGCCACCTTTGTAGACCTGCATGTGTCTTAAGAATAGGCGTTGCCTACTTGGTGATGTAACTAGCCTCATCTTCTAGACCTAAGTTATATGGAAGATGAATTGCAGTCACACCGTGAACACGAACAATATAAAGTTCCAGATCAGAGTCTATTCAGAGGACGCAAAGCAATAGACTCCGAAAAACATGACTATCAAGAGCTACCGACCTATATATTATAGTACTTTACAACTGTCACGGTCACTAATAGTAAGAAACCAAATTTGAATTTGACTACAAATATTGAAAGATGCCGTCTTCCTCTTCTTCCCCCTGGCCATTTCCACCCAAACACACTTGGCATCTAAGATCTACGCCATTCACACGTAGGACTCAATTGCATCAGCGTTTGTTTCCATATTGCTCTCCCTCTCTCGCCCATTCAAGCTGTCCATGCGTCATCACCTCGTTCTCCTGTGACATTGCCTCCTGTAAGTCCCTCCGCCGGCTTTCGCACTGCCTAGCTTGCTCGTCAGCTCTCGTCATGTGTACAGGAGTCAAAGATATATGAAATGGCGCGTTTACCTCATCCATCTTTCAAGAACAAAAACCAGCCAGTTGGGTTGTAAGTTAGTCTGATTATTGCATGAAATTCCCAAAAAAGGGGTTAGTTTTGCCTCGCTTGATTCCAACGAGGAGTTGCTGCCACGATGTCAGGGCTTGGATAGATTCGTTGAATTATCATTCCCATCTAGGGGCTGCACGAGGACAGGTCAACCGTATGGCTGCTGCATGACCAACAATGTTGTTGGAGGGCTGACACATTGCTTGAATAAGAAGCCGTTAGCTAAGTCAAATGAATCTGTCATATCGTTCTGCGAGGAGCACCTTTGTGTCCTTAATGATTCACGCGTAGCTACCTCTCGTAACGAACCACGATCCAGCAAGATCAATAGACTACGGCATCGCTGCATCCACAAGCATTATTCGCCATTCGACCGCAAGTGTGCCTTTTGCTTTGACGCTACTCTTTGCGCAACCATTCCCACGTGAATTCACTTGTGGCTCCCGGTTTATCACGACGTCGTCGTTGTGTAACCACGCTAGTCTCGTTGTCTCTCTGGATCGTAAGAAATAGCTCTCGACTGCCGGCCTTGTCTTCTTCCCCTTTTCCCTTTTCTAGCAGTCGCAGCCTGATATTCTGTCCTTCCCCCCTTCACTCACGGCATAGGCGTCTCTGGCGCTTCCCGCCGCTCCTCGCCTCTTATTTGTTTTGCACCATATCACTATGCCGTCTCCTCCCTCCCCTAATCTCTTTAAATCTCTCAGATCTTCCTCAACCTCTCTACCAGCCTTCCACTGAAATAGCGAACAAAATTCACCCAGGTCCCATGAAAACAACTGAGGCGGCGGTGATCATAGGCCCCTCGCTTGGTGATGCCCTGAAAGATCATGGCCCTGTCCCTGGCGGATGATGATACCGAAGACAAGGCCATTATCTTTGAGGGCATCACCAAGCTCTACCGCATCTTTGACGAGATTTTGGGGGACTTTGTTATTGTTAACAGTATGTCTCGTTTTGTTGATTCTTCGCCTCCCCTTGTTTTGTTTTTATTGGGTTTTCTCCTCTCCTTCTTCGCTAACCTAGTAGATGTCTACCAAACCGACTTTGACCGCATCGACGAAGAGCGAGAGATTCGGCGTCGCAAGTTCCGCTTCTTCTTCCAGGCCGACAAGAGACAGCTATGCGTTATGCTTCCGTTTAGGCCTCATGAAGTTATACACTCCGGGCTGTTTGTAGCTATTTGCGTGAGTTTGTACGCTGCCCCATCGATGCCACCGTGGATCCAGTGCGCGGCCACAACTTATTCGAGCCTGAACGGCACAAACACGAAAGAAGCCGCCGGCAATATAAGTGGTGGCGATGCTATGTGGCCTGCACTAGTGATAGAGTGCGGCGCGAGCCAGGGCCTAGCCAGTCTGCACGCGGCTATACAATGTTGGTTCTGGTCCTCGGAGCACCGCGTCAAAGTCGTGCTCGCCGTCAAACTGTACGCGTCGACGCACACAATCGTCATCAAGAAGTTCACCGAAGAGCACGTTGACGTCCCTCGCCCCGGAGCTACCATTACACGCGGCACCAGAGGGCGTCCACCCCTCCTGCGCCTGCAGCCTGTCCTGCAGCAGACGATCATAATCGCGCCGGTCCCAAACAGCAACCCAGCCCGGTACCATGCCACTCGAGGTGTGCTAGTCCTTGCCTTTGAGCTGCTGTATCGCCGGTTAGAGGAAATAGCGGCTGCGGTGTGGTCCTGGCCTATTGTTTACTAGTTATACCGAGTGCCTGTGATGCTCTTGTCTTCATTGGCTTTTCTTGAAATAGTCCACGCTGAGGTGGCCGGCCAGGACATATATCGTTGTAAACCGGGGGTATGAGACAAGGACTCCCATGGGAAATGAAATACAAAACGAGCGATACTGAGGACAGACATCCACTAAATGCTTCTGGGTTACAGGCAGCTGCGGAGAGGCACCTCTTACCTTCCAAGTTACATTGCCGTAAAGTGCCAATCACGTCGCAATCGCGATATGGCGTTCCTACGTACTTAGATAGAGGGATTTCTTCAAGGGCATAGTGGCTACTTTCCAAGTTGGGCAGGGAAATGCTGAGAAAGAGAATGTAACTGGTTTGATGGGTAGCTGAAAGATCTGTAATTCTCAGTGTTGGTCTGCTCTGGTAGTTGTGACCTCTAGATTATATTTATTTATTCAATCATAGACTGTCCCAACCACCCTTGTGGCGGCCATGTAGCGTACTTATTTAATATAGGTATTCCCACATACCCTTTTTTGATACAACCTTCCTCCTGCAAGAATTACCTCGTCTTGTCTACTGCCGTTCTCCCAAAAGTTGCTGTTCTATCTCCGTGGTGGGTCTGCCTGTTTAAGAGCCTGTTGATGCACGGGCCACCTGTGTGCAGGAGAATCTGGACAACGCTTGGGCCATTTCTGGCGATGTCGTATCTGATTGGCTGGCGCCGCGTCAAAGCTCTTTATGTGGGGGAGGAGCCGATATTGAACAAAAAAAAGGTCTTGCTTTCGACGGGAACAGATGCTCATTGTGACATTCTTCAAGCACGCAACCAGTGGCCCACAGTGCTACTGCTCCTAGATCGCCTTTTCACAACAACAGAGCACCATCCCGATAGAGTGCGAGCACCAAAACCTCGAAAATCTGGCATAGTTTAGCCGCAAAGCGAGTCCCGCCATTTCTGCCTCAGCCATTCTCTTTCTTGCACCTACGAAACAAAATGCGCAGCGATACGGTCGATAATTGAAGCCACGAGCCCCCGACGTATCGAACCGGCAAATTCTGCCATCATGCCGGACAAACGGCACGCCTCGGCGCTCCCTTCTAAGGACGCCCGCCAAGCCAAGAAACAAAAGACAGCTTCGAAACTCCTCTCAACACCATCAAAAGAGAAAAAAGCAAATGCGGGCTATGGAAAACAGGCAAAGAATCCAACCGCTGTAGCGGGCTTGGCACCCCCAACCCCCGGGATCCCAGTCGATCTCGCAGAGAAACGGCAACAAGAAAAGAGTGTGGCGGTGGCCAGCCTCGGAAAGGGCAAAGCAGTCCGACCGGCAAAAACGAGCGGAGAGCCAGACACAACATCAAAACCCCCGAGCAAGAAGACAGACACATCGGCCAGGCCAAAATCAAAACCCAAAGGCCAGCCCCCCAAGCCGCTTCCCCTAGAACCACACGCCGCCATCCTCACCGAGCTGCGGCCGAAATACAGCGTTTTAGCGATGTCTGTGATATCCTCATCACGCATTGAGAAGCGTATCAATTCTATATTAAACAAGCTTCGCGAGCCAGCCGCTTTCAAGGAAACGCCGGCCCCGAGCTTTGCGACAAAGGCGCTTGGAGAAAGTGCATCAGCGGCGGCAGACGCCTCTCTTCCCGGAGTTGTCTTGCTCCATGCACGAGCCAATGACACGAGCAAGCTGCTATCGATTGCTGAGATTGCGAAGCGCCGTATTCGAGAGGGGATTCTCGTCCCAGAGGGGGCCGATCCGACCCCTGCTACTACATCTTGGTACCAATACAACAGGATCTATGACGTGGACCAGGAAGTGGACGAAAAGGACAAAACCGTGGGGAGCGATCAGGGAGACGAAGGCGGCGAGGACGAGGATGATGGCTTTGAGCCCATGGCGGATCACTTCTTGGGGGCTATCGGAAGCCGAGATGTGCCCCAAAAGACCGTCCGGAGAACCTATATGAGTATTTTCCTCTCTCGGGTAGCTATACCAGAACTCTCGAGGCAGCCAGACATCACCGGTCAGGCAAGCAGTGATCAAGAGGAGGTTGAGTGGCTAGACTGGATGACAAGGGCTGGACGTGCCGCATGACACCACCTTGAAAATATATCACTATGCCCATTTTGGCCTTCCGTGGCTAACACATGTACGGCTTCACCATGATACCCATCTTTGAAAAATGCAGTTTATTTACGGAGTATATGAACAAATAGATGTGTGATATGTATGAAACGTAATGTATGTATTTTATTCCACCAACGCAACAGTATATATGAAGACTATCAATGATGCGTCTTTTCTTACAAAAACTACTCACACAACATGGCTTCTTACCAATTCAACCCAATTCAAACCAAATATATAACCAAAACAGACAGTTTATAAAGCGCGAGCAGTAACCAATGCTAATAATATGGCAAACCAGGAACCCACAAAACGCTATTGTCACACACTCGACTACCCCCGTAGACGACTCCCACCTTTCCAGTAATCCTACCTAGCCCATCCTAAATAATATCTAGAGAGAGTTGCCTCGTATGAAACATCGTTGGTTTGGTTGAGAGCAAACACACGAGGCTCACTGCCACTCGACGAGCAAGCCACAGTCGAAGCCAAAAAGCAGCGGCTGAGAAAGGGCACGTGAATCAATTCCAGCATTGGCCGCATAACAGGTGCATGGCGGAGCTTCTATTGATTCGTTCTTCATTATCTCCTCCGAATAACAACAAAGGAGCTTGTGTCATCGTTGCGTCGCAGGAATACAGCGGTACCATCGGCCGCTTACGGGCTGCCCCCAGCGGACGAGGAGGAGTAGACGATGCGCAGCACAAAGTTGACCACGACGGCCAGAACCAGGATGATGGCTAGGAACGTAGGACCGAAACGGTCGTCAAAACCGGCCTGGCCACGCCGCCGTATAGACTGGGCACGCCAGTGGTAGGTGAAGAGGGCGTATAGCATGGAGATGAGCGCGACGCCGGTGAAGAGGAAGGCGGAGATGAAGGCCGGGCGGTCACCAAAGTTGAGCATGCCGATGGCGAGGGCGCCGAGGATGACAGTGAAGTTCATCCATGATAGAAAGGTACGCTCATTGGCGAAGAACACCTTGGGCTCGACACGGGTCGGCAGGGCAATCCGCTTGCCTGGAGGGGGAGAAGGGAGGGGTCAGTATAGGCAACGAATGCTGGAGGCCGCTCCGAACAAAGCCATTTGTTTTATCCTCTTGGTAGGCTGGCTAGAGCACTGAGAAAAGGGGGGGAGGAGTTGTCTTACCCGGTGCGGTCTGGAGAAGAGGCTGACTCGACATGGCCGATAGACTGAAGAGAAAGAAAAGGGGGGAGGGGGAGAACACGAGGGAGATAAAACAGATTGGTAGGAAAGAAGAAAGAGGCAATGGGGGCGTCGTTGGCTTTGAGAATTATCGGCAGGCGCTTTGGCCAGGTAGATAGATATCAGGGGCGAGGTACTCTTGACAGAATGTCGTCGAGCTAGAGAAACGGGGGATCGGCAAGCAACTGAATGTCCTAAGAGGCTTCGACGGGAGGCGGGTGCGTGGGTAGGAGGCGTAAGAAAAAGAAAGTAAAAACAGCTCAAGCTGGCCGTATCGGGTTTGCTGGATCTTGAGGCCTCCCTAGATAAGAGAGTTACAGGGATAAGGAAAGAAGAGAAAAGCCTCAATTGCGGTGTTTCTGGGACAAAAAGAAGAAAAAGGGCAGCAACAGCGCCGGAGGGGATAGGATAGGCAAACGAGGGAAAAAAAGAGAGTGACAAGCGACGATATTTTTCTTTATAAAGAACCTTTTTAGTACAGCATTATACTCGTACACATCAATGAGCGACTGGGCTACTACTCCGTGCACTTAGCTAAAGCGGGAGCGAAGCTCTCTCTCGTTCCCTCTAGCACCAGACCAAAACAGACGCTTCACAGCTCAGGAGCTCCAGTATGACATGCACGTGGGCACTTGATTGGCTGGGATATGATTGTGTCACGTGCAGCCGGCGAGTCCAGAGGCCTCTGTCCAGACCCTCACCAATACACCAATGAGAATCGCCCACGGGATGCATTTACGGGGCCCGTATGGGACAGGCGATGCGCCAATGAGCAAATGGTGAGGTACTTCCGTGCTCCATTTTGACTCAGCTGTTCCCACTCAGGAGTATGAATTAGTACTGAGCTACAGCGCAAAAATCCAGGCCCGACCTGGTATCTTATCCTCTGCGAGAACTGTGCAAGATAGGCAACGCCTCTATTTGTCCACATAGTTTCTGGCGAATACCGTACCAATGCGGCTCTCCAGCGGCTTGGATGACTACCTCCGCAGATCGTAGGCCATCTCAAATGTCCAAGACGTTAGCAGAATCGCGTGGATGGTGCTTGTAGCGGCACGATCGAGCTTGGTCTTCCCCATAGTACATAGTAAATCCGCAAAATGCTGGTCAGTACAGAGTACTCCGGCCTTATCCAACGCGCCCCCAATTCTTTCACCGCCTTTGGGCTACGCTGATCTTCTGCCCCTTAATTGGCCGACAGCACCCCCTCCTTCCTATCAGCGGACACTGTTTATTTACTTTGACTACCTGGCTGTGAAACCAGCTCGAAGCAACAGCATCCACGTCCTTCTATTGCAAATTTTATAGACATCCTTCATCATGGCCGAGCCCATTTCGAACAGTGTATGTCCTCTACGCGTCTAGACGCGAGATTTCCGTGTCCCTTTTTCGTGTTTTTTTGCTTCTTTCTTGATCGTGCACCGGAAACTAACGCGACGTTTGTCTTGCCCCCCTGTCTCTAGCCAATCAAGGACACACGCCTCAAGCAGATCGCCGAAGATGTGAGCATTCTCGAGACCTTTCAGAGGAGATACAGAGCTAGCCGTGACTTGGGCTTCGTTGAGAGCAGGGTCACCTGTGAGAAGGGTAACAAAGATGACGAAGCTAAATAACGTCCATAAATAGGCTTGCCAGAGCGCCATTGGCAGCGCTGAGTTCTACGAGCACGATAAGACCGAGCACTGGAACACATCCATCATTGTGAGTGTCTAGAAGACGGAGGGAGAAGTGAGGAGGCAAGGAGGAAGGGTGGCATGTGATGCTACCTTGCCTTTGTCTGCCGGCTTCCCCATAACTTGATGTGTGTCGCGTGCTTCGCTAACGCCTTTCTCTGCCTCCTTTCCGTTGGACGACCTCCACCGACAATAGAACTCAATCCTCAGAGCACTGATCGCCGAGTCGGGTACGGGCACGGGCAACAACCCGACGTACAAGTTCGCCGTCAACAGCACGATTGTGCAGCACCTAATCCCGACCTCGCAGCTTAACAAGTCCAAGGGCACCGGCACGTCGGGCGACGTGACCGCGGAGGAGAAGAAGGACGTCTCGGCGGCGGCCACCGGCACGGACGGCAAGCCGCACGTGGGCCGTCGTGGCATGCACAGCGCGCAGGCAGCGTACTGGAACGAGAAGACGGACGGCATGTGGACATACAAGTTCGACGGCGGTGAGAAGAAGGGCATGGACATCATCATCATGGTTCTGTGGGTGGCCTTTGATGCGGGCAACCGGTCTTAAATGGCGCAGAGGCTACGGAGTACGATGTGTGACATTTGGGATTAGGGGGGAACGTATGGAGTAGCATATACGGCGACCGAATCCATTTATTTGTCCATCTGCTATGGCTAGGAGTGGCCGGGAAGCTGAAACTGAAGCGCCAGTATTCGTCGTTGGCTATATGGAAGTGCGCCGAACTTCAGATAGGGATTCTATCCGATATTTTTGCTTGATAAGAGTCTATGAAGTCGGCCGTTGTCAGCAAAGGAGCGAGATCGACGGCAGCCATTCCGATATGTTTTCGACAGGCCTTTGTGTTGGACAGCCTGGTGTCTTGGATTCAGGCGACAAGCTACTCTTCATATGGAATGGCGAGAGAAGGGCAAAAGGACGGAATGACACTAGTGGCTCTCAAGCCGAAGAGCGAATTGAATTGCTCGTCGCCTGTCAAGCTGTCCGACGTGCGCAGTGGCATTCTACACATACCGTATATCCCGAAACGCACCATGTCAGGCAGACATACGTCACTTGGGCTGGCTGGTCCGCGTTGCCAAATTGAGAAAACCGGGAAGAAAGTGAGCTCGCTCTCAGTAACGCAGGCAAATAAAGTGGGGATGGCTTAGTTTTAGAGATGCTAGAACCGTGTTAGCGGGCAAGAGTTGGCCATCGGCGCAGAAGATCAGAGACCAAACAGACGGACCGCGGTGAGGAGGAACAACCAGGAGAAAAAAACCCTGCCAACGGAGAAATGCATGTCACAAGTGGCTACTGCCAACTACTACAGGCTCGTGACTGCCCTAGACACGTTGCCCGCCGTTAACGGCGATTTATTTATGGACGAGTCAACTACTCTGTATATTCACCCGCTGTTGTCTGCATCGTCGCAGCGCGTGCTCTCGTGCTTCTTGGTCTCTGGCCTTCGCTCGCTTCGCCCTTCTTCTTTCTGCCTGACCGATCCTCGGCCCCCGGCCGCCCGACGACGCCCTACGACGCCCTACACACGGAACGCGTCTTATCTACGACGGCAGCAGCCCGACACGGCTTTTTTAGCAGCAGAGCCCAAATTCTACCCGACGTTTACCTAAAAATCTGACAGGACGAAAGAAGGCAGTGACGTTATAGGTCATACGACCAGGATTGGGATTGGCCGCTTGCTCGTACTCGTACTACTGCACTACGAGCACGATAGGCCGGCCACGTCCCGCCCTCGCTTTTACCTTCCCCATCTTTGTGTTCCGTGTAACGCATCTCTCGATTGGATCGTTTTGCATCGGCTTTGGGGTTTCCCCCTCCCCTTGGCGGCCCCCTCCTATACCTCCATTTGAGCTGCTGTCGCTGCTGTCATCGGACGGCTCCGGCGATCGTTTCTTTCCCTTTCTCTCCTTTTCTCTCGCTTTCTATCCGACCACTTCGAACGAGGGGCGACAAGCGGCAACTTGATTGCTCAACCTCGACGCATTTACCACACCCACATCCTCCTTTGCTACGGCCAGTACTCGCCAAGGGTTTTGACGGCAAGATTCCCTAAAGGAGGGCTATTTCGTCATATCAAGAACGCATCTGCTTGAAAGCGGGTCCCGCCATTCGGCAGCGCTTCGACGCCAGTAATCTGGAAAAACGATCCAGACTGGTCGGCATCACACCTGCATCATATCATATCTTGCGGCTCCCACATTCTGTCATACAGTTGCGACTGCAACCACGTCACTGTAATCTTGAGATTCGTCGTCTCCGACGCGGGCGCCTCTTCTATTCAAGTATAACCACGATTGCGGGCGTCTCGGACCCCGCTCAGTGTTGCAGAAGCTCTGACGAGGCACTTTGCATCCACTATCGATACATTTACGCCACAGACCTCAGTCAACTTTCAACGATACATGATGGCCGAAGGAATGTATGGTGCACGAAACGGCTCGATTGCCGTGGTGCGCCGGCCGATCGATCCCCGTCTTCTGGCGAGGGAAGAGCACATGGCCAGAGAGCGCGGCTTGAAGGGAAGTTCCTATCGCGCGCCGCGACGAGCCAATTCGACACAGGACTATGTCTATCCCGCTGCACTTGTCTGGGGCGATTCTCGGACTGGGCCACAGCCTTCCCACTCTTCGATCTCTGCGATGACTATCACGGCCGATGCGCAGCGGCCGGCTATGATCAAAGAGGAGGCGCCGGTCTCGCCAGGGCCCGCCCCGGAGCAGACCATGCCGGCCGTGACACCCAATGAGGCGGTGGCCTCTCAGTCTCAGCAAAAGCGACCGGCCATGGGCACGCCGCGGCGTTCGTACTCGGTCATGGACTACGAGCCTGTGCAGCAGCTGTCTGCCAACATGGCGATCACGGACCTGCCGTCGGAGCTTCACTATGCGATTTTCGACTTCTTGGATCCCATCGATAGCACCTGCCTGGGCCTCACCAACAAACACTTTTATGCCATCCACCGTCGCATGCACGGTTCCGTTCCATTGTCGACGCGGCGGACGGGTCCCAACGACATGGAGAGGGTGTGGTACCAGGCGCGGCGGACGGACAGTGCAGCAGCTGCCTGGGCCCATGCCAACGCGAGCCACAGCAGAGCAGTAGAAGCCGCGCAGATAGAGGCGATCACGAACAATCTGCGCCAACTGCGGGTACCTGGGCAGGCGCTGTGCCGCAAATGTGTCGTTCCCCGGTGCGAGCTGCACAAGCACATCCAGGACTGGATGGGCCCCGGATATGAATACTGCTCGGTCCGGGAGAAGTTTGGGCCGCCAGCTCTGCCGGGGGCCAAGGAGTTTTGCAGCTTCAGCAACCCCAAGGACCGGAGGCGATGTGGTCGGCATAGCCCGCCGAGGTCACGGCCGTCGACACCGAGGACGGTGCGTTCAGCACTTGTGCCGCCTCCGCCCGAAGCAGGTCCGGCAACTGGGCCAGTTCCGGGGCCATCCCAATAGCCAGCATCTTTTTTGTCTTCACTTTTTCTCTCTTGGGTTTTGGTTTATGGCAAGGCGTTCGTTGCGTGGAACAAGATAACATGAGACATTTATTTGGTTGATTTTTTACGACAATACCAGTTACGCAATTGTAACAATGTTTAGGTTAGGGGATATATTAGCAGCAGAAGGCAAATGAGATATTGAGGTACCAACGAGTATTTTCGGAGGACTGGTAGTGAAATGCTATTTACGATTAAGAGACCAACCAGCTCAGCTGAACAGTAGTAGTCAGACCCTTTGCACTAACTGGCGACAGGGATGTGTGCGCTGTAGATGCGCGTTTTGGCTCCTTATTTAGTGGGTTCAGCGTGTGCATCGCCAATGGGTTCCAGGGGAAAGTGGTTCGATGCTGAGTGGAAGAAAGAGTGGAAGAAATAGGAGAAAGAGCGACCCCAGAAAGGGGTGTGGCCGACCTTCGGGGTTCACGCCATGACGCCAGACAGAGCTCCCAACGAAGAAGGTGGAACGCGTCGCTACGGAGCACTCTACGGATACGTACGGGGTAGAGTACATATGCTTGCATTGTGCAGTCGCATGCAACTCTGGCCTCATTTCGTTTCCCACGTTTGCATTGCGCCCCCCCATTCTTCCGTTTGGACACTGGAGACAGCGAGACCCTCTCTTTCTGGTACTACACATTGCTCGAACTCGTCTTGGAACCCTTGTCTTTATTTCCTCGTCGAGAGTCGATTTCTTCCGGGACGCACTCTTTATTCGCGTTCTGTGGCCCATCCGCATAATTATTGTGTTCATATTATCGTATCCTAATCACTCTCCTGCGTTCTCTACGAGCATACTCTTATTCTCTTGTTTGCATGGTGCTGTCTCCTCCGTACAGCTCATTTACCCCGACGGCGCGTTTTAGTGCCCTTGCTCGTTAAAGTGGTGCGCTGTTTCTCTTTATTGGTTATTGGGGTTACCGACCCAAAAGGAGCCACTCACGAGCATTCGCGCACCTCCTTTTCGTCATCGCTCCCTACAAGAAAAAAACCTGGCAGTAAAAATTATCTCCTACCTCACCACCTCCAGCCGCTTTTGTCCAGGCACACCGCCCATTCACGCGCCGGAATATTGCAGCCGTGCATCTGGCGATCTAGCCACGTTCCGCACTTTCTGTTCTCACGTCTCCGGATCTCTCCGCGTTGTCTTGTCGATTGTTGCCGACAGCTCCCCTCCCACGACCCGAACTGCAGAGTGATTGACGATGTCATCTCCCAGTGCATCCTCCGACGTGCCGACGACGCCGACACAGGCAGTCGGAGGCAAGCGCAAGCGAGGCGATGCTGCACCATTGACGCCTAGCCAGCAGCTCGAGGGAAGCCAGCCGATTCTCTCGGACGATGACCACGAAGAAAGCTCGTCGGCCAACAACCACGACCACGATGACAGCCATGAACACCACCACCACAGCCATCACCACAGCCATCGCCACAGCCAGCACGGGCACGGCGACTTCCTGCAGCCTCCTAACAAGCGGCAACGGTCCAGCAGCACGAACCCAAGCGACGACGATAACACAAGCGACTTTGGCAGCTCCGATGAAGCGGCCGGCTCGATGCCCCCGCCGCCGATTGGCAAGCTCACACACCCTGTTGGGTACCGCACAAACGAGCCGCCTGTTGGCCGGCCGGTGCGCGTGTATGCTGACGGTGTTTTTGATCTTTTCCACCTGGGGTGAGTTCCCGTACCGCCTTCGCCGTTGCAGACATGAACGGCCAGGGATGCTAACGACGACTGCTAGGCATATGCGCCAGCTCGAACAGGCGAAAAAGGCCTTCCCGGAAGTGTACCTGATGGTCGGTGTGACTGGTGATGAGGAGACGCACAAGCGCAAGGGCCTGACGGTGCTGTCGGGCAAAGAGCGCGCAGAAACTGTGCGCCACTGCAGATGGGTGGATGAGGTCGTGGAGAACTGCCCGTGGATTGTGACGCCGGCGTTTCTCGAGGAGCACGACATTGACTACGTGGCACACGACGACATTCCGTACGGCGCCGATGAGGGCGATGACATCTACCAGCCGATTAAGGCGGCGGGCAAGTTTCTGGTGACACAGCGCACCGAAGGAGTCAGCACGACGGGCATCATCACCAAGTACGTATTCTTTTTTTGTCTTTTTTGCCTTGTTGCAATTCTCTGTCACGGAATACTGGCTCTAACATGCACCAGGATTGTGCGCGACTACGAAAAGTACATTGCTCGGCAGCTGAAGCGCGGAACGTCGCGGCAGGAACTCAATGTCAGCTGGCTCAAGAAGAACGAACTCGAACTGAAGCGCCACGTGCAAGACCTGCGCGACAACATCCGGGCCAACTGGACGACGACGGGCCAGGAGCTCAGCCGCGAGCTGCGCCAGTTCTGGCCGTCCAGCCGCCCGCAGAGCCCAGCGCCACGGCCGTCGCTGCACATTACGTCGCCGTCGTCGTCGTCGCTGGCCATTGGCATCAGCAGCGCCGACTCGGACATGATGCCGGCGAGCCCGACGCCGGTGCCGAACAGCAGCAGCAGCAGCAGCACGATCCATGCCAACGCATCCACAACCACTCTGCCAGCCGGCGCGGGGACACCGAAGTCGCCTGTGAACGGCACCAACGACTTTGTGGCTGGCTATGCCCTGGGATTGATTGGTGGCGTGCGGTCTTGGGTAAGTGGCGATGCTTTGTGCAATGCTGCATAAAATGCTGCATACAACGCTGTGTGTAGCAGTCAATCTGGACTCACGCTAACCAGCTTAGATGACCAAGAGCCGCCGACGCAGCCGGGATTCGCAGTCGCGGCAAGTCAGCGACGACGAGTCGGAGGACGTCGACGACAAGACCCACGAACACGGCCACCACCGCAGCCACCACCACCACCACGCACGCCACGGCAACGGCAACGGCGAGAGCAGCCGCGTGGCTTCGTCGTCTGACCTGCGGCGGGCGATTCATGCGTCGTGATGGCTTCCTCGTTTCGCCCTCCCTTGTTTCTTTGGACATGATTTTCATTGTGTGCTATGCTGGTGCTTCTGACACTCCTTTGCCTTGTTTGCTTCTTTTCTTTGCTCCAAAATAGCTGCACGACCTGGGCCGGCGTTGCTTTGTTTTTGGTTTTGAATTTGTCTTGTGTTTGTATTTTCCAACCGCCCAACTCTAAAAGGGGAGAACGACAAGGGGACACAGAAAAGGGGAGACGGCCGACGTGAGGAACCAAGAAAAAGAGTACTACACGCGCAGGCACGGCCGTACATACACGATAATAAATATATAGATAGGATTATACATATTGAGGCCATTAGGTCGCCTGTTCCTCGGGGTACCAAAGACTGTTCTCCGCACAGAGAATAGTACCATGCTGTAGATGTATATTCGATGTACATGCGCTTGTCATTGAGGGTAGGGGCAAGAAACAAAGAGCATCAGAGAGTATGGCTCCTACAGTAGACACACACAGACACACCGGCCGCCCGAAAAACGCCGCTCGGCACAACCAAGCACGATAAAAAAGGAGAGCAAACGACAACTCCTCGTACACTGCCGTTGCTCCGAAAAGCCGTGGCGAACCCACAACGCGTATATCACCAAATAGATCTTCGGCCGACGACCGCCCAACCAAAATAGCCCGAAAAGCACTAATGTCCCCGACGTCCGCCGGTGCTCATCAGCGTGATCTTTTGCTTCTTCTTCTTCTTCTTGCCGCCACCGCCGCCACCGCCGCCGCCGCTCGCAGCCGGCACCGCTCCCACGACCTCTTTGCCCTTGCCAAGTGTGTCAAAGGCGTCGCTGGCACCGGCTGCCGTCGCACCGTCGCTGCCGTCATAGCCGAGGGCGGCCAGTTGTGCCGCCAGATAGGCGTCGTCCGCAGCGGCAGCTGCTGCGGCAGCGGCGGCCGTGGCGGTGGCTGCATCGCCGTGGAGCGAGCCCAGCACCTGCTCCGCCTTGAGCCAGCCGTCGTCCTCGCCGTCTTCCACGTAGTACCTGCCGGCCTCGGCAGCACTGCTCCCTTTGAGTACGGCCGGCGTGCCCCAGACGGTGCGCCCGGTCGAGGGGCTGGTCGACATGGAGGCCAGATGCGAGAAGCCGGAGCGCGGATTCGGCGGCGACGAGGAGGAGCCTGCCTCTGTGGCCTCTGTGGCCTCTGCCACCTCGGCCGCCTCGGCCACCTCGGCCGCCTCTGCGTCTGTCTGGTCCGCACTTCGGCTCACGGGGCCGCCGCCCAGAGGCTGGAAGTCGTTGAGGTCGACGGCCGGCGCGTCAAAGTCCAGGTCCAAGTCGTCGTCGTAGCCTGTGCCGTGGCGTCCTCCGAGGGGCCGGCCGCCAGCGCGACGGGCGCCTCGGTGGAGAGCAGCCGCCTCGAGGCGCTCGGCCTGCAGCCGCTCGCGTTCTTCCTGGGCGGCCTTGTCGCGGTTGCGCTTGCGGCGGCGCTCAATGTCGTCGGCAAATGCGGCTAGGGTGTCGGCGGGCACGATGTCGGTCCAGTCGCATTCGAGAAAGGAGACGACGCAGCCGACGGGCAGGTGGCCGAGGTACTTGGCGCGGCGGCGGAGGGCGTCGTCGACGACGTGGCCGGTGGAGAGGTGCTCGACGCGGGGGAGGAGCGTCGACGGAAACTGGGAGAAGGCGCCGTACTTGGTCTTCAGGATGCGGATGTCCAGCGGCGAGAGGTAGAGGTGGGGAGGCGAGGCGTAAAAGTAAAACTCCTGCTGCTGCTGTTGCTGTTGCTGCTGCTGTTGTGGCTGGCTGTCTTCTGCCGTCCTCGTCTGGGCCGTTCGGGCCAGGGGAGCTGCGGACGTCGTTTCTGCTTCGGCCGGCGCCGCGCCCGGCACTGTGTATACTGGTTCCGCCCGCTTCGGCTTTGCAGACGAGCTCAGCGCCACCTCGAGCCCTCCCAGATCGCGCGCTGCCTCTTGCGCCGTCCGAATCGTCCGCATCGCTCGCTGCGACCACTGGTTGTCTTCGTGGAACATCAGCTCGTCCTCCGTCTCCTGGCGCGCCAGATCCTCGAGCTCGCGGTCAAACTGCTCCACCATGTAGTCGCCGGTGCCTTTCATGATCGGTGCATAGTCCAGGACGTTGGCTGCAAAGTGCCACGGAATGCCGTCGCCGCCGCTGCTACCACCCTTGCCCAGGCCGGCATTCAGCACATCGGCCCCCTCTCGCGGCAGAGCCACGACCGAGTTGGCCGGCCGCATCATCAGCCGCAGGATGACATCGTCGCCGGGCCGCGGCAACGGGCATTCCTGGCCGGCATAAAAGCGCACTGGCCGCACATCCGCGAGGTAGATGCTGTCTTCGCAGATCGGGCACTTCTTCCACCGCGGCTTCCTTTCGTGCATGGCCGGTTGCGCCGCCGTGGCTGGTGCTCCCGCTGTGCCCCCTCCGCTTCCTTCCAATCTCGTATTCCGTTGGCCGCTGTTCGCGTGAATGGGCCGGCTTTGTGGGAGCGTGCCTGCCGGCTCGCTGTCGCTGTTGGCGTTCATGAAGCGGATCAGGCACGACAGACAGAATATGTGGCCACACTTGGCTATGCGAGGCGCCACTGGCTCCGAAAGACAAATGGGACACGACGCCGTCTGCGATTCTGCCGACGCCAGAACCTGCAGCACGTCGCCCCAGTGGAGGTGGGCATCGGCATCGACAGCTTGTGTGGTGTAGTCGCCGTTCGGTGAGACGACAAAGCGGTAGTTGGCGTGCACATAACGGGCTTTGTCGGCTGCGTTGTGATGGCTGTGGTAGTGGTGGCCCGGCCGATGCGAGGACAACCCCGATCCGCCGTAGTGCCGGGATCGATCGTATGTCTGCTCGAGATAGGCTCGCGAAGGAGCTGCGTAGTTGAGCAAATGCGTGATGGACGTCTGCCCGCGACGGCTGGAGCTGTTCCGGAGGGCTCGGAGTTCGGCCATGGCATAGTCGTCGTCCGGCCGGCTGGTGCTGTTGGAAATGGGCCCGACACCCGGTCGTTTCTGATTCCGGTGCTGCTTGCGGCTGGCCTGGCCTTTCCGGGGTGCTGCAATGGGAGCAGCAGTGGCTGTGTTGGGGGCGCGTGACGAGTAGTCGAAGCTCGAGGTGGACGCGGACGACGAGGCGATGGGCGAGTGCGACGGTGGCGGCGGCGACGACAGCGACTTGCCCAGATTCGCCGGAGGCGCACTCATTGTGGCAGATGGACAGGTCGAAGAGAGTGTGAGACAGGCCTAAGAGACATCAAAAGACGAAAGCACCGCTACGTCTTCCTTTGCCTTCAAACTCGCCGAGGATGTGTCGATGTTGCCGATAATGCTGTTCAAAAGAGTGTTCCAACACAAGCCATGCAGGCCCTATGTCATCATCACACGCCACATGCGGCAGATGGGCTGCCTTGAATGGCTGCGTCGTTGCCAGGTCTCCCCAGAAGAATGATAGGACGCAGAAACTCGGTTGACCTTCAAAGGCAAAGAAAGACGGCGAACGACAGTGAAGGAGCGCCAAGGGGCGACGTTCGATGCAGGACGTAGCGGGAAAGGAGTACCAAAGAGAATGCTAGGAGAATGGAAGTGTTCAAGGTAAAAGCCGGTGCCACATGGGACAATCCCAGGTGGGAGGTTGGACGAGCGGAAAAGATGAGAAGAAGCACTCCTAGTTCCTGTCCACTCACGCTTAGTACGTAGAAGGGAGTCACAGTGGAAAGGCGGGGCACACCAGCATCGGCATCCACTGCCCAGCTTCGGAAGCGGCGCTACCACCATTCCACCATTCCGCCACAGTCACGTGAATGCTAGGAGACGCGAGTTGTACGCAAAGGTAACTAATATTACTCGATTCAATATCTGTAGAACCGCCTCCTCCGCTTCACTGGTCTCTACAAGGATCTGGCCGCAATCCATCCTCGTCCTCGTCCTCGTCCGCCTCAGAATTGGCACCCGGGGAATCAAAATCAAGAAGGGGGGCGGGGATACAAAGATGCAATGGCAGGCAAGACTTGACAAGAAATGATCATGTAAACAAAACTTCCGATAAAGGAGCAAATACAAATTACAACTAGCCAAAAAAACACAACACTGGTCAAAGAGGTATATGCACAAAATCACCAACGAAATAATACGCAAAAAGCAATGTGCAATCCACGAATGCTGATCTCGAGATCGCAGAATCTTCCGGATACGCAACAAGGCATAACAAAAAATCAACGGGATGGGGTGTGAGGGGGGCGTCATTCAAATGCAGGGAGGGGGGGATGTAGAGTAAGGCTCAAGTTCAAGTGCATGTAGCCCTTGAGCCTGGCTACTTGAGAAGACGCTTGAAGAAGCCGCTGATGCGGTGCTTCTTCTTCTTCTCGGTAGTGGTCGAAGCCGGAGCCGGAGCCGTCTCGCTAGTGCTCTTGCCGTTGACCTCGGTGGCCGCCGGCTCGGCAGGCGTCTCAGCAGGCGTCTCAGCAGGCGTCTCAGCCGGGGCAGCAGCCTCAGCCGGGACGGCAGCCTCGGCCGGGGCGACAGTTTCGGCCGGAGCATCAGAGGACTCGGCAGCAGCGGGGGCCTCAGGGACCTTCTTCAGCAGCTCCTCCTCCACCTTCTCCTTCTCCTTGACCTCCTCCGGGATGGCACTGGCCTCGGGGCTAACACCAGCAGCTTCCTGGCTCTCCTTGACCACCTCGGGGACGGTGTCGGTCAGGCCAGCAGGCGGAGCCTCCACAGCCTTGTCCTTCTCCAGAGGGACAGCGGCGGCCAGAGCAGCCGTCGTGGAGGTCGGGGCGACGGAGTTGATGGAGACGTCATTGCCCGAAGCAATGGGCAGGCTGGACTCGGGAATCATGTTCTTGGACACAGGGGGGAGCTGGTCGGGCGTGAAACCGCCAATAATGGTGTCGGCCTTCTCGTACGACTCGGGGTCCAGCTTGACGTTGGAGCCAGTATCAGCCAGGGTCAGCGACTCGGGGATCTTCTCGCCCGGAGCCAGCTTGATCGGGTTGATACCGCCAGGGACAGCCGGCAGAGGGTTGATCAGCTTGACCTCCTTGTCGAGTTCGCTTGCGGGAGTCTCCGGGAAAGCACCCGGGCCACCGGAGGGAGTCTCAGCCATGGTTTCCTTGGTAGCTTCAACAGGCTCCTCGGCAGGCTTGTCAGACGAAATAGCAGCGGCACCAGCACCGACAGCAGCAACAGCAGCAGTGACAGCAGCGGCGGGGACGGCAATATCAGCAACCGAGGGCTCCTCGGTCTTCGCGGGCTCTTCTGCGGGTGCAGCAGGCTCTTCAGCGGCCGTCACGGGTTCCTCGACAACGGGCTCCTCGACAGGGGCGGGGGTCTCCTCAACAGCTGCTACTGGCTCAACAGGGGCAGCAGGCTCTTCGACAGGAGCAGGGGCTTCCTCCACAACAGCGGGAGTCTCGACAGGAGCGGGCGTCTCTTCGACGGGAGCGGGCGTTTCTTCAACTGCGGCGGGAGCCGGGGTCTCTTCAACGGGCGCAGGGGTTTCTTCGACGGGGGCGGGTGTCTCCTCAACAACTGGTGCGGGCTCCTCAACAGGTGCAGGAGTCTCTTCAACCGGTGCAGCAGGCTCCTCAACAGGGGCAGCGACTTCCTCAACGGGAGCAGCTGGCTCTGCAACAGCCTTCACGGGTTCCTCGACAGCAGCAGCGGGCTCCTCAACCGGCGCAGGAGTTTCCTCGACAACGGCGGCAGGCTCTTCGACAGCCTCCTTCTTTTCCTCCAGCGGAACGTCCTTGGCGAGCTCGGCAGTGGTGGAAACAGGGGCAGCGGAAGAGAGAATGGCAGCGGTGGCCGGGGCAGACTTGGTAATGCCTTCGGGGAGCAGGACGTTGTTATCGTTACCACTCTCGTCCTTCTCGATGGGAGCGTCGGTATCGATCACCCAATCACCGTTGACAACAAACTAGATGCGGGGGGAAATAAAGAGTGAGCAAGTGGCGGTCAAGAGCAAACAGCAAGGATCGTGTCCAAACACAAGGAAACTAGCAAACTCTCACAGGCAGCGGGGCCAGCAAAAGAGGGGAGGAGGAGGGGTATAAGTAGCAAGTCAGGTGTGGGAAGAGGTGCTAAGCGTGAGGGCGCGGTAACGGTGAACGTAATCTAGGAGGTTGGGAGGGAGAAACCGGCCGATTCCTGGGGGAGGTTGGGATAAGCGGCGGCGGCAGGCAGCGTATAAGTCATACGTAGGCGAGAATTGATGCCCCGGGCGGAGGAATTGCCTAGGCTACTTCTAGCGAAGCTAGGGGGGAGGAGAGGGGAAATAAAGTGTTCGTTTGACGCCGGTTCCGCCAGACAAGGAACACGAGCGGTACAAAGAAGAAGCAGCCATGGCGTATGGAGGACAAGGGAAAAGCGGCAGGGATGAATCGGAGACAAGAGAGGAGAGGTGAGGTGTCGGTGTCGCAGGTGTCATCGAGTTTGGTGGTGGTGTGTCCCGTTGGCGCGGTGGCGGTTTGCCGCGATCTGTCGAGAAGACAGCGCATCTATGTTCCCAGCCACAGCGCGGCCAGCAGCCGCCCTTGCGTCATCGGTTTGGTTGAGGCTGCGCGTGACGGGCGGGCAAGAGGTAGGCAGAGGCGAAACGGGGCCAAGCGGGCAGGCCACACAAACAAGACACAGCTCATGGACACGCTATGGCTCCAGGCCATAAGCCAGGAATGGCGATCGACACAGGGGAAAAGGGCAGCATGCAGTAGTGCCGACAAGCGACCCGAAGCCGCTTACGGCGCCCCTAAAAGGCCATACTCGTTTGTCCTGGCAGACTCCGTAATAAACGGCCGTCTCCCTCTCTCCCCACTGTTGCCTAAAGCTCCGGCGCCACGAAGCTCTGGCGCAAGAAACCTCGACGGCGACGCCATTGGGTGCAGGAATGGAGGGGTGCAAGAAGACGAGCGAAACCAAAGGACACAGGGCAGGATGGTGCAGGATGGTGCAGGACAGGCAAGACAGGGAGAGCAAACAAACACACCTTGTAGAAAATCTTGGTCGATGCGTCGGCCAGCTCGACCTCCTTCTCGAAGGCGCTGCCAACCTTGTCAAGCTTCACAGACTTGGACCAGCTGTCGAATGTGCCAGTGACGTACACCTCTTCGGCATCCTTCGGCCTGGCAGGAAAAAAGAGAGCTTGTCAGCACACGAATAGGAGCCAAGACTCGGATTTGGGGGGCGCGGGTGGGATGGGGTGATGCAAGAGTACGAGTACGTTTACACCAGAGCACGAGACCCCAAAGCCAGTGGAAACACAGAAACACGACAAATGAAAGGGTGGTGAGAGGGGGTCCTAAGGGACACAGCAACGGCTCTAGAGAAAGCAGGGCGAAGCGATGCTCCGAACACAATCTCGGGTGTCTCGGGGGAGGGGGGAGTGTGAAGAGGGATGTAAGCTTTTTGACAAGGTAGCAAAACTCACCACTTGAACACAAAGGTACCCATGGCGCCGTGTGGTGAGGGGAAAGCGGGAAACGGCAAATACGTCGAGGAGGAGGGGGGATCTCGCAGGGCGGCAGCGAGAGAAGAGGACTCGTAATGGCGAGGAGCGAGAAAGGGAGAGTGGGAAGAAAGAGGGTCGACGGAGGCCTGGAATGCAGAAAAAGGAACGGCAGAACGGCAGCTAATGTCGATTTGGGCGGATTTGATTGAGTCGAGGCGCAGAGTAGAGGAATTGGGCCGTGAAGATGGAAAATAAATAAAATCGCGTGCGTGCGCTGCGAGCAGATAGGAGCTTGGGGCCAGCTACAGAGGTATCAGAAGATTAGAGCAGCAGAGTGGCAGAGTAGCAGTGTTGGGAAGCAGAGAAAGGAAGGGGATTGGACGAAAACGAGGACGAAAACGCGGGCGGTGGCTTAAATCAGGAAAGGGAAAAAAAAGAAATTGGGGTGGATTGAGATTAGGGGCTTTAGAGCTTAGTGGCTTAGAGGCTTAGGGGGGCCAGCAAAAAAAATAGAATGCGACGGAAGGTGGAGGAGTCAGCGCTTGGGAAGGTACGAGCACTCGTCGTTGTCTACGAGTACGCCGTATGTCAGAACAGCAGCTAATTATGAGCAGCCGCCAGACGAAAAAAGGTCGCCACAGCAGCGCCAGCGGCAATTGGGTTGGTACAGAGGCCGTGACGCAGTGGCGGGAGTGCCTGGAGCTGAATTGGCTGGATTGGCGGATTGGCGGATTGGCGGATTGGCGGATTGGCGGGTTGGCTGAACGGAGAAACTACGTGAGCGGCGCGAGACGCCACGAAAGGCCTCGAAGAAAGGAAGCAGACGGCCGCTGGGCAGGGCGAAAAGCGTGAAGAGCACGAGACAGAAGCGGCAGGGGCCAACAGGCACCACAGTCCGGGTAGAAGCGAAAGGAAGAGGAGAGAGGAGAGCTATGCAAGAGGTAGCTGAGGTAAGATACAGAGGTACAGAGGTACAGAGCTGCTGTAACTGGCAGCACGGGCCAGCGCCGGCGCCAACAGTTCACGCTAAGAGCCCAACAGCAAGCGACACAGTAGAACAACGAGAACTGAGGCACACAGACGACAACCGAAGCTGCACGGATGTGAGGATGCGATTACCATTACTATACTCGTCGGCCAGTCTAATTGGCCGGGCACGATGCAAGATACATACATGCCATCGAAGAAATCCCTCCACATAATTCCCAAGAGCAACGCCGTTTCTAGATGCGTCGCCATGTCCGAGCCGGTTCTATCCTTGTTGCTTCCCGTTTATGAATGCCATTCCTCCCGGTTTAGATTGATTTTGATTTTGATTTTGATTTTGATTTTGATTTTGATTTTGATGTCGGTGTTGATTTTCGTTCTTGCCATGCCTGGTCTGTTGCTAGAAGAAGAGGAGCCAGACTCTTCCGAGATGCCAGCGTCCTCGTTGCCATCGCACGCACAGGCGCGCCCGTCTCCGAGGCCATTGTGTCCGCCTTGTCCGTCTCGGTTCCCGGTTTACCGGTTTCCCGGTTTACCGGTTTCCCGGTTTCCCGGTTTCCCGGTTTCCCGGTTTCCACCAGCGATGTGCCGGCCATGTCGGGCACCGATGACTACATGGGAGAGACTGGATGCAGTGGGGAGATGGGCTGCAGTGGCTGCGGCGCGAGAGGCATTGCAGCGCTCCAAGAGAGTGGTGCCGCTGCTTTCTCCTGGCCATGGGGAGACACGGCTGGGGCTTTTGCTGCTGCTGTCATTTTCCGTGCTCGCGGCCGCGCAGACGTCGGAAGAGGCTGTCGGCCCACGGCGGCCGCCGATGCCGTAGCAGCCTGAGCTGCTGTGGTGACCGCCGCTGAGAGGGATTTGGTCTGCCGGTGGCCGCGAGCGCGGCTTTGGTGGATCGCATCTTGACGCTGGCGGGCGCGGCTCTTGGGAGGAAGAGGCAGCGGGGGCACGCCCGCGGGTCCCAAACCACGGCTCAGCGGGGGCGACACCGGCGCCGGAGACGGGGTGCTGCCGGACGACACGGTCGACACGGTCGACGACGTGGACGACGACAGCGATGCCGGGTTGCCGAGGCTGCTTGTGCTGTTGATGCGGCGGAGAGACGGCGGTTGCTGTGCTGCTGCGGCCGCTGTGGCCGAAGTGGCGACCAGAGCTGTCGCCGAGACCATGCCGCCCGGGGCTGGCCCCAGGCCAAAGCTGGTGGGGCCCAGAACAAAGCCATCGCTGTGGAACGGCGGGGGAAAAGGGCTGTCAAAGTAATAGGGCTTGGTGTGTTCGAGGAGGCCGTCGATCGGAGTCACGGGCGAGCTGCCGGCAATGGATACCGGCACAGCAGCGGACAAGACAGCCGAAGCCGGCATCTCCGGCATCGTCGCCGCGAAGACAGGGCTGCCGTGCTGGTTGCTTTGGTAGCGGCTGTCCGTGTCGTGGTGTGGCTGGGCGCCAGCCGGCGGAAGCGTAGAGGCGGATGCTAAGAAAGAGCTGCTGGCCGTGTGGTAGCTCCCAGCCTGGCTGTACATCTGGCCAGATAGCACCGGCCACTCTCCGCCGTGGCCAAGACTGCCGCCTCCGATCCGCGGCGAGGGGTCGCTGAGGCTGTGCTGGTGATGTGGCCGCGGAGACATGCCTGCCAGACCGTGGCTGTAGCTGTGGAGGTAGCCAGTGTGGCCGCTCAGGCCGATCTGGCCGTCGTTTCGGCTCGACTCATAGCCATAATAGCTGGCAGCGCCAGGAGCGCCGGCGGGGAAGAAGAGCTGGCTGTTGCTGCTGACACTCATGGCCGTTGGGGCCGACCCATGGCTGCCGTCGGCGACAGGCCTCGGTTGCTGGGGAGGTTGAGGGGGCAGCTGGAAGGGGCCGGCTGCGTTTTTCAGTGCCGGCAGTGGCAGCGTGCTCGGGATGCCACTGCGGCTGCCAACACCCACCGCCGTAAAGGCAGGAAGCGGCGCAATGGTTCGCGGCACGGCTGTGTGGTAGCGCTCTGCGGTGAGGGGGAGCGGTGCCACTCCCCGAGGACCAGAGGCCGTGGTGTAGTTCTTGAAGCCGTCCTGTCGGCTGCGTTTTGTGCCTGTGCCCGTGCCTGTGCCTGGGTTGCTGTGGCCGAAGCTACTGTTGTTCATGGGGTCACCAGAGGCGCGTCCAGAAGCAGTGGCGGAAGACGAATAGGGAGACGGATGGTATTGGTGCTGATATTGCTGAGGCTGCAGTAACTCGCCACCACCACCGCCACTCCCTCCACTTCCTCCACTTCCTGCTCCTCCGCCTTTCCTTCTCCTCCCTGCCCTTTCCTCCTGCTCTGGTCCACGGCTGCCACTCCCCTTTCCCCCCCATTCTCCGCTGGACTGGTGTCGATGGCTACGCCGCCCGCCATTCCGGCCGTCCGAGCCGTCTTGTCCTCCTTTTCCTCCGCTCTTGTCCCCCCGCCCGGCGTGGCTATGGCTATGGCTATTGTAGTCATAGCTGCTGCTGCCGCCGCCTCGCCCCGACGAAGACGATGGGTACGAACCGCCGCCGCCGCCGCCTCCGCCCGACGGCGTTCTTGACCCGGAGCTGGATCCGATGGACTGCATCGAGTCACGGCGCCCGGATCCGGGTGCTCCGTCGTCGCCGCCGTCATCAGCATCGCCGCCGTCGTCCCCTTCGGACACGAGCATGCCGCCACTGATGTGACGTCTGAATTAGTACCGTCTTCTCCACATATGACATTTGGCACAAACAGTCCAGAAACCTACTGTCTGCGTTGGTGCCGGCCAAGCAAGTCGGCCCGGTGGAACATCCGCTTGCAGCCAGGAAATGTGCACGGAAACCCCGGGGTCTGGTGGCTCAACTGGTGCCGTCTATGGGGGGGTTAGCTTCGGCTTCTCGGTATGTCCTGCCCAGGGCAACTCACCGTAGATGCTCGGCTCGCGTGAACACCTGTTGGGCCGTTAGTTTTGTCCGTAAACAGAGAGCACTGGCCAGGAAGGACAGGACCGACCTTCGGCGGGTTGCAGAGCTGGCAGGTATGCACCGGCACGCCTTTCTTGGCCCGACTGATCCGCTTTGTCACCGGTGTGAACCGGACCATCGCGGAACCTCCTTCTCCGCTTCCTCCCGGCCCACCATCGCCGCCGCCGGCACCAACGCCGACACCGACCATGGCCTGTTGGCCAAGCCCGACGCCGGCCATGCTGCCGTAGCCAGCAGCACTACCACCGCTCGTGCTGCCCATCATGCTTCCGTAGCCTCCCGTGGAATAGCCCGGTGATCCAAGCATGGTTTCTCCATGTGGCCCTATCATGTTACCATATCCTGTAGCTATATACATGCCGGAACCGGCGCCTGGACCGACAGCGTGATGACCACTGTTGGCACTGCTGCCGTGGTTCCCTCGGCTATCCCGAGTCGTCTCATCCCTCCGGCGTCCCCCATCCCGTCTGCTGCTTCCGCTGCCGGAAGAAGACGGCGGGTAGGGAGCTAGGTAGCCGCCTTGGCCGTCCATGGCGTCGGCTGCGTAGGCCTCTTCTTCCTCGGGGGAGGGATGCTGATTAGCCCTGCTGGTGCTGTTCGAGGCCGACCCGGAACCGGACCGAAAGCGCAAGGAAGCAGTGCTAGTGTGGCCGTGGCCGTGGCTGTGACCGTGACCGTGTGATTGGCCGTGGCTGTGGCCGTGAGAGCGCTGGTGAGAGCTGGAAGAGCTGCCAGTGCTCCGGCCGCTTCGGCTGTCGCTCCTAGAACTAGTGCCCCGGGTGCCGCTGCTGCTATGATGGCCGCCTCCTTGGCGGGGAGGGCCGAATTGCGAATAAGCACCAGGCGGTGGAGACGGGGATATTTGGCTGGAGAACAGCTCTCCAGCAGACGACGACGGCGTGCCGTAGACCGCGTCCTGGTAGCTGAAGCCAGAAGTGGTTTCTGAATCTTCCGTGTCTGTTGACCAAACGAGAGGCGACAACAAGACAAGCGCCCTTGATATTAGTATTAATGTTGTAGATGAGATCGAACAAGTTAAAATGTGACTAGCGTAGCGAGTGACGTGAAAGGTAGCGAGAGTATGGGAGAAGAGAAGGGAAAAACGAGGGAAGATTTGAAAAAGGAAGATGACAAAGAACCAGGAGAAGAGGCAGTCAATGGGGATATGAGGGAACAGAAGAGGATAAGGGGGAGGGAAGAGAAAGAGTCAGCCCACCCCCAGGAAGAGGGGGACAAGCACGAACTAATAAAGAATGTGGCGTCGTGACCATGGCGCATATAAGAACAACAAGTGATGTCAGGAACGGGCGTGGCGATGGACATCGCATGGGCTCATGGGGTGGCTGAGGTCCATGGAGAAGCACGAAACTGGGGCCCGGAAAGGAAGGAAAAGGGGGAGGGGGGAACCAAGGAAAGGAAAAAATTATAAATAAAATAATACAACAGACAACCCAAAAGAAGAAAAAATAGAAAAGAGTAGACGGACAAACGGTTGAGCTACGATGGCCTTCATCGTCTGTATCTTCGAGGATATATTTGAGATCCGTCATTGTGAGACGAGATAGAAAGCCGCCGCAAGGCTAAGGACAAGCAAACGCCTCTGGCCAGCTAGCGCTAGGGGCATGTGTCTTGTGTCGGAGAATCTGTAAGGAGGCTCTGCGTATAAAAATAAAAGGCCTACGAGTGGCCACGAGAAAATAGACTGGGAGAAAAAGGGGCGCGGATAGACGCCGGTCGTCCAAGAAGAGAAGAGTCTCAGACGACGGGGTTTTGGGAGGGGGGGGGGTGCCGAGCTCGACAGCCAGAGACTGGAGACGAGAAGGGCTGAAAGAGGGTGGTATAGAAAAGAGGCAGAGCAAAAAGAAAAGTGGCACAGGGGGAATAGCTTGAAAAATATTATTAAAAATAAAAGGGCAAGGGGGGAGAAGTAAAAAAATAAGAATATGGGGGGGGAGACACAACGGAGGTTGAAGATCGTGAGCGTTTGCGAGTGTGTGAGTGTACGTGTGTGTGTGAGAGAGTGTAAGAGTGTGTGTAGAGACGTTGTGTAAGAGTGAGCGCCTAATTGGGATTGGGGGGGATCCACGATGCAAGACGATGCAAGCCAGAGGCAGAGCAGCTCAGCAATGCACAAAAAGAGTGCAGCCGAGGACTGTCGAGTCTGAGCAGACTAGGTGGGAGCAACAAAGGCGGGACAGGCTGGGAAACGTCTTCGGGTGATCTGGATCCGGATGTGGCTGAGGGCACAACACGAACACACAGCTGCTGCTTAGGATGGAGCAGACGAGATGGGACGAGAGAGCAGAGGAAAATAGAAACCGCCGACTGAAAATAGCAATGCAGAAAAGGGCGACATGGCCACACAGCCCAGCTGAGCGTCTCTGTCCAGAATAAATACCAAGATAGACATCCAGAGACGGGATGCAATGTACTATGTAGTCGGGCAGAGGCTCAACAGAAAGAAGAAGAATAAAATCGCCGACAGACCAAGCAGAAGGTCTGACTGGAGAAGGGGGTGTGGGGTGGTGAGAAAGTGGTGATGGCAAAATCAAAGAGGCGTGTACCTAGAATGCCACATGAGCTGGAGCTGTGGGAGCGGGTTTGTGACCTATAGAAGAGGGCGGTGGGGTGGGAGAGAAGTGCGAGACGAGGAGGAGGAGGAGAATGGGGTGTAAATTGAACCGATCGTGGCCGTATGTATGATGTATGCAATGGGTATGGTTGGCGGAGACTAACTAAGGATAGAGCTATGCATGTACGAGTACAGGTCAGGGAATGCAAGAGAGAGAGCCGGGGAGGACGGCAATAAAAGAAGCATAGTCCTAAAGGGATAGAATGTGTCGCCTATGAATCCGAAAAAAGAGCAGCAGAAGGAGAGACAGCGAGAGAGTGAAATCACGTAGTATGGCGGTTACAAGAACGAAATAGGAAATCCGAAGAACGTGAGGGAGGAAGCTAGAAGGCAACGAGAACAGAAGAAAAAGAGGGGAGGGGGGGAAAGGGGGGAGAGAAGAGCAGACGAGAGCGCGAAAGAGAGCGGATCGAGGGAGCCATTAAAGCTTCCTTTTTGCTATTCCAAAGCCATGGAACGACCGCTCAACCCATGTCCTTCCTCCCATGGTTACTCCGAGCAGACCAACGTGCATGCTCGAACCGCCGGCCTCTCCACAAGAGAATAGCGGCAAAGCACGGTAAGTCCACCGGGGCGGCGAGCAGCGAGCTCAGCATGCTGTGTGTGTCCCTTTTCCATGAATCATATGTAGAGAGAAAGAGACAGACGGAAAATGAAAGACACGCGTTGACTAGCTGGGGGGGGCGCTACTCGTATACTGTAGTGTACGACTACTGTTTTCACGCCGTTACATTGCCCTAGGTCCGCGTTGAGCACAAACTACTAGATGCTAGCTGGAGAAACGGGGGGCCCTAAAGATAAGATGGTTGAGGACAGGAGGGAGGTAGAGAGAGAGGGGGTGTGTCCGGACACCACCTTCAAGACAGGGCTTTGGCGGGAGGAGAAGAAAGTCGGCGGCAGCAATATGCAGCAGGGGGAGGAGGGGGGCGTTGGCTGGTCTGGTGGTTGCAGAGAGACAGTCGAGGAAGAAGTGGACCATGCGCAAAAGAGCCGGAACAGGAGAAGCGCAAGGGAAGAAGTGAGATGGACAGAAGAAGGAGCCGGAGGAGTAAGGTAGCCGTAGGATGAGGAGGATGAAGAAGGGGAGGGCAAAGGAGGAGGAAAGGAGGAGGGGAGAGACGGGAGACGGGAGACGGGAGATGGGAGATGGGAGTAAATCCCGGGAGAAAAAGGCGCAGCTTCCAAGTCTCGAGAGAAGGCAACGAGAGAGCAAGAAGAGACATACTCTGAGACCACCAGAAGGTAATGGCGTCCGACGTCAACCACCCCTTCAAGACCCGAAAAGCTTATAACAGGCACAGTTAGCTCCGTTTTGGCTGGACCCCCCAGGACACTACGACGTACACTATTGTGAGACGATCCACGAAAGCGGGAGGGGGGCCAAGAATGAAGACTTGCGCATTAGTGAGTCCGTAGTACGAGGCAGGGCCAAAAAATAAAATAGCGACAACTGGGCAGCCGTCGTCGTGGCCATGTACAGCTACGCCGTACGTCCTTAGTACATGCTACGCCTAGGGCACGCCCACAGAAACAGGAAGATGAGACACAGCGACTGGGCCGAAGCCTGGTCCGGGCTGCTCCCGCACCACGAGTCTCATTGCGCGCTGCTCGGCCGAGCACTGACAGCACACACAAACAGACACACACACGACGTGTGATTTCGTGCCTGTCCGTCGTTAGGCCAGCCCCCTGTTGTACGGGAAAGCACATGCATGTGTGGCACGGAGTACAAGATCATATTTCTTCTTCGGCTGCGTGTCTTGTCTTGAGAGTGCGCACTGGCGTCGTTTCGGTTGGTTTCCATGCAGCGTGGGTGGTCGAGGTCGCATGGACGATGTAGTGGCAGCAGGGACCCATGCATCCGCAGCAAAAGGCAGCAGATCCCAAACAACAGTAGACGCGGGCAAACTAGACGCCGAGGCGCGTCGAGGCGTGCATGGCGACCCGCCAGAGGCGCGCACAACTTGCTAAAGGAGGGCTGG